>JAPFBL010000098.1:0-600000 GCA_026182355.1 Hermatobates lingyangjiaoensis | reverse complement strand
AGACGACTTAAGAGAAGATGGCCTAGGGACCTACTGCCATGATCAACCAAAATCAGGAAACGAAGTGAAAAGTTGAACCTGTGGGTTCCATTCTTTGCTCATGTTTGTCAAAGTTATTTATATTGCGCATACTACATATGTTTGTTAGGAATCATATGCGTAGTTGTGAATTCAAATAAATATGTTAAAAAAGTATTTTAAACAAATATTTTAAAACTAGGTAGATTATTTAGTTAGTTATTATGTTAGTAATTATGTAGTTAAATAAAAACAGATACTTGGTATCAGAGCAGCACTATGACAACCTCCTAGGCCCTTGTAACTACATTTGTTTCCATTAAATTTTGTAGAATAAGTCACACAATTCAATAAGAACATGCTAAAAGATGAAGTTTTACATGAACAACGGAAAGCCTGATCAACAAAAAGGATAAAACGTTACACGGTGGAGTTCAGGTTTCTATGAGCAGCAATATTCCTTCAACGAAATTTTAACTACCAGTTGGAGCTGTTTACAGAAAACATTTTTGAAGGATCAAAAATGTCACATAGAAAGATTTCAAAATCTTTAGTAACAGACTAAATATGTTCATATTTTAGGAGCTTGTGCTTTGATTATAATAACCGTAATTGTCAAAAAGATTATAGTTTCATTAATATAAACAAACTAATTAAATCACATTCGATTAATTTAATTTGATTAAAGTTCTACCGTAGATTTATCTAATTTAGTTAATAGTTACAGGAGGGTTCCTTTCTTAAACAAAGCCAGTTGTAATTTTCTGTGTTACTTTCTATTCTAGTTTATGTAGTCGTGCGACGAATTTCCACTGGTCTTCGGTTATCTAACAACTCTAGAGCAGATAATATCCAACCACCCTATTAGAATAATACATCTGGTCAAGGAAACTCCAAGGAAGAAAGACCATTCCTTATGCCAACTCATTAACAAAAGTAGAGGCTGTAGGACTTGCATCTAAATGCAACACGGCAGAAGTGATTTGCTATCAAAAAATAACTTCTAATCCAACTAACAGCACGGATGAAGAATTAGCCAGAAAGAAAAACACAATGATAATAAGATAATAATAACCTACTTTGTACTTGACCAAAACAGTAAGAAGAATTAAAACAAACTACAGCCTTGGGAAGACAGGTGACGGATGCTGCGGCCATCCGTCAAATCACTTAGCAATAGTAGGGGATGTAACCCCCCTTATATTATCAGGGTGACAGAAGTGGACTGCCTACAATAACCACCAACTGGACACATAAATTATATCAATGCATTAGACCATATATATCACATAACTTAAAATTTACACTAGTCCAAATTCTTCAATATAATACATTGTGTGTCGTGGCTGCCTAAGAATAAGGAGTCACTAGTGAGGAGTAGACCAAAGACACCCAAGTTGTTTTTGTTGAAATAACTTAGCCCCATTCTTGAATTTTGTACTGTCACTTACACATTGGTTTCTATTTCATGTGTTTATTGTATATTTTTGTTATAATTGGTTTATATATATATATATATATATATATATATATATATATATATATATAGTTTAATAAAAAGATTTCACATAAACACGTGAAACAACAATCAATGATCAAACCACAATAAGAAATGGGAAAACAAGACTAAGATCTTTCAACCGTAACAAGCGGTCTTCGTCAGAGTCAAAAACCCAACTGGGTTTTATATAGTTTTATATACAACTGGATCATATATAGTTTAATGTACCTCTTGTGCTGTTATACGAAAAAGTATATATATATAAAGATTTTACATTAAACGCTCGAAATAGAAATCAAGATCTAAATGACAGTATTACATTAAGAAAGGAAAAGGAAAGTATATTGTTTCTTGGGACAAGACACATGGTAATCACAAAATAACTAGAAGGATTCTTTCTCATGCCTACTATACTGTACCATAAAACCTTAAATTATCTAAAGGGAAAAAAAAAGAGAGAGAGAGACATATTGGGTTTGTTGAGTGTGACAGAAGTGACGGCTGGGTGAAGACCATACGAGCTGTGCGCGTGTTGACGTAGGACGCAAGGTCGGGGGACTAGACTTGATTGGCACTGCGATGTGCGACATGTGGTCGCACAGTATTGAGGACACTGGTCGCCTACGCCACTCTCTTGTACTCATACCTGCTCCACTGCAGTCTCGTCCAGGCCTTGCTTTACTTTCCCCATTTCTGCCTATCGCAGAGTCTCCTCATCATTTCTCATTAACACTCTCCAACTATCAACAAGTTTAATTGACTCTCTCTCTGAAGAAACCTAATGGAGAGTAGAAAGTCCAATAAAAAGTTTAAAAATCTTCAGTATACCATCATCGAAAGGTTACAGATTAAATAGATCAAACACTATTCTCTATTTTATATAACATTCAAAAAGTAATGTAAAGAACCGTAAAAAGAACGGACTTTCATTTTCCCTCCCTTCTACATCAGAAGTAGAAATAGCTTACCCCGCAGTCAATCAAAAACTAACAACTGAAAATTCTGTCAGAACAAACAATCCTGCTGCCAATCGAAGAGAGAAAAAAGAAATAGGAGGGAAGAGACAAAAATAAACGTAGAAAAATATAAAAGAAGACATAATAACACACATAATAAATGAAAAAAAATAATAAGTCACATATGGTTATAAATATATAATAAATAGTCCTATATAGTAATGGATAGATAATTTGAAAGAAAAAAAAAACAAAATAACAAAGTACGGGAGAAATCTAGTGCCAAGGAGACAAATATGTACCTCCTAGTTAAAGTCTCTTAATACAAAGAGACTCCTCTGCAGCAATGCAATGCTGGGTTTCGGTTTTATTTAAAACTTTGCCAGAGAAGTTTAGTATGAATATATTAAAAAGAGAAAATCTAAAGCAGAATCCTCTATTAAGAGCAAAAACGAAACACTGGCACATAATTCTAATGTAGTGCAATCAGTTATTATGTGGTATTTACTCATTGTAGGGTAAAAATCTAATGAAATGGTCTCCACATATAAAAGAACATGGTCTCCACCTGAGGAAGAACACTACGTGATTGTTTATATCGCGTAGTTTATATCATTAAAATTTTTATATGTGGAGACCATTTCATTAGATTTTTACCCTACAATGACTGGCACATAAGGTTTTATTTAAACCTTTACCCTAGAAGTTTTATATGGATCTGTTAAAAAGTGAAAATTTAAAACAGATTTTTTGCTCTACCCAGTGCAAGAAACGAAACACTGGCACAAACACCAACCAAGAAACCAATTTTTAATTTTTACTATAAAAACTATTTAGTAAAAATTATGTACTTGCAAAATGATCTTTCTGTTTTGTGTTACGATTTTGTGTCACTTATTATTATATTATTAAGTTTATTATTATATAGATGTAAATATAAAGGAAATCACCACTAAAATTAGTAAACGAAAAGAAAGTGCTTAGCGCTTTCGAGTTTTACTCAGTTTTCAAAGAACCAAAAAAAAAAAGTAAGGATGTAATGAAAAACTTTTGAATGTATATGAAATAATATTTTTAGTGCCATAAACATGTCAATTAACCACCTCAAATAACTAACTTGTGGTGAAAACAACATTTAAACGACTGCTTGTCTTTCAACTTTCCCTACCAAAGGTCTTTGCACTTTTTGTAAACCAGAGATGATTTTAATCTAGTTTTGAGACAAAATTCAATAATTTTAGGTTTAATTATGGTATTTTCTTCAACTTACACTTGGGATGGTCTGCAGTTCATAAATTGTTTAAATTATGATAGAATTTATAAATAAAAAAGAGCGAAACATAAAACGCTTTACTTCTGCATACTGGTGAATTTGAACATTCTATGAACTGGGAGCAATGCATGATATTAGTGTAAAAAATCAATTGTTAAGGATAACATAATTTAATCTTGTCTCATAAAAAATAATTTTGACAATTTTATTAACATCAGCCCAAGATTACTAAAAATGAATGGGTATTTACTAAAGAAATGTGCAAAATAAGTCATCTGTGTCCCTTTGTTTTTTATCATATGTTAGACTGATCATCGCGTTTATGGCTCTAAATATATTCCTTCGCTTACACTCCACCTGTTCTCTTTCCCTACCCCCTCGCTCCGTGCACTACTGTCATTATTTCTAGTTCTTTGAAAACGGAGTACCATCACAAAGCGCCTAGAAATTCTTATTTTTTTTTTTCTACTTTTAGTTTTGACTTCAGTATTTGACATTCTTGGTCGTCGTCATAGAGGAAGTGGCAAGTGTAAGGCAACAACAACTTTAGGAAAGACTGCAATCAGTACATAAACATGTTGCAGAATATTTACCTTTGATCAGTTCCACCTGATCAAATTATGTTTATTAACTCACTAATTACAATATTCAGTGATATATGAAATTATAATGGAATTGGGTTTCTTTAGACCTTATTCTTTAATATTCATCGTTAAAATGTTTATATTATTAAAGATTCATTTGACATACGATAAGGCATAATGTTTCTGGTTTCACGTCTTAATGGCCCTAGGGCTGATGATGCTGTGATGGGTTTTTTTGGTTAAGAAAGGGAGGCCTCGATTTCACACTCTTTCTGTCTGTGGGTCAAAGTAATAAATAATTGACCTGCTTCCTCTTGAATCGATGAGATGGATCACTTTCTCACTGTATTTTTTTGCTTTGTGTTGGAAATTGATTAATATTGTATCGATCCCTATGTAGTTAACCTACAGTGGTTGTTCTCAAGATACAATGCCAGGTAACTGTTAAAGATCCCTATTTCTAAACAATTCTGACGAGGCCCTCTGAGAGGAATGATCCAGGTAAAAATATGAAAAAAAAACACATTTTCCGCATTTCAGATGAGAGTAAGATTCTAGTTTGACCGTTAGGATTGGTAGAGACTTTTAACTCTCAAACCTTGACTTCTCATAACTATGGCAGTCGCCATATTTCTTGTGTCGCCTTTTCGCCTGTTTTTCACGAGTTGAGTCGAGTTGAGGTTAGTTAGAGGGGGATTCTGTTAGCAAGGATTTAATCGGTAGGCCACATCCATTAGTGTGGGGGTTCCCACGGAGGAAATGCAATTAGTTTTGTAGGCAGCAGCTAGGCGGTGACTTAGTGAAAGTGGGGGTCACGTAAGGAGGTCGGAACAGCCTCTCTTGGCCGCATCATTCAGTCGCCTTACCAACACTGGAATCCAACAGACCAAATAAATAGAAACATCAACCAACCTGCAAAAACCTCTTAGAAACATAACACACGCCATTAATGTATCCATGTATATCTCAAAAAATTGAAAATCATCATTCAAAAAACAAAACAGTCTGTAAATGGAAACATTTCATACACTGGGAAAACTTAAACACTGGCTTATCTGTCGATAATATTTACATTTCATCCCTATGAATTTCGATATACTATGTACAGTGAATTTATTAAAAACCACCATTTGAATAATTCGGTTAGATTACAAATAATTTATCATATACACCAATAATTTAACTCTCGCTTTAAATAATTCATTCGATAATAAGAAAATCAAGCATTCATTTTCTCTCATATGAAAACAATATATTTACACTAGACCAGTGTCAGTTCGTGCAAAATGCTTGAAAATATAACACTAACTAGATAACATAACATAAGATCTAAACATAAATCATGACGCTCGTTAATGAAAAGATAGTTCATAAATTGAACAAGTTTAAAGACAAGTAAAAAAAATCTGGATTGGCCTACACTCAACTTTACTATAAGTAAATATAAATCATACTTCTCAGATATTAATATATAATGTCCCATTTAGGTATAATATAAATGTCTAAATGGGATATACTTATTTGTCTTTCATTCCTAGAGGTAACACAAATAGCGATTGATCCACTTATCAATATATATGCTTATTTTTGTATATCACACCACTGATGCATATAATATAACCATTAGTACAACTAAGCAGTAATAACACTTTTGTATAGGAAAAGTGAAGATATCGTGCTATGAAATAATTTCTTACAAGAGAACAAAGTTTTTGTTCCAATAGCGAGTGGATCTACTACACAGTTTATCTAACGTCCTTCTATAATGAATATTTAAGACAAAGTTTTCATTTCATTTTGAATATTCAAAATATTCTTATTTTGTTTGATAAATGTAATAAATAAATATATTTATAAAATAATAAATATTTATATATAATAAATAAGCATTTCACTGAAATACACAGCATCCTCTGTGTTAACGACCTGACAACTCTACGTTGTTAACTTCCATATCATTTGCCCAAGAGACATACTACTTAAGTTTGGCCAGATGTGAACTTACAAATATATAAAAAAGAAAATATTTTAGTAAAATTAAGAAAACGATCTCAAATTAATTTTCAAAAAGCAAATAAATTTGCTTAGTAATGCTACATATGTGTTAATAGTAATAATACATTCCATTAGTTAACACAAGAACTGAAGTTCTTAAAATATAGTGTTCATTTAATTAAACTTTTATATCATGCAAAAAAAGAAGACAATTTAACAATAATATAATAAAGGAATTTTTCTCAATTTTTTTTTAAAATATACTAATTATTTTATAGTATATTATTATTGAATCTGATACTCGTATATGATATATTTTCTTTTGGTTTCATTTAATTAACAATAAAAGATAAAAATGTTAAAGCAAAATGATAAACTTTTAATGTCAGAAAAAACATCACAATATATCTTCATGTTATATTGTGATACCTACAGTCATGTTATACGTTACCTATTTATAATTAGTAATATTAATTAATTAGGAACCTATTATTTATTAATTGACAATTAAATATTATTAAACAAACAAATATAACGTACATAAGAAACCTAAGAAATTACTGCATAAAAAATCTGACTTTTTAAAAAATGTTTAATATTAATTACTTTATTTATCAATAACTAAATTAAAGGCAGTAATGAGTTTAATATTTATTTTATAACTATTTGAAAGCTATGATCAATTTAATTTAAGATAAATTTGAAAAATAGGTTTAAGCTAGATTATTAAAATTAGTTTACAAAAACTGGTAGTAAAATAATAGTTCATTATTGTTGGCATTGAAATATTGATTAAAAAAAATAGTTACATTTATATTCTGTTACTGATATTTTTTTAAAGTTATTAAAAGTATATTACAACTCTATATATAAAGTTGTAAACAATATAACAGTAAAAATTTCATTATAACTGAATCATTAGTCATATCTATATATATAATGTTCGTGAGTTTGTGTGTTTGTTCAGCAATTTTCCATGGAGATAGAGATCTCAAATATAATATATATTAATTATTACCTGAATAATGTTAAATAAAAGAAAATTAAATTATATTATTATTTATTATAAATTAAATTATTATTTAATTCCAAAAATTGGAGCCAGGGTAGCCAGTGGTTTGCATACTCGCAATGGCAGTAGTGCAAATTTATTACATATAAATGTCAAATTTTATTTTTTTTTTAATGTAATATTTGCGCTAACATAAACATTTGTAATAAAGTAAGGTTTGGAGCCAGAGTAGCTCAGTGGCTTGCGTGCTCGCCGATGACAGTAGTGTGAATGTATTATAAATAAATGTAAGAAAAGAAATTTTTGAATTTAAAATTTAAATAATACAAATCAGAGGTTCCAACTCTTTGTTATTTCATGAACCTGAAGGATTGACTGCTAATGTGGTGTATACAGATGCATTTGCTTAACACTGTACTCATAATGATATTTTCTACTATTTTATAATTTTTCATGATATTTTGGAATACCATGTATCACCTCCAATTTTTTTAAAAAGTATCCGTGAAAGACGGGAACGTTTGCTAGTTACAACATATTTTACAAATATTTGTGATATTATAAATACTCGTATAATTATTAATACTACTACTTACTTTTTTTCTAATATTAAAAGATTTTATTTGAATTGCATCTATTGTTGTTAATTTATAGAAAAGCAATAAATTATATATACTTCTAAATGATGAAATGGAGGTCTATTTCATTTTTTTGTGGGAATAACTTTTTTTAAATTACACCGTAATTGAATATTAATTTCAAAGGGTTGAAAAAAAGTATTTCCTCTTGTTTTAAAAATCTGAAGATATTTTCCGTTTATTGCTTACGTAGGCTTAAAAATATGTAAAAATTTCGAGACAAAAAATGTAGTCTAAAAACAGGTTTTTGGCAAAAAAAGTAACTTTCCCATCATGCATAATTGCTCCCAAACAATAGGGCTTATCTACTCTACGAGACCTATTTTTGTGTAAAATATCAATTTGACCCATCAATAGATTCTAGACGCGTGTCCACAAACTTTGGATACAAACTCACCCACCCACACATACGTACACCCACACACACACCACAGACATAATCGAAAAAACTTCATAAAACGACTTCTAGGACCTCAAAACAGGAATTACTCCATTAATTCGAGATCGAATTTTTTTACGATCACTATGCTTTACTTGTAGTAAAGTAATATATTGTTGGCTGGAAGACTAATTGTTCGTGACATTGAGAAAAGAAAAGCACAGATTTATTCTGTAATTAAAGTTGTTAAAAAAATTATTATAACTGGTACCTCCCACTCCAGTATACGCACGTACACTTTTTTGAACGATCTAATATCGGTCTAATATTTAACGCTTTCAGTTATGAATTTCGGTTTGAAAAGTCACCACGAGAAAAATTAGACACACCAAGGATTTTGGAAATCAAGTGTGCTTAGACTCCCTCTTCATCTTATCATAATGATCATTGAACCCATAATTTGAGACTATAAGTGTTAAATCCTTCCTGTTAGTGTTTCTGCACTCATGTTAAACTATATATGTATACATCAACCTTCAAACTAAAATAAGAAATGAGAAAAAAAGTTAAGATCTTTCAACAGTAACAAGCGGTCTTCATCAGAGTTAAATCCCTTTAAATTTAACTTTAAATCACACAAAAAAATGACACAGAATTCACACTTACTGAATTCAATATTTCGAACAGTTGTTCGACATCAGGAGTAGACTAGAAAAGAGGACGAAGTAACAGAGATCTATATATATATATAAAGGTGTGTTCTCTAATCGGGGTTCGGTCAATTTTCCAAGATAAACACACCTTTATATATATATATATATATATATATATATATATATATATATATATATAAAAGGTGTTTTCTCTAATCGGGGTTGGGTCAATTTTCCAAGATAAAAATTCAAACTCTCGTTGCCAACGTTTCGGTTTTATTTAAAACCTTTTGAATAGACAGAAGTAACAATTTTTTAACTAAGAAAATGAAATTTACATTATTTAAAGGAACAAAAATGTTACCCGACAAAAGCTTCGACTAGACTTTCCATTAAATAATGTAAATTTTATTTTCTTAGTTAAAAAATTCTTACTTCTGCTTATGAAAATGGTTTTAAATAAAACCGAAACGTTGGCAACGAGAGTTTCATTTTTTATCCCGGAAAATTGACCGAACCCCGATAAGAGATCTCACCTATTCTATCAAACGGTCGATGTATTATTGAATCTGTTATATATATATATATATATATATAAAGATTTCAGAGTTTGACTCTGACGAAGACCGCTTGGTACGGTTGAAAGATCATAGTCTTGTTTTCCCTTTTCTTATTGTGGTTGTGGTTTGATCATTGATACATAGTTTATTGTATGTACATGTTCTTTTCTTGTAACATTTGATATATATATATATATATACATATATATATACATATTAGTCGTTATCAGCCTTTGGAGCGATTCACTTCTTTTCCTGAAGACGAGGACAACGAAATATAGTAGTGAGTTCAGTGGTTTCCTTTCTATGTGTTCTTTTTTAAATTCTATATATACAAGAAAAGAACACGTAAATACGAGTACAATAAACTACTCAGTTCAATATTTTGACCTTGTCGTCATCTTCTTCTTCTCCTCAATCTCCTGATAACGACGTGGTCGAAAGAAAGTTAAACGAATATACAGAATTAATATGAACTGAAACAATATCCTACGAATTTCTGTTAACATATCAGCAATGGTATTGATAATATAAAATAATAACAAAATAGTAATAAAAAATAAATGCAAATAAAAATTGAAATTCAACTAAATAAATTATAAAAAAAAAACAGTGTACTTGATAAAGTTAAATAAATTAAATTAAGGGTTTGGAATGTATTTTTATAACCTAAATGTGGGGAAAAGGAGGCAAAATAACAAATCAATATACATATATTTCAAATAGCCCATATAAGCATATATTATGTATGTTTAAAAATATATAATACATAATATATACTCCCATGTGCTTCATAGTTTTGCCACCTTCTCTTTTTCTCCTTCTTTTGTTATTTTCTATGTTTTATTATATTTACTAACTTTATTTTTTTCTTATTTTCTTTCATATTTTATATATTTTTTTTCATTATGAATTGTACATCATTGTTCTTTCCCCACCTTTGAGCATTTCCATATCGGTATGCTTCGTCCTCCTCTAATGACGAATTAGATTTTTATTTAAGTATATGATTGTTGATAGTTTCTTGTAAAGATAGTAGAAGTGGATTAAACAGTAAAAAAGTTATCATTGTTAAGTATTAATTTATTTTGTGTTTTGATTATAAAGTTTAGGTAGGTTTTAGTAAAAAATAGAGCATTTAATTTTACTTGTGTAACAATATTACATAGAATGTTCGATGTTGCGACATTTTTGAAGTCTTCTTTTGTAAGCTTTAAAAAAAATGAAATAATTGATTTTTATTCAAAATTGATGAATAACAGGCAAATGAAAAATGGTTCTTACTCTCAAAACTGTGTAAGGGAGACACCTGCAAAAATTTAACTAACGGAATTGGAATTTTTAGGCACCACTATAAAGGCGCTGAAATTGAGTTGCAAATGCACAAGGTGCAAAAGATTACATAATCCGTAGGAATAAACTGTCATTATGCGTTTCATTACACATGTTGCAACGATCAACATAAAGAAAAATTAACAGCTGTACCAAGCGGCATTTATGGTCGACAAAGTAATAAGGTAGGGAAACGCGGAAATCGCGTAGTGTAAAAAAGAATAATTACGTCATTCTAACATCAGTGTTGGTAACAAGTGAATTTGACTCGCCTAAGTAAATCTCGAGTGCTCCCGAGACAGAACTCAGTAATCACTACAGTCACAAACAGAGCAGTTAAAACTCTTGTGGAACAAACAACTGTATTGAACCATACTATCTTACGATTGCAAGGGCAATAATGACTATCGTCTCAAAGAAGATGTTGCAATATAGTCTCGACAACATAGGGGCGTCAGCCTTTCTATCTAACCAAGTGGATCAAATGAGTCAACAAAAAATAAGAAATCTTGCCAAGCAAAGGCTTTCAAACATACCTCTTGTCTGAGGATAGAAAAATAGTTTGAACACTTGAAAGAGCGGTAACCGACAGACATGCAAACTGCTGTCATTAAAGGAAATCATACTAATACTTGCAGCACATACATAAATAGATTTAAATATTTTCAATCGTTGTCACACAATGGCTTCGTACCTTTCATGATCTTTATTGTATGCAAAGTAAAATTGTATAACCCATTTTAAAATAGTTATCTTTTTGATTATTTTAACAACAGATCTATATACGGCAGGGTGTATTTTGTCACTGAGTGTGATTACCTTTAATGTTTTCCATATATTTGTGTTTTATAAATGTTTTGATTTATGTGTGAGTATATATTTCAGTTTCCTATACTGAAATGTTTAATATCTGTAATGTCTGTTTAACGTCGTTAATGTTTGTATGCCTCGTTATTACTTTGGTTTGTTTGTCATACTGCATCTATGCTTTGCTTTTTGGTTTCTCTTTTCAACACCCACCCTTAACGAGTTTTAAACCCTTATTGACCTTTTCTAAAGGGCGAAAGTGTGCCTCATTTATGATTGGACAATCGTAAGCAAGCAATATCAAATATCATATTCCATCAGTACATAATGCCATATGTACAAGTGCAAACCACAATCAATGTTGCTAATTCCAGTTGTCTAGAGGAACTGGAGTATTCAATATTGCTATGACGACTTGCGAGTTTTAACATTGCTTTTTCTATGCATCAGTGGCTGCTATATATTTGAAAGGTGACGTGCATCGCTGTGTTTGACACAGGATATTAATTGTATTTTAATTATTTGGAAAGCTTTATTTGTGGGTGATACTGATTTATAAAGTCTGCTTACGCACACTGTCTGGCACCTAGATTAAGAGACTACCTTACAATAGTCCACTCTTTTGAGTTGGGTTCTCCTTTTGAAAGGAATACCCGTATTTTCTGGGCCAGGCCTCACCTCAGATATAATAGGAAATCGAAACAGTGAGCAACTCTTACATTAAATATAGTTAATAGGTTAGTTACACTGAGGTTAGTAATATTAGAATTAGTAATAATACTGTCCGTCATACCTCATAAAGTCTCAGAAAATCTCGAACAGTTTCGGGTCCGTCTGGATCCCATCTTCAAGAGCACCTAACTGACTGTGAATGTTATTTTCCTATAACCTACCTATACATGTCATCTACATTGTGGAATCACACATGTACAATGTAAAAATAAGATTCACAGTCAGTTAGGTGCTCTTGAAGATGGGATCCAGACGGACCCGAAACCGGTCGAGATTTCCTGAGACTTTACGAGGTATGACGGAGAGTATTATTACTAATTCTAACTCTTACATTGTTTTCCAGTTAGGGACAGGTAAAGGTAAAATTGGAAACTTCTCCAGAGGGAAGTACCCATTTATCCAGTACCTTGATGCCACCCAAACGGGTACTAATGTTCACGTGCATCATTCAAGTGATGCTAGCTTGATGCTCTGTAGGTAATCTCCCGAAAAGATATTGCGTCTCTCACTAAGAGACGCAGTATCTTAGTGAAAGGAAAAAATAAGAGATAACTAAACCTCACTATATCTTCTGTATAGTTTCACCAACAGGTCATATTCAAAACAATAGAAAGAAGAAGGAAAGAGTAATATCTGTGGCGATCTAAAGAATAGAGGAGGACTCATAAGAGGACAAAAGGCTTAATTTACAAGTTTGTCTAGACTAAAAGAGGAATCTATGTGACAGAGGTGCCAAAGTTAGCCATAGCAATTCCTCTTAAATTGTCTTCTTTTCGCATCTTCTTCTTATCACGAAGCATTTCAAAATAAATATCGCTACGGCTAATGCCTGGTTCTGTTGTTCCTTGAATGTAAGTATTTAGTATATAGTTCTGTTCCAAGAACTTTGTTTTTATTTTTAAATATAAGTTAAATATAAACAGATTTTTTTTAAAAACTTATTTTCGTTTAAGTTTACCTCAGTGTGGGTATACACAATCTTTTTACCGATACATCTTTCGATTCGAAAAACTTTTCTGGAATAGAAAAAAAGTTGTGTTAATGGCGATAAATGTGTATGAAAATCTAGCATGTATGTTGGACGGGAGAGCCTGCCAGCTGGCAGTCGGGGTGTGAGAATGTGACATCACCATTCACCCCTAAAGCATCATCCCTGCGCTTCCTCCTGACTGGACAACCCTTTCAAGCCATCACCCCACCTCGTTCTCACGGCCACCGCTATTCACCTCTACCTCTAAAACATTTTAAAACTCCCCTCACTTTTAGCCAATAATCAAACATATCTGACATAAGCATTATATCAACATTAACGCGTACCAATAAATGTATTCAATTATTTTCAAAAAAAAAGTCATACAAAAATTGAATCACATTTTTCACTTTTAACTTTAGCTGAAGATCAAACTTCTTCCTCAATGGTTAATAAACCTTCTTTGGTCAGTCAGTTATGTAATCTAGAAGAACTTGAAAGGCTTTTATTAATTTTAGAAATAACTCTTCAAAATATAGACAATAAGAGTTAACATAAATGATCAGGTGGCTTATTATAAAGGAAAATCTATAAGAAAAATGGACTGAGACCTTCAATTTATAGTTGTAGCGGAACAATGTAACAAACAAGCAAGTATAAGTGAATGAACAAGCTAAACAGTCAATGATTTAAGTCGAAAATATGAAATCAGGTATAAGGTTATCTACCTCATATAAAAGTAAGATTTCATGGCTTTAACAACTTTTTGAATTAACACTAGGTCTTATTTAACTGATTTGAGTTATTGCTGACGTTTCGTTAAGCTCTGTTCAAGGGCATTACTGAAACAATAATCACTTGTTTCAGTTTGTTAGTGGTGATTTGAAATCTAAACTGAATTTCTTACTTCACTGCAACGTTTTGCTTCGTTTATATTCTTATAACAGCTATAATCTATCACATTTCTTTCAAAACATTGTTGCTCCTGTAAGTTTTCCTTCAATCAAAAAGAATTTTAGTTGAATTACTCCACACACCGTGTGAATCCTTGTAGCTCAATTCATTAATTTAAAACATAGTTCTATTCGATTATTGAATTTAATGAGTTCATTGGAATTTAAATACTTTCTATACTTATCAAAAAGTTGTTTAATGGAAAAGGATAGATATGAACCTAATCATTATAACAGACAGATTTCAAATAGTTTTTACATTCACACTCACACAGACACACACACACACACACACACATATATATATATATATATATATATATAAACCATTCACAGCGAAGAGAGCATCCTTTCTATTCGTCTTCTTTGATGATTCCTCTCTCATTTTGATCATGAACTATATTTTCTTCAAAATATAAATTGTAATAACATATTTAACCAAACTATTTACCAAAATTAAGTTGGTCTGATTTAATTATTGTTGTATAACTGCAGTTGCTGCTAGCCAAAAAAATTGAGTTAGTTTTTTGACTCTGACGAAGACCGCTTGTTACGGTTGAAAGATCTTAGTCTTGTTTTCCTATTTCATATTGTGGTTTGATCATTAATTGTTATTTAACGTGTTTATGTGAAATCTTTTTATACATATGTAAGTGCGTGTATTTGTTTTCTTCAAGAATGTACAGTTAATTTGTAATCACTATACTCATGCATACATATAGATAGAGAGGAATAAAGAAAGTATGATAGATAGATCGAGGCTGAGAGATAAATAGATAACAAGCAGTCAGACAGATACACAACATGAAAATATGACAAATGAGTTCTGTGGAAGGTCAACATGGAAAATCCGTTGAAATATCTGAATCACTTGTGCTTGACAATGACTGCAGCAAAAGCTCAGCAGTAAGATTAACATTGTGAAAAATCGGTTCACATGCAGAGTTCAATCAGTCCACTGCCATAAAGACCAACTGCACATTGCTGGAATGCCGCTCCCTGCGTGTCCTGCCAACAATGTTTCTGCTCGCGGAATGCCACAGCTCTCCCCGTCTTACCCCCCCCCCCCCCTCACTGGTCATTCAAGCTCAACAAATATTCTAATCAATTCTTTATAAAAAAAAAAAAAAACTTGACATTTAACTAAAAAGATAAAACCATGAATACACAATCCTGAATTTCATTGTTAACTCAAAGTTGACTCTTTATAAGGTTAAAAAATGAAACAGCTAGCGCAAAAGAATTTTAATATATAATTTGAAATGTTCACTTCAGTCCCTACAACTGATTTAAAACACTTGAACAAACTTAAGATCTGATGAAAGACAAAAAAACTGGAAATGCTATACATTCAAATGGATCAACCTTTCCTTAATTATAGATATGCTGCAGGAAATTTGAGTAAAATTGATTCAGTTGAGTTACATTTTTGTTATAAAGAGCATGTGTGCTTGTGAAGGAAATGAAATGTTTTATTTAATGATTTTGCTTTTATCTTAGTTAAAACATGTAGTTTTTAATATATTCTATCGTTCAAGTGTTAGTGTGGTATTCGATATGATAACAACTTGATCATTTCTTAGAAAGCTCCGTTCTGCTTTCTTATATGTACACTCTGTCTTACTTCTGTCAGCTTCCTAAACTGCTATTCCCGTCAGACCATACGTTTTTTTTAAATAAGCAACAGCTTTTATGTTGAATACTTTGTTGCTGATATTTCTAGGATTTAAACTAGTTAAATACATGATTTTAGCAAAGGTAAAACTCTAATCAAACAAGTCTTTGATAAATTACATTACTATCTAAACAAGCTAACCGAACAATGGTTGTAGATGAATTGAATGTAAAGTTAAAGTAAAAGATATGAAGTTAAATTTCAAAAAAACTATTCACAGAAAAAGAAAAAAAAAATGAAAAACTAACTATTACACCTGAAACCACAGGATAATGAAGAGATGTCACTGACTAGAAAGCAGTAATGGAAATATGTGAATATAAACAAGAATAAAAAGAGTATTCAATGTAAGAGTAAAATCAATGAAAGATCAATGTAATCAGTGGTGCCACAGACACACACCCTTAGTTAATGCCTGAAGAAGACACTACGTGTTCGAAACGCGTTGTTTATACGATTAAATTTCTATATGTGGAGACCATTTTATTAGCTTTTTGCCCTACAATGAGTAAATTCCAAGTAATAACTGATTGGACTACATAAGAATTATAAACAAGAGTTATCTCATTTTTCATTATAATTATATTATTAAATTTGGAACAATTTTATCTCCTTAAAAGGATTATACAATGAACATGTGATATTAAAGCAATCTGCAAACCACATGAAGGAATCTTTCGCTCCCGTTTCGATCTTACACTCCCTTGAGAATGACAGGTTGAGTGGTCTTGAGTGTCGTTCATTGTGACTCTCACGGAGACCGCTATTCGGATAAAAGATCTCAGCCTTGCTTCAGAATTCTATATTGTAGTTTTTACATTGATCTATACTTGTATACACTTACGTAATTCACAGAAATAACACACATAAAAGACATCACAGAAACTAAATTCTACATTTTAACTGCCTCGTCACCAGGTAGAAAGATATAAGCTATTTTGAAAGACATGTGACAACTGAAGTAAAATCTCATTGAAGAAACACTCAGTGTTACCAACTAACGAAGAGAGCGGAAACAAGGATAAATCAAATAAATAATAACATTATTCAAAGAAAATAAAGAAATACACTTAAAAATTAAAATAAAATAAATAAAAAATGTTTAAAAAGTCTAAATAAATAATAAAAATTTATCGTGAACTACTCTCAACTTACTCTAAGTAAGAATAATAACAAACTTCTTAAAAAGAATTAACTTAAGTTTAGTGTCAGTTTTGTAACATAAACTAAAGAGTTCATTCCTGTCTGTTAAAAACGTCAATATTATTCAAATATATTATGATTCATAAACACAAGAAAATCTACAACTGATAATAAGTTTTGTACAAAGGTAGAACAAGTAGATTAATCAGAACATGTTGTTGGACAATTCCATCATACCATGAAAAGCAATAGAAATTATCTGTTTCATTGGTGCTGATTTCTCACAAAGCAAGAATTTTTTTTATTCTTCTTACATCTCGTATTAAGTCATTAATGTTATTTTGTCACATATTTTCATTGAACCTCTAAACATCAATTTTATTTTATTCCTATCACTTAAAATATTTTTAAATCAATATAAATAAATTTAAACAAATTTTGCAAGTACAGAAAGTGATCCATTATTCTAGAATGAATATTCAGTCTTTATAGTATTATGGTAATTAACAATTAACGATTTTTTTAAGAATTGCTAATTTTTTTTTCAATTTCTTGCCAAAATTTCATTGTTCTTTAATTAGTCGTTTGACGTCAAAAAACATTTACTGAAAACATAAAATGTACTATAAGAAATTTTTTTTCTCTTTTCATTTACGGTTTGAACATTGATTGTTATTTCACGTGTTATTTTTGAAATCTTGTTTTAAGATAAGTTAATTTTGTTTTATATATATATATATACAGAACTAAATTTTATCGGGACTCGGTCAGTTCTTCAGGTTGAAATTAAACTCTCATTGCCAACAATTCGGTCTTTATTTAAAACCTTTTTAAAAGGCAGAAGTATAAATTTTGAAACAGAAAAACTAAATATTCCATTACAAATTATTTTATAAAGACAAAGGCCTTGTATACATAAATATAATTTTTAAAGGAATAACTCACTTCCATATTTCGACCATCGTCGTCATTAGGAGGCAAAGAGTCCAGCAGGAAGGTAGAGCGGTGACTCAACTTCTGCTCTACTTCAGGTTCAGTCGCCACTCTACCTTCCTGGAGGACTCTTCGCCTCCTGATGACGACGATGGTCGTAATATAGAAGTGAGTTATTCCTTTATCTATCTGTATGCTACCTTCTCTTAATTCGTTTTTATTTAAGCTGGACCGTTTCATGTAATTACTAAATATAATTTCTTTCGCTTTAACTAACTTTCTATACAGTTTTGTCTTACCTATTTATATTGTAAGAACAATACACAACATATCCGGATGCATTAATATAATATACGGTTTATCTTTTTAGTATTTATGTAACAAAGTTAATTTAAATTAATTATCGAATGTATTTCAATCACACAATGATCAACTTTTAAAACAGAGATTTTAAATTAATCCTAAACATATAATATAATAGGGTTTAAAATATAAGATAGTAAAACAAACAGTTAAAATTATTGTATTATATAATAAAAGAAATTATTATTCAGTGAAAGCACTCAGTACTGTATGCAGTCCACGTATGGATTACCTTCAGAGTGAGAAGTTGACTAACTGTTATGAAATAAGGATAAATTAATTTTAAAGTGTTCTGGTCAAGTGGATACGGCAATTACAAGAGAGTAGGATATTGATATGAAATATTAAATTGATCCCAATAGATTAAACTGATTGATTCAAATTTTAGAGTTCTGCTTTCTGAATCATAACCTATTAATTTTTTCACTCAGAGCTCTCTGGTGAGAAATAAGGAAAGCTTTCTTCATGTCTTTTAAACGTTTTTTCGAAACTAATTATGTTAACTACAATGTAAGGAATATTTATGTTGGCCAATTTATGAGATAATATTAAATATTTTCAAATATTTATTATTTGATTCTCTATTATTAAAATTTAGAAGGCACCTGTTCTATTGAGGGATAAAACATCTGAATACATGCAACATGTTTATTACTGGACAGAAATGTATTTCCCCATTTGAGGAAAACTCTCGATTTTAGAACTTTATGAATCTCTTATAATAATGTTTATCTATTTCTTACCAAAATTCTCCTACAGCTTTAGCGAAGACCTCTGTTTATTATATATATCACTATTTTTTCTTTTTTATCGAGTTTTGGTCTAGCTTCAATAATTCAACACCTTTAAGCCGACGTTTCGTCTATACTTGTAGACTAGACATCTTCAGGGCTTGGTATTTTTCTATTGTGAGGAAACAACTACAACTACGGTTTGTGTTCAAATATTTGTGTTCAAACGGATTTGAATACAAACCGTTATGTAGTTGTTTCCTCACAATAGAAAAATACCAAGCCCTAAAGATGTCTACAAATATAGACGAAACGTTGGCTTAAAGGTGTTGAATTATTGAAGCTAGACCAAACCTCGATAAAAAAGAAAAAATAGTGTTAAATATATGTGGTCGAGATAAGGAAAACATTCGTATATATATATATATATATTATCAAAAACACGACCAGAATTTGAAGAAACTTACTTCCTGTTAAGCTTCTATGTCTCCATGAATAACGTTTCCATTATTGCATCTAGACTAGATAACATACTTCCTATGTCACCGTGTTTCAACTCTTTCCTAGAGTCATAGTCGGGACGAGAATGATTCTCAAATGTGTTTTTTTATATATAGACAAAGTATAATCAATTGGGAGGATTAAATTTATTTGTTCATACCTGGGGGGATTGAGTAACTTAAGGGCTCGCTGTTACTAGCTGGATCGGCTCTGCTTCACTACGTATTGATCCAAATAAAATCAACATTTTATTATTAGTTTTTATTTATTTACTTTTTATTTATTTATTGATATGTGGTCATTTTTACAGTAAGATCTTTTATAGTAAATAACAACAGAAACTAATTTGTACACTTTGCATTCTTCTTCATGATATTCTCGTTCTCATGACGGCTCTAGCAAAGAGTTGAAACATGTTCACAGTAGAAAATATGTTATCTACTTTATATGTAATAACAAACATGTTACTGAAAAGATAAAGAAACATAGTAAGAAGCAAGTTTCTGTAAATTACGGTTATATTTTTACTAATAGAAAATATCTGAGTCATGGAAACTTTGTTAGATATTTTGACAAAGATCTCTTAAAATTTTCTATTAAAAAATCCAACGCCCACACTTGTAAGGCTCTCACTCATAAGTGCTGTTCTAGGGGAGGAAATTGCGGCTCATTTATTATTTGGCACCGATTTTAGTAATGGGCGAGCCACATTACCTGATGATTCTACATTGGGAGTCCTAAATTTTGCCTAACTCAAGTGTATTTAGAGTAGCTGATGTTGTACAGGCTCGGGGCCGATGGTTTAACGCCCTCTCCGATGGACGTGTTCATCTCCTGCGTGAATAAATAAAAGGCCAGGTGGGGATCGAATCCCGGACCTACCAGTTCAGAGGCGAGTACATTAACCACTGAGCTATTCATTTGCCCGGTTATTAACATCCTCGTGGATTTTTAACAAATTATAGCTTTACTGTAAATATTTAATAGAAGAGTAATTTTTTTCAAAACTTTTACTTTTGTCACTGAAAAGGTGATTTTAAAAAAATACAAGAAAGTTGCCAGTGAAAGTTTATTTTTAAATAAATTCAAACTTTCAAATAACTCTAAGAGAATTAGGAAAACTAGCCAAATTTCTACAATAAAATTAATTCAAATTTATACTAAAACCCCTGTCAAAACAACATTGTTTAATTCTAAACTGATAAAAATTATACCGTAAGAAATAAGAATGTGCAGATATATTGATTAGAAATGTTTATTAATAAAGAAACTGAATGATAGAAGGAAACAACCTGTACTACAATACACGACTGCAAAGGATTATGAATTTCAATGAGGTTGCGGTACAGGAGAGGTGTCTTTCCTAGAGTTGTATATTGACGTGTATAGATATTGGCTGGTCGCCTTAATAATATTGTTCGAGTAACTGTCACGAAATCTTATACATTGAAAGATGAACTTCCTCGTTTAAAAAAATGCAATAGCTGGAGAAGGAATATAATGCATCCCGTCCCGGAGTTGATTAGATTTTTCAATTGAATTTTAGTGTGTTTAAGAACTGTAATTTTTTTTTAATGTCAGATTTATAATGGCACTTGAAAATAGCTTTTTCTTTACGACACTTGCAGTCGTAAACTATTTCAATAAAAGTAATCACTAGTAATGATGATTGTACACTTCCTGAACTGTATTATTTTTAATTTAAAATAAAAGCTCTTAAGAACAAGGTTTAACCCACTGCTATGGAAGGAAAAATAAATCTTTGCTCTCACACATTAGTGCGATAATTACTACGTTACGATAATTTTAAGAGATTCAGCAGAATTGATCTCTTACAAAGTTTGTATATAATTATGTCTTCAATTCAGGTGTTGACTGAACTCATCGTTGAAAGTTCATGTTATTATACCAGAAAAGAATGAGTAATCGATGAGTGAATAGGTAAACAAGAGTGTGTGTTGTACTCGTATGTATGTAACGGAGTGTTGTATATGTAAGCGTTTATGAGATAGGGTTTGGAGTGAAAAGTGGAAATGAGTAACTCGTGTGTGTGTGTGCATGTGTGTCTGTGCGTGTGTGAGTTAGTGAGTATGTGGTGTGTGTGTGTGTGTGTGTGTGCTGTGTGTCAGTTAGTGAGTATGTGGTGTGTGCTTACGGATTGAATGTATGTACTGTGAAAGTGTGTGTATATTTGTGTGCATGTGTATCTGTCTGACTGTGTGTCTATGTATGTGTATGTATAAATGAAAAATGAAAATGAAAATTGAAAATTGAAATTGAAAATGTATATAGAAAACCTACGAATGTACTTGCATACGTTCATTTTTATTCATCACATCCAAAAAATGTTAAAATTTCTGTTTTTAGAAATATGTTTTTGAGAGCTTTAAGAGTTTCATCTCCTGAATTTCTTAATGAAGAGATTAATAACATTAGGTCAATTGCCCTTTCATTAAAATACCCCTCTTCATATATCGATTTAGCTTTGAAGGGTGCTAAAAAAACTTTCTCTAATACTTCAAAAGAGCCCCTTTTATTATCAAATTCTATAGTTTTGCCATACCACGAATCATTGGACCCCCTTCCAAGATTAGCCAAACAACTTGATTTTAATATAGTGTTTTCTAATCGTAATAACGTGGGTAATACGTTAATAAAAAACTCTCCAAGTGAATTGGAGTCCGCTGGTATTTATAAAATTCCGTGCAAAAATTGCCATAAAATTTATATTGGTCAAACTGGTAAATCATTAAAGACACGTGTAAAACAACACCAATATAACGTAAGTAGACAGGAAAACAGTAGTGCCTTATTCTTGCATATAAAAAATGAAAATCATCATATTGATTGGACAGGAGCTAAATTTATTACCTATGAAAAATCAATGTTGTTAAGAAATATTATTGAATCGTCTCTAATTAAATTTAATAGATCTAATATTATAAACATTAGTAACGGTCTCTTCAAACTTGATACTTTCGTCACGAGGGCAATAGCCTCTTCAAAGAGGGTTGACAGCTAGCGGATAGTTTTTTACTTTTTCTTACTGTACTCCTTTGTTTCCCCAAACATCCCTTTCTGGACATTAGTCCTTTCCTGTGCTTTCACCCTTTTAAAATACCACTCTTCCCTCCCACTCTTCTCAACTCCTCACCAGATGTTTTGTGCATCTAGTGTTCAGTTGGGTTTTTGACTCTGACGAGGACCGCTTGTTACGGTTGAAAGATCTTAGTCTTGTTTTCCCATTTCTTATTGTTGTTTGATCATTGAATGTATGTGTATGTGTGAAAACGAGTGTGCGTGAGATAGATGTGTTTGTATGTATGTATGTGTGTGAGTGAGTATATATATATAAAGATTTCACATAAACACGTGAAATAACAATCAATGATCAAACCACAAAAAGGGGGAGTGTGAAATATACATTTATAGCAAGTTTATATATATATATATATTGCTTTGGCTCTCTTATTTTCTGCTTCTATTACTTTTAGTTTGCGTTTTTAGTTAGTTCTCTCTCTTCAACTAGTTACTCTTGAGCAAAGCAGCCAGCAGAGGGCACGCGTGTTTGTCACATTCGATAGTTCCTCAGACAGCTGCGGCTGCTCGCAGGAGTACTTCTACCTGATGACGACGCTTAGTCGAAATTAAGTAGTGATTGTTGTATGACTTTATCTATGTTTTTCTCTTTTTTATTCAGTTATATATATATATATATTTGTAAATTTTGGTAGCAGTCCTTCCTGTATACATACATTGTTAAAAATTAGACCATATTTAGCTGAAACTTGCTCTTTCATAAGTTTCTCGAGTTTCTGGTATAAAATATAGTAAGTCTTGATCTGCTTACTTATTTCTTTTATCAATATTTCATCCAGTTTGTAAAGTCCCGGGCTACTTATGAAAAAGCAAGTTTCAGCTAATTATGATCTAATTTTTAACAATGTATATATATATTATATATATATATATATATATATATATGAACCGTTTCTACTTCACGGTTCATATATTTATCAAGATTCACATACATATATATGTACCGATATGACCATATCAAACACAGTAACAAAATTCAGGTGATCTTCATCAGTATCACGAGGACGATTGCTTGGTCGAAATATGCTTGCCCCATTAATAATGTATAGATTAATTCAGTGGTAGTGGACTCTGTTAATTACGCCATTTATTTAGGAAGTATTCATTAGTTCTTGAAATTTTAAGATTGTAGTGAAAAATAAACTTATTCTTAGGTTTGTTGATACATAGATGTAAGAGCGCGTTTTATCTTTGTTTTGTCTTTAACAGACTTATATCAAGGAGGCCTAGAAAATGGGATATGTCTGAAGCATCAAGATTGAGTGACTGTAAAGGTTTATTTTTAGAATGCTTTATAACCTGCTGTACTTTGGATAAGGTGAAAAGTCGAGCTGACTCAACGCATTAACTATAAACATGTAAATGACTTTATAGACTTGAATTACTATAGCACTCTGTTATGAAAGGAATAATTTAAATGGCCGACGGTTTATTACCCTCATCAGAGTCTATAAGGAAAGAGAAGGAGATTGGATCTTGTGAGTAAAGTTCTGGCTGTAGATGATGTTTGGACTCGTGCAACTACACTACCTTTAGTAAGCATAAATTATGAATATTCAATAATTAGGCAAACTTGAGTGTGTGCCATGATCAGATTGTCATATCAAAGAGCACAAAATTGTCATATCAAATTAAAACCACAAAAGAAAGAAATATTCTCTAAATGTTTCATTTCAACTCATGATAGAGATTAACTTTAGCTCTTGTTCAACATATAACGAATGAGGACATAAATGAAAATTATATTAGCAATCTTTTTTGTAAGTTTATACATACTAATTTCATCAAATCGTTTTCAAAATCTCATTGAATAGGACCGAAAAAGTAGAAGACCATAGAGTACAGTATCTTAATTGAAGTTCTAAAGTTTTTTGTTGACATTCTTCTCTGACTCAACGTAGTATTTTACCTTTGTTTGAATGTTTTAAAGTTACATTTCTTCACTATAAAGACCTCTGCATGAAGGTCCTTGTAACTACAAGCTTTTGTTACATTGATTTTTCTAGAAATGGCGGATGACCCGACCATTCCTCAAACCTAACTAAGTATTTGCGATACTTTGAGTTGGGGCTGATGTTCAGAAGCTGATTGCCACTTTCTCCTCGTTCTGTTCGTGGTAATAAAGTACTTCGGAATATGAATAACGACCCCGCAGGCTCCGAGTACCTCTATTGTCGTACTCATGAGGAAAGCCACTGGCCAACTTGGCTATATTAACCATTCAACAAAATTCTTACTCCTAATGTAAAAAGTAAAAAAAAAGTAAGTAAAGATAAAATCTTCCTTCTATAGCAAATGGGTGTCATTTTCTGAAAGGACTTGTTTTAAATTTCTGAAAGAAATTTCGGAATTTGAATTTCCCAAATTCAAGGCAGCTTTGTTCTCTACTACTAATGTGTCCTAAAAGAACATAAACTTATAGAACGAGAAGTTTTCGTGATGGTAATACTATTTTTTTTTAATGTAATTTTTGACTGTATTTCATATTAGTCATGATTTTAGACCATTATTACATAAATGTACATCCATATACTCTATGGTTTGTAATAGTGTCATCTTCAAGAAAGAGGAAAACCAAGGAAACTGTTAAGCATACAGAATAGATAACAATAGATTAGACTAGAAAAGAACATCAAAATTCAATTTGTTTATCTCTATCTCCCTGTATCTTCTTCAAGTCGAATCTGAATGAAACAGAGAGAAGCAGAAAAAAATCAATATTACTATTCAGATGCTCTCAAAACATTTAAAAGCGACATGTAGACAATGCGTGCGACGTTCATGAAGGTCTGGTTCAAAAAAAAAAAAAAAAAAAAGGAACAAGTCTCACGCTTTGTTCTTGCCCTAAAGTAGCTGAATGAGAATTTGGGTGAACGCTTTGTGGCGGTTGTGAAGTCGTAAGAGCCGAGTTCACCAACTCGTAGCAGGAGTAGGTACACCTACTTGTTAGTGACTTTATAAATGATGTTTAACCTGGCTTGGCCAATGGTACTCAAGGGACCTCCTTCTTGGATACAGTAGTGTTTAATGTGTGTTAAATATAATATCTTTAAAAAGTGAAAACAGAGTATTCCATTGAAGCGACTGTCTCCCATAGCGTCATCAGTCTTAAGAGTGATTTCAAGAGAGTGCCCCACAACCCTAGCCTTAGTTGAACATACTTATTTCTCTAAAGATTCCTTAAAAAAGCGTGTAGGCAAGGAGAAAGAAGGATGGCTTGTAGCCATCGAGGAAGACATCAAGCCTTCCGACAACAAAACGTCATGGGCAGCATTATGCTGCACTACAAGAAACGAACTTCCGAGTAGCCTAAATAAAGATAATTTCTAGAACCCATGTTTAGGTATGAGACATCTCTCATGTTCGGATTTCAATGGATAGGAGGAGACTACTATACATCTTTCGAAGATTTAACTTACGACAAGTTTTCAGAATCTATTCAATCATTAAGTTGATGGTTCAGTGCATACTATTAGATATTTTAATATAAAATTTACAGAAAACGTAAAATATGATTTACTTAGTAATTGTGCGACACTAGGTAATATAAGAGGAAGCAGATTGTTATTCCGTAGTAGTTTGAACAAAGCTTCTACGACGATGTCCACTTGCCATGATCGTTTAATGACTTCGCTAAAGGTCAAGTCCATTCAAGTTTCATTTAACATGTTCTACATCATAACACTACTAGACAGTTAAAAGCTCTTCTCTCCGTACTTCCATTAAGAATGAAACAATAAATTGTTTACAGTTGGCTCAAGGCACAAGGGTGCGCCAACTCTCTAATAATAAAACATTTGTAAAACTAGAACCAAACGCTTCTCGATAGTTAATAATGCCCACTCTATATATCTAATATAAAGGAAATCACTACAACTAAAGCAGCAAAAGAAAAGTAGAAAGTTTAAACGCTTTCGAGTCTTACATCTTTCTGAAAGGACCCAGTTATTTGTAATGGAGTAACACTCAAAAGCGTTTCAAACTTATTACTTCCCTTCTCTCAGTTTTAGTAGTTATATCCTTAACTGTATTGTTACGTATGTTAACCGATACTTTTACATATATATATACACTTTTTTTCGTTGGAAATACGATCCAAAACGGACAAATATAGTTCAATATAAACAAAGAAACATAGAGAAATCAGAAGAACACACTTACAGTCTCTAATTTTCGGTTTGAACCGTCTTCAGGAGAGATAAGAGAGGGAAACCAAGCGCACTGGATCAGAGACCTCTGATCAGAGGTCTCTGATCCAGTGCGCTTGGTTTCCCTCTCTTATCTCTCCTGAAGACGGTTCAAACCGAAAATTAGAGACTGTAAGTGTGTTCTTCTGATTTCTCTATGTTTCTTTGTTTATATTGAACTATATATATATATATATATATATATATATATATATTATATATATATTAAAATCAATAATATATCATTCTTTTATACAATAAATGTATAATGTAATCGGGATTCGGTCAATTTTTTAGTTTCCAAATCAAATTCTCAATGCAAAATATTTTGTAGGCCTATATAAAAGGTTCTAAAATAAAACCGAAATGTCAGCATTGAGAGTTTGAATTTTAAACTAGAAAATTAACCAAATCACGAATGGATAATACACACACTCACACACAAACATATATATGTGTAAAAAGATTTCACATAAACACGTGAAATAACAATCAATGATCAAACCACAATAAGAAATGGGAAAACAAGACTAAGATTTTTCAACCGTAACAAGCGGTCTTCGTCAGAGTCAAAAACCCAACTGAAAGCAGTTTTTGACTCTGACGAAAGATCTTAGTCTTGTTTTCCCATTTCTTATTGTGGTTTGATCATATATATATATATATGTATTTTGAATATATATATATAAATATACATATATAAAAATTCATATATATATATATATATAAACACTAGTACATATGTAGAAATCAACACACATGCTTCTACAAGCAATTGTCAATAAAAAGAGGAAGTTATAAATATCTTTAATAACTCGTTTCAAAGATTACAGTAATTTGACAACGACCAATCAAAAAACTCTAGAAGTATTTTCTTATAATATTTTTATGATTTCTTTGACATATTCAAAACTTTCTTAGTTTGTTTGAATAAATTCCGTCATAATGAAAAAAAAAACTGTCTAAGAGTAAAGCAGCAATCGGAATTTAAAATGAAATATGTCGCAGATGGAAAAAAATTGTCTGTTAGGTTTAACTATTTCTACACCCTATCAAATGCAGTGGGTTCAACTTAAAAATCTTTCGACTTCTGTAAGTGGTTTCAAGGAAGGATAAGCGCTTTGTATGAAGACTCCCTCACTGATTTTAGTAGACTATGGTTACAGAAGAATATACATCTTAACTTTTAAATTACGGGTACATTGTTGGATTATTCTTCAGCCTCTATTCTATGGTATATATACAACCAATAGAATAATCGGCTGCTCTTCGTACTAATGATAATAGTTGGTTAAACTAGAATTTTAATAGAGTATTAATATATATCAGACTAGCTGTGATCCGTTGTGTCATCCAACACCTTCCTTTTTAATGCATTTATGTTTACATAAATGTAGATGAACTCTACATGACCCTACTGAGAGCTACATATGTAACTAGTCATGTTGAAATACTGCTTTACTTAAATGAACCAAAACTTTCTGTAGAGTCTCTCCTTGAGACTTATGAATAGTCATGGCAAATCCTAACTGAATTGGAAATTGAACCTTAAAAAAGGAATGCTGCCCTCTTTAGATAAAAAAAATTTAATTTAAAAAAAAAATGCGATAATTTTACAGAAACTTTATCGTAAGGCTCCACAGTTATTGGCCTTGTTTCATTAATATGCGTGGTAGATCAGCATTTCTCATACACATGATAGGAGCTCCTTTTTTGAATTCATGCTTATGTTTTGGAAGTGAAGTGCAAAAAATCCCCTTGGCGCAGATAGTATCAACAATGATTAAAAGTAAATCAGTAAAATAAAAAAACATCGTCTAAACAGCAATAGGATTCCAAAAATGGAACTAAGATATTTCCTAGAATAAAAACTCGTTAGGTTTATTCTATAACAGAAATAGATTTTCCATCTGGAGTCAGTAGTTTTACCTGACTTAGGTTGAGAGAATTTATTTTTCATTCTTCTTTCTTTTTAATGCCTTTATTTGTAAAGTCATATAACTGTCACAAATCACAAGTCACTCACGGTTTTCTTTAATATTTATTTGAATCATTCAGTATAAACAGAAATTAACAGGTATTCCAAAAGTTTTACCTGTGTGCAACATCGAAGGCTTCATCTTTAGTTGACTTATATAAACCTATAAACGTATTTATATCACGTTTTGGAACTGTGCTGTAACAAAGACCCCTTGACGCAGAGCGTAGTGACTGGACTTCCAATGCAAAGGTCGAGGGTTCGATTCTCGTAAAATTACGCATATTTTATTATTTATCCAGACAATGCACAGTGGCAAGAAAAAAAAATAAATTAAGACCGGCCATCAGAGTTTTATAAGTATATAGATTGGCTCCGCTGTTGTTAGTATTTGGACATGTTTTGACCTGTCTCTGGCCACCAAGAAGCTTACTATAAGGTCCTAATGTAGCCCTATATATTTCACCAAAAGTACTGTTGTCTGGCCTAAATAATAGCTCAGACGTAAATAAGGTTCAGTTGACATCATAAACCAATAAACCAACTTACTCACTAGCCTACTAAACAATGCAACGGTATGGTAGACATAACTACTGTATTGAAATAAAAGAGGGAGTCCTCAAGTACAGACAAAGTCTTCCCTTAACCTCTAAGAAAAGTACGTAATTCTGGCCCAACCTTCTCCTTCAACCATCAATAATTTATTTTTATTTAATAGTAACATTGAATGGAATATACAACTGAAAAATTCAAATGTAAACAATAAGGAGTTTTCGTGAATTTTAAGAACAAGTTTCTTACAATCTTAGAAAAATAATAAATATATTACACTTATGTGATATCTTGGCCAAAAAAAGATTTATTATTTTATAAGACGTAGCGGTAATTGTAAAAGTTATGTGTAATTTAACACTTCTCTATTATAAAATTGAATACGAAAGAAGTGGGCAATATGGTTGTGATGTGTTATGATATAAACTGCAAAGCGGAGCGATAATGCTGCGTCACAGGCACAGAGTCACTGACTGACCACAGAGTAAAAATGACAATCCACCTTCCGTTACCATTCTATCACCTACAGAAATTCTATGTCGCTGTCAACAGATCCCCACGTATTCTCAAAAGAAAAGGCTTTTGGACCATTACACTCCACAGCTCATGCAATGGGAGTTTTTAGTCATGAATATGAAATCAAATATATAAACACAAACATACAATTATATTACTTATAACAAATTTAAAAATAATAAAAAATGTAAGAATAAATAAAGGTGAAAAAATAAAAAACAAGGATGATGATAATGTACTTTAGGCATCATTCCTAACAATTTTTTATTAGCTTTGTTAGAACTGGTTTGTTATGACTTTCATTATTCATTAAATGCATTTATTGTACGTGGATAATTGTTAAAATTTGAGGTGGAAGATTTAAATGAATAACACAGTTTATAAAGCTTAATAAAAAACAATTATTTTATTGTTTAGTGCTTTTAAATGAAATTTGATGATTGAATAGCAAATGTCTCCAAGTCTCAAGCGACTGCAATAAACTTACAAAGTAGTCGTGTATATCAAGTCTTCATCTCGGAATTGTGTCTGTTAAATTTGTAGTTTTATGTTCATGTTCAATTAAAGCTTAACAGAATGGGCCAAGTTTATTGAACGAACTGGGTGTCTTTAAAGATGTCGTGTTTGGATGAACAGAAAGATTTCTGTTAGAACGCTTGTACGAGGGTCGTCCAGAAAATAAGTTCCGTTTTGGTCTGTAGGGCGGTAGGAGTGGTTTTTGCCAAATCCGGCAACACCGCTCGAAAGAGGAGAGGTGGGGGAATAGAATGAGAGGTGGGGGACCTCAGTCGGTCAATTACCAACGTCAGGGCAGGTAGTTGAAATGGAGCCCTCCATGTTACGTCCCGCCACCTCGATCCCCGTTCCCTCTCGAGTTGTTTTGCGCGGAGTGATTCAATTTCTTTATGCACAGGGTTTCGAATCAGTTCAAATTCACGAACAGCTCATTTCTGTTTATGGAGAAGGTGTAATGAGTGAATCAATGGTGAGGAGATGGGTACGTGAATTTAAGGCGGGAAGACATTCAGCTCTCTAGGGACCCACCGGGCGGAAACTTTCCGAAAGTCAAGTTTTTCCGAGACGATCTCATGGATGAGGGATCGTGAGATGTCTGGGAAACTCAGGTGGAGTTCATCCAGGGTTGAACGACGATCTTTGCTAATTGCATTGTCGATTTCTGCGACAATTTCGTCCGTCACAACTGAGGGTCTGCCTCTCCCACTTTCATCCTCAAGTGAATGTCTTCCCGCCTTAAATTCACGTACCCATCTCCTCACCATTGATTCACTCATTACACCTTCTCCATAAACAGAAATGAGCTGTTCGTGAATTTGAACTGATTTGAAACCCTGTGCATAAAGAAATTGAATCACTCCGCGCAAAACAACTCGAGAGGGAACGGGATCGAGGTGGCGGGACGTGACATGGAGGGCTCCATTTCAACTACCTGCCCTGACGTTGGTAATTGACCGACTGAGGTCCCCCACCTCTCATTCTATTCCCCCACCTCTCCTCTTTCGAGCAGTGTTGCCGGATTTGGCAAAAACCACTCCTACCGCCCTACAGACCAAAACGGAACTTATTTTCTGGATGACCCTCGTATAATGAAGTAAAATCAATTTTAAAAGTGATTTTTAATTGTCAATTTATTTATGATAATATGTTTAAATTTTTTAAAGATGATATGTCACTGATAGGATGTGAATCAGTATAGAAGCTGCAAAGAGCGATCAGAGAGTGTGGTGACGGTCTACTATTAGGAATATGCGTGGTGTAGGAGAGCTTTACAGTCTTCTTCACTTTTATATAAATAATCTTTATTCGGAATGGTAACAGCAAGGGCCAGCATAGCTCAGTGGTTAACGTACTCGTTTCTGAACTGATAAGGCCAGGGTTCGATCCCCACCTTGCCCTATATTTATTCACGCGGGAGATGAATAAATCTGAGTACGTCGTTCCTCGGACAGGACGTTAAACCGTCGGTCCTGAGCCTATACGATGTCAAGTACTCATTAAAAATCCCTACTCGAAATGCACTTGAATTAGTCAAAATTTAGGACTCCCATTGTAGACTCACGGATCTAACAAAAAGAAGGCAAACGACTGACGTTGTCATCCGCTAGGGTATCGGTTTGAAACAAAAAAACAAAAAATGGTAACATCAAAAGCAAACCACAGAGCTGCAGAAACTTACTATCAAAATAATAACTGTGAACAGCCAAGGTGCCATTATAGTAAAACCTTACATTAATACAATGTATGCAGTTTTAATGAGGCACATCTTCAAGTGGGCCACGAAACATCGCACTAGTTACTCCGCACTCCTTGCCGCGTGTCGCTTCAATAGAGATACCTAGCCTTCAATAAACTAATAACTTACCAAAATCTCATCTACGAATCACAGTAGGTCACTATTGGTTCTTAGAAATGTTCTATCAATCAAAAGAAACATGTATTTGCTCAATTTTGCAGTCGTTAAATATTCAGATTTTGTTCATTGATGAAAATGATGATTATTTAAATATACAGTATCATCATCCGCAGGGATACATACATTTATTTTAACTATGTCAAAATAAACCAATAACACAGCCATTTATAGATCTTTATAACTCTGACGCTGTAAACAAAATAGGAATACTTAACACAGTTACAATGTGATAATGCTCTCAAACTTGAAAATTAACCTCGACATAAGCTAAGTTTTATTTAACAAAACTAAAAATAGAAACGGGAATGGCTTCTGCTCCGTTATATTGCTTTCAAATTACATTATGTTATATATTAATAGTTTTCTGAAATGTATTTCCAGTTCACAATCGTGCATTTTAATAAATATTAAAAGAACTGAATTATAGTAAATCTACATGAATTTTAGACATATTTCATATGAACCGGAATATGCAATAACAACATATTTCTATTCGCAAAGTTATTCACAAAAATATACTTTTTTTTTATGAAAATTTTAATTCGATTGTGCGTGTAATTAATCATAACTACTAATTATGAATTAATTCTACAAAATTTATTTAGATTAATTAAATACAAATATTCGGGATATTCATACCTGATTCGATTGTGCCAGTAATTACTGATTGTTGTTAATTGGTCATACTGATTCAATTAATCGTTGAGGTTTGCGCAGATCAAAGCAGACCCAGCCAGTCTGAAGGTTAGGTATTTAATATAGACTCAAATTACGTATGGATGAGCTCAGAACCAGAGGGTCCAAAGTTCCCACAAGTGCACTTTAATATAATTGAGGCAAGATCACCCTCTCATTTCCATTTCATTTGTTTTAACTGAAATTAGTTTTTATATAAAATCGTTGCAAGACGCAACTATATTCTTACCTATCTTTCGACTTTGGCAAATCCACCATTTACTTATACTATGTGAAAATACATTTTATTTATAGGTACTGTGCCTCGGTAGCGTGGCTCACCCATAAACGTAACCGAGAGCCAAATAACAAATGAATTACACTTTCCTCCCCTAAAAAACACCTCTGATTTCTAACCTCTCAAGTATAAAACAAGTAAAATGTCTATTTCGACTCTCTAAAACCCATCAAAAAAGTTGATTCTTTGTTTCACAAGCTTAAGATAAAATCGACTTGGGACCTGATTTCAGTTTGTGAAAAAAACGATTATTTGTTAATAGTTTAAAACATGTTTTAACACAAAGATCAAAGATGCCTCAATAATTCCAAAGAATAAACTAGAAATCGGAAATTTTGATTTTTAACAGCATTTGTTAGTTTCTAATAAGCGAGATCCACAAATATTAACAAAAAAAAAGTACATATCTTTTGTTAACTTTTTGAAAACTCTTAAAGTTTGTAATTTATGCTTTTGTTTTGCTGTCAGTAATTATTAGTGTCAGTGACATTTCATACTCCTGCTAGAATTTCAGTCGTTTAAGCGTCTAAAGAAAAATGTGTTTACAGATGAACCAGGCAAAGAAAATGGAATGATATTTTTGTGTGCTTCACCTATGGGAGAAGTGTGGAAAGGTTGAGGTTAAACAAAGGAAGTAGGTTTGATGCTTAAAGTGGACTGATGATGCTGAAAGTAATAAGATTTGAAGAGTAATGTCTATATAATTGGTAAGAAAAGAATTTCTAAGTTTGATGTGAGAGAGTAAGTATTGTCAATTGAGGGGAAGGCTGGAGCAAAGATGTTAATCCTGCTGGTGGAAGGCAAAATGAGTCTAACAAATTGAAGAGAAGGCGTTTGGAGGGGGAATGTGTTTTCGGAATGTGCAGAGGGAGAGAAGGGGGTGGGGGGGGGGGATGGCCGCTATTATAACTGGAATGAAGGAGCCTCGCTTGAGGATGCCCTCCTGCGTCTACCCACTCCATCCAGTGACCTTCATCCTGCTCCTTAAGAAATTTCACTCCAGATTCCCTTGCAGGCATTCACGATTCAACTCATTGTTTTGACTTTTCTCCTTTTTAATAAGACTTTTTTTCATGAGCTGCAGTTCTGTTTAAGGGTGATCGAACCTTCCGCCCCAATCACCGAGTTTTCATCGGCAATAGATCACGCTTTCCTAAACATTTCTTACCTTTGTAACACATAATAAATACCAAAAATATAACAAACCCCCCATGTTTATTAATTACATCAGCTGATATCAAATTATTCTCAAATTTTAAACTCAAAAGTACATCTATTTACTTAGGAAAAAATGTCTTAAGATTCAAAACCTTGTTCAGAATCTTCTGCTTTGGTTTAAGGTTATCGAACTTTCTAGTCATCACAGAGTTTAAATCGCCTCAAATTTTCTATCACTTAAAAATTCTATATTTTAAGAAAACGACTTGTCCATTAATTACATTAGATACTACAATAATCTCAATTTTAGTGTTTAAAAACACATGTTTCACCAATACAACATTAGTACTCAGATATGAAGACTATTTTAATGACACCTTCTTGCCTTAATCATCGAATTCTGGTTGCATATAGATCACGGTTTCTTTTCGTGAAACACTAAACCTAAATCTAAAATTTCTAAAGAACTTCTCGTTCATTGGTTTAGTTAGGGAGTATCTAATTACTCCAAATTTTGTAACTCAATAGTTCCTTGAAGAAGAATGTAAGTGTTCGAAACACATTTCTAAAAGAAGCATTATTTATTTATAAACTTTTCCAGCGCGAGTAAATACCACATAATGACAAATTACACAATATCCTTAATGTAAGTCATAAATCAAGTTTATTTTAATTGTTCATGATACCCTGATTTAAGGGTATGACTAATAATTTCAATATGTTCAACAGCGTAACTTTTCAATCATTCTACTCTTATCAACGTCATATTTTAACTGCCTTGGAAGAATATAAACGAATGTTATCTTTATAATAATAGTGACAGAATCGAACTTAATTTTAGAAAAAAAAAACGTTTCGTATTAGAACAATAAATTTGAAACGATGGAAAGAAGTGGTAACTGTATTAGATTTGAAAGGATACCTCAAATGTTTGCTATTGTTATCCAACGCCTACATATATCTATAGTCTTATGTCTTTGTGTTACCCAAGAAACGTGAGCCTCATTCTATGATCAGCACTATTTCCGTGGGCACTAACTGCACTGCAGCCACCTATCCATAGAACATTGAGTCATCCACGCTCAATGTTCTATTACTTCTATGGTGAAGTGGGGAACATGTTGAATCGACATGGCTGATTCAAAATATCCCTCATTATTTCTCTCTCTCTCTCTCTCTCTCTCTCTCTCTCTCTCTCTCTCCTCCCTCCCTCAGTTTATATATATATATATATATATATATATATATATATATATATCAGCTCAAAAACGAAAAAAAGCAACACACAAAGAAAGAGACACACTTACAATATCCAATTTTCGGATGATCCGTCTTCAGGAGAAAATTGAAAGTGCGACCAAGCACACCGGAAACACAACGGCAGGAAACCGTATATATATATACATAGGTGTATTATTTAATCAGTATTCGGTTTATATTCTAGATTCAAAAATCAAACTCTCGTTGCCGACGTTTCGGTTTTATTTTAAAACTTTTTCATAGGCAGAAGTATAAATTTTAAAACAGAAAAACTAAGTGATACTGAATGAACAGTGTCACGTGTTCATTCAGACTACAGTTGTTAAAATCCACATACTATTTTTCTTTGTAAAATAATTTGTAATGTAATACTTAGTTTTTCTGTTTCGAAATTTATACTTCTGTCTATAAAAAAGGTTTTATATAAAGACCGAAATGTTGGCAATGAGAGATTAATTTGAACCTGAAGAACTGACCGAGTCCCTATAAACCTTAGTTTTGTATATATATATATATATATATATATATATATATATATATATATATATATGTATATCAATGATCAAACCACAATAAGAAATGGGAAAACAAGACTATGATCTTTCAACCGTAACAAGCAGTCTTCGTCAGAGTCAAAAACCCAACTGATACCACTTTCAGAGTCAAAAATATATTTTTATATTTTCAGTTGGGTTTTTGACTCTGACGAAGATCACTTGTTACGGTTGAAAGATCTTACTCTTGTTTTCCCATTTCCTATTGTGGTTTGGTCATTGATTGTTATTTCACGTGTTTATGTGAAATCTTTATATATATATATATATATATATATATATATTTTCTATGGGTTGTCCGGGGAAAGGAATATGATTCGATGCGATGTTGACCAATGGGAGTAGAGTTACAGGTCCAATCGTAGATGAAGTGAAGATGAAGGCGGCTTTTCGCAGTAAACAACCGAGAGTATCATTTAAATATCCAGCAATATCCGTAACAGAAAATAGTAAACAACAACAACACCCAACCACCACAAAAATCAAAAATAGAAAGGGAACAGGAGTTCACTGTAAAGTGAGGCTAATGTTTTCTGCCAAACATCATTTAACACAGAGGGACTGTGCAACCTCTATACCTATTGGCAGAACGCAAAGGCTTTTTGCTGAGCAGCGGGCAACTGGGACCTTACGCTTGGACCTGTAACTCTACTCCCATTGGTCAACATCGCATCGAATCATATATATATATATATATATATATATATATATATATATTATCAAACCACAATAAGAAATGGGAAAACAAGACTAAGATCTTTCAACCGTAACAAGCGGTCTTCGTCAGAGTCAAAAACCCAACTGATTTATATATATATATATATGTAGTGAGATCAGTGATTTTTTTTCCTATGTGTTCTTTTTAAATTCTAGTTTATATATATATATATTTAAAGTTCAATGTAGATGATAAAAACAGAGAAGTTAAAAGCACACAATAACAGTTTCTAATTTTCAGTTAAGCCGTCTTCAGGAGAGATAAGAGAGGGAAAGCAATCTGGTACAGAGACGATTGGAGATGACTAAGTGTTTTTAATTTCTCTGTTTCTTGATCTACATTGAACTTTATTTGTCCCTTTCGGATCGTATTTTGATCGAAAAAGTATATATATTTTTAAGTATACCTCTATTTTCTCTTAACATATCTCTTTATTTCTGTCTCCCACTATCTCTCTGTCAGTTTCTCTTATCATCTCCCCATCTCTCTCGATCTATTCATTCTATCACCATCTCTTTGTCTTTTACTCTTTGCCCCACCCTTAATTTGTCAGTCATTCTACCTGGTATAATACCACTGCGTGGTATACGTAGTTTTACTAACATCGAGTTTTTAAATTTTAAACTGAGTGACTACAATGCATATTTTTATACTGAAGATTGAAATTATATCTATTCCATTTATTAGTTTAAATGAAAAGCCTGCAATACGTTAGTTACTCATTTAAGGTCGTTAATGTAATGAATTTAATTAAGGCAAACATCAAGATTCCCATTCTTTGAAAGTGAATTTTTTTTTATCAGGAGAATTCTTTCTGTAACTTTTCCCAGGAATGATCAATATCATATAGTTTCAGATTTGACAACTACAAGACTTTTCACCATTACTGTCCCAGGTATGCTGTACTCCACAACTATATGAATATTTTAATATTTATTTGAAAATATATCAACAATTTGTAGGGAATTTAGTGAAATGTTCTTGCTGTTCACCTCAGTCGAATCAACCGTTTTACAAAGATGAAACAATAGATTTCCTCATGCAAGTGAATCAAAAAGGAGACATTTAAACTCTGTTTTCATTCGCCAAGCTGGTAATATCCGTCTCATTTTATCTAATATCCCAACATGCCCTAACGACAAAGGGATGTTCCATATATCAACTCTATTAAGTGCTTTCCTCTGTTATATTTCCTGTGCAATGTTTATGGTTAAGGCGACCGCCATCTTCATATTTTGAATAATTCATACTAAGTAACACACACACACAGAGAGAGAGAGAGAGAGAGAGAGAGAGAGAGAGAGAGAGAGAGAGAGAGAGAGCGAGAACAACATAAGAGAAGCCGCTTCAGTATTCCGACATTCGTCGTCAACACAAGAATATGTAACCAAACCAAAATCTCTCCTCGTTATTTGAGGTTGACACCATTTCTGATGACGACAGATGTCAAAATAGAAAAATAGGTTTCATTACCGACTTTTTCTGAAAAAGAGATATCCTCCGAAAATAAGTCCTAGCGTGATTTTCGGGACGTTTTGGACTATCAGCCCTACCCTGAAAATAGGCCCTAGTTAAGATAATGTGAAAAATATAATTCGTTAAAAAATTGCTGTTGAATGTAATAGGTATCTCTAGCTGTCGTAATATTTCAGAGAATTCTTTGGAACAAAATATTCCAAGAAATTCCTTGTTTATTACTAAAAGTTCATTTTAACGAGGCTACTTAGACAAGAAGTATTAATTTAACCTCAGCTATATAGCAAGACATGAGAGATTCAGACAAATGATTTTACAGAAAATAGATTTGGAGGAAATTTTGATAATTTATTACGATGTTCCAGAAGATGACATGATTGTAATCAAATAAATTTAAATTTTTGGTTAACAATAAATAATAAACAAAAATATGTAAATCTTCTTATTGTACTTGAAGCCCTCCACCCGAGAATAAGCCCTTTATTTGACCTAAAAATAAAGTAAGACAGTGTCTTATTTTCGGAAAAAGACGGTAGTAATAATGTTTCATTACCTAAATCCAAATTGGAAATAATATATTTAATTTCTTTTTGACTTTTTTTTTCAATTACTCCATTTATAATACATTATTCAATTATATCAAATGTGCTAGAGTTAAAATGCAGGGTTTCATAATTGTTTTCGTATTTTAAAAATTCCTACTTTGCACAAGTTACGTTGGAATTTGCCATTAATGGGTAGTGAAAGAACCGTTTTCTCTTTTAAATGGAAGAGGAAGGACTACAGCAATGCACGCTTCCACCAATCAAAATAGAACCTTACAATCTTCTCTCAACAATTTTCTAAAGTATAACAGCAAAGTTCATTATATTCTTACTTACAAATAGCGCTGAATTTTCACATTAATGACATCATAGAGAAGAGATCTTTTTCTCCAACTCACCTGAAAAAAGGAAAATAAAATTAATATCATAGTTTAATCAGAACGAATTAATATTGTCTGATTGTATAAAAAATATAAGAACATTTTTTTTTTCATATACAATAAAACACCGTTATGATAAAAGAAAAATGAAACAGTTAAAGTTTTTTGTTATACACACACCTGTATTAAAATTATCTTTAATAATCGCGCAATATAAAAAAATCGTTTAAACTACTTAATAATGCTCTAAATACTATTGATTATTGCCAGTCATCAATGGTGCTTCTAAAAGAATGAGAATCAAATCAAAGCCTCCTTGATACACCTAAAGGTACTCTCAAGAAGATCACAACAAAAGCACCACTTCACTTATTAAGTATGATGTAAATCGAAGTGGGATCTTTCAAACAAAACAACTGGTTTTCATCAGAATCTCTCTCAAACTCTGAGGAAGACAGATTTTTGTTTCAAATATGTAAGTTCTATTCCTGTATTTCTTACTGTGTTCTAGGCGTTAATTTTTATTTCACGTGTGTATTGTGGGGAGACCTCTCTCACTTCGTCTACTCTTCTAGTCTTCTCCTGATGACGAACAACAGCAGTTCGAAATATTGAATTTCGTAAGTGTGCATTTTATCTTTTTTCTGTGTCGTGTTTTGTGCAATTTAAACTTATATATATATATATATATATATATATATATATATATATATATATATATATATAAATGATCAAACCACAATAAGAAATGGGAAAAAAAGACTAAGATCTTTCAACCGTAACAAGCGGTCTTCGTCAGAGTCAAAAAACCAACGGTTGTTACGGTTGAAAGATCTTAGTCTTATTTTCCCATTTCTTATTGTGGTTTGGTCATTGATTGTTGTTTCACGTGTTTATGTGAAATCTCTTTTTATATATATATACAAAACTATAGTTAATCGGGACTCGATCAGTTCTTCAGGTTCAAATTAAACTCTCATTGCGAACGTTTCGGTCTTTATTTAAAACCTTTTTCATAGGCAAAAGTATAAATTTTGAAACAGAAAAACTAAATATTACATTACAAATTATTTTACAAAGAAAAATAGTATGTGGATTTTAACAACAACTGTAGTCTGAATGAACACGTGACACTGAACTGTTCAATAAAGTTTATTTAGCAAATGCAAAATAATAGAGGTCAACAACATAGTTGTTTCGTTGGACCGAAATTCATCATCAAGAAATTACTAGGAGAGAAGATAAATTTTACGTGGTAGTAATCTTATTATAAACAACGGCTCAAAAATTAACTAGAAACTTTAGTAGCTTTTCTTTTAACTACACAAGTTAGTAAAAAATACAATTGACAACCTGAAAGCTATACAACTCTATCATAAGGTAATTAATTAATTCATCACCTTTTATGTTTACTTGGTTTTGTAATGTTTTAAATATTTAACAAAACTTAAAACTAAAGTTCATAACCTATTGCACTTATGAAAATTAATTATTTTATATTAATAATTAATTATTAACTTATTGATAAATTATTTAGAATAATATATCAGTTTCTTAATTTCAGAAACTAATGTAATAAGTAATAGATATCAGTCATTCATGTAAAATCTAAAGTCTATTTGATTGATTAAGTTTTAGAGTAAAAATACCCACATTGATGGCTTATATATATCGCCCACATTATTAGTTTATAAAAGAAGTCAAGTCTTATCGTTAAATCTTTATAGTTTTAATTCTTGAAAGCTTTATATTCTGTAATTGGCTGCAAGTGATTAAAAAAAAGTTGTAAGATTAATGGTCTAAATTGGCCAAAATAATAAATGTTTGTTTGATGAAATTACGTTTAAAATGTGGACTCGGTCAGTCATTCCCCGGCCATTAAAATGCGTACCAAGTAATAAATTAGTCACGTTTGCCGCCTCTGGAACAGCACGAAGGGGCAAAATACCAGTTTTATAGATTGTATGATTTTAGGTACTCGTTGAAGCCATTTACTGTAAATAACTGTGAACATGACAAAGTTAAGCTTAGAGGGTGTAAATTATGGCGGTAATGTAGCTCAATTTAGCTTAAATTTATCCTATTAGGAAATGAGCCTAAGGTGGTGTCTGCAGAAGTGGTTCGGAGCCGAAAACCTCATGTGTGTCTGTTCAATCTGTTAGAGCCTGTTCGGCGTTGTCCAACATACCACTGTAAAGAAATTTTAATAGTGAATAATTTAAGACAGCCGGTGCAGAATAAGCAGGAATATGGTTACACGTACGATGTAAAATAGCTATAAATTAGCTTCAAGAACTGCACTGTGAGGTCTATATCATGTTTGGATCCTGATAAGAATCCGTACCCCCAATACTTGGAGCTTGGCTGCAGTATGGTTTCCAATGGAGATTTAACTCAGAAGTAAAGCTCTCCTAAAAGCAATGAGAACTTTACTCCTTTCCAGTACGTAGAACAGCAGTGAAGCTCAACTCTTGAAATCCGGAAGTCCAATATAAGATTAAATTCGACAAACAAAAATCTTTGCAGAAGCAATCTGAAAAATAAATTGTCACCGCAATTGATTCAAATAACTTGATGGGATCTATGCAGAAAGTGACAGGATGTTGGTTTGAGCAGAAGAGTTGAGGAGCATACGTGTGTTGCAAGCTTGCCAACACATGACAGCCATTAAATATCCGACTAACTCGGCAGACATCCTTTCTGTCTGCAGAATGGGTGCATTAATGACACATTAATTTTGTGACATACCTAATGCCAAGTCAGGCTTTCATTCATCCCGCGACCCCTTCCCTCTACATTGCTTCATTTCCTTTTCCTTTCTGCTATAATACCAGTACATTTCAATAGCATTTCAACTTTCCAGGTAAAATCCCGCTGAAACGATTACTCACTTGTGTATGAAATTTATAATCCTTACAAGAGAATGATCTAAAAAAAAACAACAACAACGGCCCCAAAACGGTTGATAGCTCTCATTTTTTAATATTCTGATTGCAATTAATGAAACACTAATCATAAATATTGTTTCCTTTAAAAACATTTACTCTAGTTCCTTTCATAACTCAAAGCTGATCAGGTATTTGAATGAAAGAGAACTGTCGAAACCGTGTGTTGAGTTTAGAGACTGTCTTGAATAGTGACCCCACAGCGAGAACCACATCATGGCGAGAACCATGATGATGTGCCCATTGTGACATTTAGACAAGTTTACTAAAATACTTGCTGAATTATTTATAATAATTTTATTTTAGTTAAGATTGTATTTATTTTTTTATTTATTTCCTTATTCGTGTTATGTTATATTTATCACCTCCCGTGTTTTCCCCTCTGCTTGTTCTTAAAGGTATTGCTCTTTTTATTAATATTAATCTTTCCTCTCACTTTCAAAATTTATTTTTACATCTAAACCAACTTTACTTCTTCGCTGTTATCAGCCTTATTATTTTAAACCAGTTTGCATATAGCAAGTGTGTTTGTCTCCAATCGGCACTGAACAGGTGTGGTTGATCTTCTTCTCTCTTCCTTTTAGAAGACAGTTCAAACCAAAAATTAGAGACTGCAAGTGTGTTTTTTTCTTTTGTCTTTGCGTCTCAGTTCATATTGAGCTAATATATATATATATATATATATATATATATATATATATATATATATATATATTGTAAAAGACGAGCCAATCCCTGTTACGTATTACTTTGGGCACTTCTTATTGGTTGTGGGTGTTTATTCGTTGAACACATTTCTCCTTAGCACACTCCGTGAACAGAGTTCGACGAGGTACACTTCCAAGCCAGGACGCCAAGACCTTCATCCAACTCTATTGGAAAATTAAGTAGGGACTGCGAGCCCTCTCCCGGAGTGAAGGCTGAGGCGGCCGAGCAGACGGAGTGTGCTAAGGAGAAACGTGTTCAACGAATAAACACCCACAACCAATAAGAAGTGCCCAAAGTAATATGTAACAGGGATTGGCTCATCTTTTACAATATCTAATCTGGCATTCAACATATATATATATATATATATATATATTATATATATATATATATATATAAAGATTTTACATAAACACGTGAAATAACAATCAATGATCAAATCACAATATGAAAATGGGAAAACAAGACTACGATCTTTCAACTTAAAATCAAAAACCCAACTGAGTTTTTGATGCAACTCATTTGGGCTTTTGACTCTGACGAAGACCGCTTGTTACGGTTGAAAGATCTTAGTCTTGTTTTACCATTTTCATATTGTGGTTTGATCATATATATATATATATATATATTCTTTCACCCTTTTAAAATACCACTCTTCCCTCCCACTCTTCTCAACTCCTCACCAGATGTTTTCTGCATCTAGTGTTCAGTTGGGTTTTTGACTCTGACGAAGACCGCTTGTTACGGTTGAAAGATCTTAGTCTTGTTTTCCCATTTCTTACTGTGGTTTGATCATTGATTGTTGTTTCACGTGTTTATGTGAAATCTTTATATATATATATATATATATATATCAATGATCAAACCACAATAAGAAATGGGAAAACAAGACTAAGATCTTTCAACCGTAACAAGCGGTCTTCGTCAGAGTCAAAAACCCAACTGAACACTAGATGCTCAGTTATCTAGTGTTCAGTTGGTTTTTGACTCTGACGAAGACCGCTTGTTACGGTTGAAAGATCTTAGTCTTGTTTTCCCATTTCTTATTGTGGTTTGATCATTGATTGTTATTTCACGTGTTTATGTGAAATCTTTATATATATATATATATATATATATATATATATATAGGATGAGAGATGAGGAATGCAAGTTGGCTGAGAGAAAAACATAAGTGTTGACTCTTTGTGAAGAAACATGCTTAGAGCTGTTGACAGAAGATGCTTAAAAGGATTACCTTGTAGGGATAGAGAAGAAGCAACGCAGAGGGTGTGACCGTGAGTGTCACACTTAACCCGTCCAACGCCTTGCCGCGTTTTCCTTCTCCTTCCTACAGTATGCAGTTAGAACTTTGACACCAGCTCTCATCTCATGTTAGTGCATGTGCTATATGGCAAGGGATCGCTAATTATCACATTAATTTTGTTTTCTAATTGGAGTAATGTCCCTATTCTGTTAGCCATACTACATCAGAGGAAATTATTTGGTGGAGTTCTATTTATTTGTTTCAAAATGAACTTTTTATTTCAACTTTCATCAAGTTTCAATAATCCTTTCAATTTATTTCGTTTATAATTCATCGAGTGATACTGATAATGTTACGGGATCACAGATTCATTTTTGATTTTATTATTTTCTGGACGTTGTTTTTCTCAAACCTACGTTGTTTATTACAAAAACCTTGTTGTACATATAATTACGTTTAAATCAAAGACAAATTTCGAAACCAATCCAGTGAAGAAGAAAATTCACGAGTTTTTATTCTTCTTTTATAATCAAAAAGAAGACAAACAACCACATATCTGAATAATTTAAACGTGACAAAGTCTTAATGAGAAAATGATCAAACAAAAGAGATGGGGTAAAACAGCTGATGAAGGTTACGAAGTGACACAGTGTTGCCAACATCACAGTCGTGAAAAATAAAAAACAAAGAGGAAAATACTATAACAAATAAAGAAATTAAATAAAGATAATGTAATAAAAATAGTTTCAAATAATAAAAAATTTGATATGTAAACTCTCTGGGACTTAGAAGCCAGATAAGCACATCAGAGCCAGAAAATATTCAGAAGCCCTTCAGCTATCAAAGTTTTGTGGGAATCATCACCAGGAAGCGGGGTCTCCAAATTTGAATTATAGTGCACTCATGAAAGGAATAACAAGTCATTAACATGAATAGCGACAAGCAGTTTATTGTACTGACCAACAGATGGCCCGTGACCTGTAGTGCATAATGATGAATGATATCTACTCCAATCCAATGCATGTATCTAAAAAATTTGTAAGTAAATGTAAATGCATATCAATAAATGAAAAGACTATTTTATTTTGTTAATCTTCTATTTGCCTGAACTCCCACAGATACCCTTGTTTTTCTTTGTGCTTTTGATTTTCACCTCTAGTGTATCTATCCTAATTAAATGTTTTTTACGTTAAGCTTAAATGTTTAAATTTAATCCTAATTAAATGTTTTTTAAGTAGTAGCTGAACTGAAACTAAAGCAGAGGTCGGCAGGTTATAGCTTTCGAGATAAATGTGACCTTGTGATGTGTCCACCAGACATTATGGATAATCCTTTGAACTCCATCTCGTATAATGAATGAAACAAACAAATTTATAAACTATACAAATTTCTAAATAAACTGCAGTCCCAAACTACTATCCCAATACATGACAGGACATGGGCCATTTAAAGAATCCTAGTCCATCAAGCCCATGTAAAGCGGAGACACCCCAATCTCCTAGACACTTATTGTATGAGTCCTGTTTGTAGGAACCACAAAGACTGGCTCTCATACGTAAGGTCTTGGTTTGTGGAGAGGAGTGGCCCGTTAGGCCTTCCTCATTAATTAAAAAACGTTATTATAAAGAATTTGTTAAATTTTTGTACTGTATAGACATTTAAGAAAAAAAAATTATAATGTTAAATTATGAATGAATGTAAAATAAGTTAAAATAAGTATTTTGTTGTGTTAATGAAAGAAGTATTGTGTACAATTTGATGTTGATGCATGTAATACACAGTGGAACATGCTGTAATAAAATAAGAAATAAAAAGAAACTATACAAATAAATTAATTTATGTTAAGAGTGTTACCCATGTATAACGGATGTTTGTCTTCTGTTTTGCTTCAGTTATAGTGAACAGTAAATTTGTAAATTTTTTAGTTTATTTTATTGATTGCAGCATTTATTGAATAGTTCGTTTAGTCAGGAATAGTAATTTTAAACTATTTGTAGATTATTGAAGGTTATAGACTTTGGATGTCTAATAAATCATTGAAAAATAATACTAATATAATTTTCTAAGCAATTAATATTACTGAACTTTTTGGGGGCTATATAGTCAAAAAGTCCAGCACATTTGTAACTTTGTATAACAAGATTTCACATAAATACGTGAAATAACAATCAATGATCAAACCACTATATGAAATGGGGAAAAAAGACTAAGATCTTTCAACCACAACAAGCGATCTTCGTCAGTTGGGTTTTGACTCTGACGAAGACCACTTGTTATGGTTTAAAGATCTTAGTCTTTTTTTCCCATTTAATCTTGTGATTTGATCATTGTAACTTTGTGTTTTATATTTTCACTGTTCCAAAATGTGATGTGAAGATATCACATCAGGAAGAGTACTAATTTAAATTGTTGAGGAGTTGAAGTTCATTCTTTAATCTTTATTATATAAAACTCATTAGATTAAATAGCGCTTTCAAAGTCATGTTGGAAATATAATCAATCTGGAATTTTCTCTACTTTGTATAGCACAAGTCATACTGTAAATCCATTAACAATAAACATACTTAAAAATTAAAAAAAAAACCGTTAAGGTAGTAAGAGGGCCGAGTGTTTTAAAATCTGACCAAATAAAATCATTTGCACACAGCAACAATCTTCGACTTCTGTCAATGAACCCTTTCAGTCCTAGATGAAGTCGAACTTCTGAAGATATAAATAAGGATTAAGAGGGAGGGTACCAAAAAAAACTTAAAAAAAAAACAAAAAAAGAAGAAAATGGTGAGAAGAAGGGTAGAAAAAGCGAGAAATGGCAGTGAGACTCAGACGATGTTGACAAGCGGTAATTCTACCACACTCATTAGACCCTGCCAACAATAAATTTATTTCAAGGCTAATAGTCGCTACTGCACTCAAGTAAAACAACCTTTCTTTTTTTTTGTGATTCTTTAGTTCTATAGAAGGGTCTCTACCGAATCACGCAGGAAAATATATCACATTTGATCGTTTTGCAAAATTAAAATATATTTAGCACACAACGACTTTCCATTCAGTCATTAAAGCAAATAATTTAAAAAGAAATTAAGTTCCACAAAGAAATAGTCTCAACCACTGGTACAAAAGTGTCCAATACTCTTCCACTGGCAGTTTCTTGTGACCTCTAAACATCAGGTGTCATGTAAGGTTGACCTGATTTAGTTTACCGGTAACAGATTTAGTTACTTTGAAAAATCAAGTGTAGTAAATGTCCTTTCCTGTAATGTTACTGAATATTTCTTGTATATATATAGTCATGAGCACAAAAAAAAGAAGACAGAAATCACTATCAAACTCACTTCAATATTTCGACATCTCTCGACATCAGGAAGAGGTACGAAGTACTCTTTATATATATATATATATATATATATATGGGTGTGTGTGCGTGTGTGTCATGTATTCAGTCAAACTACACAGTTGCTGTTGAAATCCACAGACTATTTTTCTTTGTAAAATAATATCTAATGTAATACTTAGTTTTTCTGTTTCAAAATGTTATACTCTGCCTATGAAAAAGGTTTTAAGTAAAAACCTAAACGTTGGGAATGAGAGTTTAAATTGAACCTGAAAAACTGAACTAGTCCTGATAAACTTGTATTTCGTTTCTACATCACGGACGAAATTTCATGAACATATATATATATATATATATATACACAGTTCAATGTACATAAAGAAACGTAGAGAAATTAAAAACACACACTTACAGTCTCTAATTTTCGGTTAAACCGTCTTCAGGAGAGATAAGAAAGGGAAACCAAGCGCACTGGTACAGAGACGGTTGGAGACCAACAATGTTGCTACATACGCGCCCGGTCACAGAGAATAAGGTAGACAAGAATCAATTTAAGATTAAATAAAAATAGGAATATGAAAAATAATAATAAACACAAAAACAAATAAAATAATAAAAACTGAGGGATGAACAGAAGAAATGATACATAAATAAAAAAAAAAAATTATGGACTAAGCTTTAATAAAAAATAGAGAATAAGGGTTAAAATAAAAGCATAAAAACTAGATGCACTGACAAGAAACTAATAAAATGAAACATTATCTCTTAAGATTAAGGCCAGGTGAACTACGCGCTTGAGCAACCAAATATGGGCTTCTTCGGAGGCTCGGAGAGTGAGAGGGGATTTTTGCAGTCAGAGGGGATTTGTCGTAGAATCTGTACCCTGTAGCACTCATTAAATGGAAGTCCGTGGCTATTGGCATGTATGGCGATGGGAAGATGTGAATGGTTGTTGACTGAAGCTTTGTGATTGTTCATACGGAGACTAAGCTTGGTGGATGTTTGGCCTACGTAGAACAAATCACACTTGGTACACTCCAAGCGGTACACACAGTTCTTGGAGGTACACGAGCAGTCAAGTAACGAATCGGATGTAGAGTGAGGGGAGAAGGTGATAGGTTCCGATTGTATAATTTTCAATTATACATTTTCTTCATGTGTAAACATCATAATTTGAAAATATTGTAGAACTAAATGAAAAAATAACACTATTGCAATAAATTATATTGTTCGTTTATCATTATTTAAATATAAGCAAAAATATATATTCTAGTAATTAAAATTAAGAAATTGATTAGTTATTCAATACTGTTGTTGCCTCATATACGAGTACATTCAACTATTTGTGAATTGCGAGTAAACATTAACATTGAATGCAGTAAAAATATTGAATTAAAGTTATCATTGTTTTGATAACGTAGTTACTAATAATAGCATTCTTGTTCCAATGTGATTTTTACTTTATCAGGAAGGCTTACTATATAAATATTGGCTCCAGAAGGCAGTCTTTTCTTTTTACTGGCTCCAAAAGTTGCGTTTATTAGTTAGCTAAAGAATGCTATGCGTACTTTAATTCGTCAAGGTCTTCCCAGACGTTCAGGAATAACTTGAAAGTTAAACATAAACCAATAAGCGATTGGTTTACGAGAGCCCCACTAGCCGGCTAATTGGTCGGGCTCACTTTACGATTGTACCCTATCTAGAGTGTTTATGAAGCGCTTATTGTGGTTCTTCGATTTCCGCTCGGTATAAGTAAATGCACTGCTCTTACTGTAAAACTGCCATTAGTATTAACTATTCAAATAAACTATTTCAGATACTAGAGCTTTCAAAGTTATTAGAAATCACAACGTACTAGTGTACGTTTTAATTAATTGATACATTCTTATATTAATTACATCAACAAACACATATTAAATAAGTAAATTTAAAAGTAATAATCTGGAGTGGCTTACACTTAACTTTACTATAAGTAAACATCATATCATACTTCTTGGATATATAATATACAATGTCCCATTAAGGTATAATATAAATGTCTAAATGGGAAATGTTTATTAGTCTTTCATTCCTTGAGGCTTTACAGATAGTGATTGATCCACATTTTAAAATACACGTTATATTTGTATATCGCATAACTGATGCATATAACGCATAACTACAACAGTAAAAACACTTTTCAATCGGAAAAGTGAAGATTTCATGTTATGAAATAATCTCTTACAGAAGAAAATGGCTTTAGTTCCTTAACAACTTAAACTTCTCCTGATGCATGTTAATTCTTTCCTACTCCCTAAAGACGCGTATCGAAAGATATCAGTGCATTTCATATTTAATTGTGAATCTGTATTCAGTAGATCTATAAGATCTATACATAACATAAAATATATATTATGTATGTGACTGTAAATATTATATATAATATATAAATGAAAATACTAAACAGTCCAAACCGGACGGATAAATAAGTGAAAAAAAAACAACATATAAAGAACAAAAAGACTAACTGGATCAATATTTCGAACCAAAGTTCTTCATCAGGAAGAGAGTAAAAGGGAAGAAGAACAGGTACGAGCAAATATATATTACAAATATATATATTTGTAAAGGAGAATTATTCGATGATTATAAGTGGTCTGATATTATATATAATCATATTCACCATTAAGTTCTGTAGATAGGATGAATTTTTGATTATTAATCACATAACCCGTGCGTATACTCGTATATGCTATAAATTCAAACCCTTAATATAGATTGTGATAAAATTCGGTTACTGTTCGTTTTTGCTGTTATTATAAATGTTGGATAGATTGTCTTTTTATACGGTTCTTTTGAGAAGCAGTTGGCTAACTCATACTGAGTAGTCAGTTTTAGGAGCCATTTCATTCGGGATGAGCCTCACGTTATGAGTGAGTAGTTTTGAGGTCTAACTGCCAACTGGTCGACTTTACCCAATGGTAAGAGTCGAAGGGCTGGCTTCCTCTTATTACTATTCGGGCAATCTCCCGAGAAGATAATGTTGCTTCTCACACTGCGACTCCCTAGAGAGACTAGTCTTCTCGGATGACGAACCACAGCCACCACGGGTCCAACTGGGGCATGCAAGAATCCTAAAGAAATACCGCATGTACTTCCCTCGCCCTCATGATACCAACAGTCTTTGAACAGCACTCGGGTGGAACTCCAGACCAAGGTCCTGCTGAACCTGCTGTGGCTGGAGGTGAGGTCAATAGCCAATAAACCTTCAACCTGTTAGTCAGACTACGCATACAGCGTAACGTGTTACCGACTCTCGAGAGGAGGACACCGACGGATAGGCACAAGGGAATCAGGGGTTCTATTCCCCTAGAAGAAGGAAAAGTGGGGGAGGGGGGTCCCTGATTTCTTAAGAAAGACATCCTTTTGGGGGAGTAATGAACTCATATGTGCCGAGGTCGGACATTAATCTCTATTCTATACCAGACTAGCGCTCAATCCGTCACTGAATTTCCAATCTAAGGCCGACTAGACTACACTGGATGTCTATTATTAACTATTGAATGATATCATTGAGTTAATTGAAGTTAAACTTGAGACTTAGAAAGGAGATGAAGTAGTTGACCTTTTAACCCAGACCGACATATTGAACTGGCGAAAGCAAGTAAGACAATAAAAAGAGAATGCAAAAAAAAAGAATCTCATGTTAAGAACAAGTTAAAACTTTTCTTACGGTTTTATGTAATTTCCTTCTGATGCAGTAGGGAATACAGTGATTTTACAAGTGGTAGACGTTGTTAGAGCAGGAGATGACGGCGACATTTACAAGCGGCCATATTACAAGCTGAAAATCAATTAAGGAAAAAGAAAGACGACTGCCACACATGTACGCTCCATAGAAATTAGTCTGCAATCAGTGAAAAACTATTCATTCCTGTATCGATAGACTCAAGTCTACCAAATGCAAATTTATAAATTGTCGCAAACTTTGTAATTCCTAAAGTCATATTTTGTTTGTTTTGAACATCACGTCATCAAGCTGATGGTGTTTGGAACAGAAAATTTTAAAATTTAAAATAATATTCTAAACTTAAAATATTTAAAAACTTGTAAAAGTAGTAATAAAAATTTTTTAAAGAATTTGTTTTTTCTTTTTTTTTATTAAAAAATAGAAATTTGTGAATAAACTTTTCCCTTTCTCTAGTTTTTTATTAGAATGTTGGTTTTGTTTGTTTTTCATTTTAAATGTTTTATTTGAGTTCTAATAATAATATTACTTTTATTTAGCTAACATCCATTTTACCTAAACTGGTATTTATTCAATTTTTAATTCTAAGTTGTAAACATTTGTTACTGGCAGCCTAGTTGTCATAGTAAAGATGAAAAACCACCCTTCTGACTAGCAACCCTTCTAAAAACTGCCCTGTCTGTATTCTACTAGCTAAACAGGTCCAGATATTTATCACATTCGCCACTACGAGCATAAATTATACATACCTGACGGTAAACTTGATAAATATTCAAAAATTTATCACATTTAATAAAGTTAGGGGTGAATCTATATAATTGCCGTCTACCTCTTTATATAATAACCTATATATAATTATATATCATCACTGTATTAATCACTATTACCGTGATATATTATATATATATATATATATATAATATATATATATATATATAATACAGACCTAGTACTACATATGTACATCATATACTCTACTTTATATATTTTATCATTATCTTAAAGACAGCGTAGTGCCAATATTAAAAAAAATAAATAAAATTGATTGCTTGTCCTTTCTGTTTTCCTTATTTGAAAGTTTAATCAACATATTACGATTACATCGTGTACTAGTAATTCACGATTATTATCACTCTAGTGTATCTGATTGTATCAAAACTGACACTACAGTCTCGTTTTTTATTTCAAACGTCATCTGAAGAATAAATAGACAGCAACCATTGTAGAATCTTGAGACTTTTGAAAACGTTTGTTTGAACTTCAGGTCATCAACTTGATGGTGTTTGGAACAGAAAATTTTAAAATTTAAGTGTCAGTTTTTTTCTTTTTTTTTGTATATCTGTACGCGTGTTGAATTGACACATATTTTAAATGTTTCTTATAACCAAATTTGGTTAAAAATTATATTTGACTTAATTTCATTTAAAACCTTTCATATTTACAACTTTTTGTTGTAAAAGGTCTGAGAAAATAAAAGTGAAAATGATTTTTATCTTCAATTTCAATATGTAATCAAAGTGAAAATTATCTGGGAAAAAAATTGATTGAAGGGAATGAAACAAAGTAGAAAGTGTTTTGAGGAAGGCATTGATCTATGAATGATAGGGTGGTGATAATTATAAACGGCAAGGGAGACAGCCGAGTAGGAGTTATAAGAGTGTATAGACAACAATGAAGATGTGAAAAGAGAACGAACAACGCCTTGAAATGTATCGGGAGTAAAACAGAAGCAAACCTGATCGTCGCAGGGAACGCAAAGACTACTGCTGTCGCAGGTGGAAATGCTCATAAAAATCTCTCTCACCTGTATGACATCATTCACATGCCATCAGTGTTGATTTTGTTAATATGAACTCAATATTATTCATATGCTCGTAAAATACCAGTTTTTGTTTTTTTAATATTAAGTTAAAACCACTTCTACAATCCTAAAACATCATTGTTGATTATTTAAAATTAAGTGAAGATCATTCCCATACTAGTAAAACATTATTATTGATTTTTAACATTAAACAAAGACTGCTGCTATGCTCGTAAAACATCATTGTTGATTTTTAACATTAAACAAAGACTGCTGCTATGCTCATAAAACATCATTGTTGATTTTAACATTAAGTGAAGACCACTCCTATACTCGTAAAACAGCATTGTTGATTTTTAACATTAAACAAAGACTGCTGCTATGCTCGTAAAACATCATTGTTGATTTTAACATTAAGTGAAGACCACTCCTATACTCGTAAAACAGCATTGTTGATTTTTAACATTAAACAAAGACTGCTGCTATGCTCGTAAACATCATTGTTGATTTTTAACATTAAACAAAAACCACTCCTATACTCGTAGAACATCATTGTTGATTTTTAACATTAAACAAAAACCACTCCTATACTCGTAGAACATCATTGTTGATTTTTAACATTAAACAAAAACCACTCCTATACTCGTAGAACATCATTGTTGATTTTTAACATTAAACAAAAACCACTCCTATACTCGTAGAACATCATTGTTGATTTTTAACATTAAACAAAAACCACTCCTATACTCGTAGAACATCATTGTTGATTTTTAACATTAAACAAAAACCACTCCTATACTCGTAGAACATCATTGTTGATTATTTAAAATCAAGGAAAGACTATGTAGTTCTATAACCGTACAACATCATATTATAATATTTTATTGATATATATATGAATAATCTTAACTTCATGACTTTGATAAAATTTAACCACTTTCAATACTGAACCATAGCTAAACATAAGTATTTGCTCTAATAATTTTGAAATTTATTAATAAAATTGAAAATGTTTTATGCAGTGTCCCAATCCGAAATTTTAGACAGTAAATTTACAGGGTGAAAATTTGCTAATTGGATATTCTTAATGAGTGACTGAATGATCCTGAAACACTATAATCACTTAAAACTAAATTAATTACTTACTATCAGGTAGGATGTCTATCAAGCACGATATTTACAAACAGTAAATGGAGGAGAAGAGGACACTTGTGCGTGGTGAGTGGACGGCCTGGGATGTCGAGACATTGTCCATGGAAGCGGGACTTAGCACGCTAAATGCACTGAGTGGGCACTGTAATTTGACTGCAGCAGGTGACTGTGGTTTCCTAGAACACTGTCTTTCAAATACCACAACCCCTCCAGACGCTTAGTGGCTGATACAAACGCTTAAGCTCTCTCTCCCTGTTTCCGGCCAATGCCTTTGTTCACAAGACCGACAGTTGGTTGAAACATAAGCACACCCTTTACCTTCTGTCTCTTCGGCAACCTTTTCAATAACTTTTCTCCAATATCAGAATTTTATATTGAAATACTATACTATATTCAAATTTTAACACTGATCCTTACTTCATAAAACTTTGTCAAACTACTTGACAGTCATAACGTAGTCTTCATGTGGGGTGTCTCTGTATGAAATAAGAATGGCCCCGTGTATCCCGTGTATGTATTTCTGGCATTATACACTGGTCACAGAATAGATTGTCCACTCTTCACTCGCACAGATTCTTCTCCAGAGGAGACTTGTACAGTAACAGGAGGCAGCTACAGACCTCGGTCCTCTGCAGCAGTAAGTAAAGACTTTGTGTCGGTATTTGTACGTAGCTCATACACATTTCATGCAGCGTACGTATGCACCCCAACATAAAACCACAAACACTCTGATTCATATTGAATCTATATCCCTAAGTCACTTAGACTCTCACATTTAAGCAAACACAGTCGTCGAGAAAAACACACATGAATAGTCTATAAACACTAGGAGACATTAAATATCGAGCATTGCTCGAAAATGATCTATAAATAGCAGACAGTTGCCGGTCAAGCGACGATTTATGCTCCAATTCTAGATGCAACAGTAAATAGACCACATATATTCTGGCTTCTTTTGAAGCGGTGACAAGGTAGGCAGGCACATTGACATACCCTCAATCATCAGGATACCTCGGTTAAACCTCAGAGTCGAAGACGATTCAATCCCTTAATCATTAGTCATCTGTGTCTTTGATTTTGATCGTATACCTTCACACAACGGTAATTATGTTAATTTTAAAGGTACCAAATCACTTAATCCTTACAGAACTCTATTTAATAACTTAGCTGAAGCATATAAATGACTTCGTTTTCCCTAAATGTATTCAACGCAGTAATGTTGATTATCTATTAAGCATGTCCGCTCATGACTATCAAAAAACTACTCTCATTTCAGCAATAGAGAAATACCTACAAGTTAAAGTGTAATCCAATTCTCACATAAGTAAAACTCAACTAATTTTTTTTCTGTAAATTATATCAGTTTGATTTTTCTTATCCACTAAATCAGATCCCATTCGAATTGAAATTGATATTACAAAATGTTGAAATTAATTTAAAACATAAAAGAAAGAATTAAAACTACATAAAAGAAATTATAGTAGTATTAATGTTAAGTCAGTCGTAGCCTAAGAATACAATATTTATCATTAGTACTGAAGATTGGATGTTAGGACTAGTCGTGGTGCTAGATTTGTTACGTCAGAACTGAAGCACCTTGTTCATTCGTCTGATCTGAGCACGCACGCTGCTTTTTACTCTTTAAAGATCCATAACCTAATAAACTAACGAAAGCAACAATTCCATCCCAATCTAAAATCAGCCCAGAACTGTGTTTCGCATATCATCAAAATAGTCACCAATTAACAATAAGTCAACTGATCTCTAGATCATTGAATGTGAAGCCTACGAAGCCAACTAGTGATATTGATATTCTTTAAATCGCCTTTCTTGTCAATGGGTATTTAATCATAAGAATGGCCTGTTTAGAGATAACAAGTTGACTAACACAAAAGTCAGTGTCGAATAATAATTAAATTACGATATTTAACGCAGTCATAACAGTTTTCAGTTCTGGTATAAATATTTCATTAATATATATTAAAGGTAGGATAGATTGTTTCTTTTGGTTGAAATCAATATTGTAAATAGATTTAAAATGATATTGATATATATAAGTTTTATTTTCAAACAGAAATTATTGAAAAATATATAATCTTTGTGTATTTTTACTTCTATTTGTATCATTGAAATTAAATTTAATTTAATAGCAGTTTTATGTCCTTACAGTATGAAAATGTAATTCTATCAAGGAAAGGTTATGCTGGAGGGAAACGTGAATAACGAAAGAAAATGACCCAGATTATGAGCAGGAGTAAAAGAGTGAGAGGGGGTCGAAGGGGTGAATAGAAAGAGTGAGGGGAGTGTGCAACGAATAGAAGTCTGAGAGAGCAAGAGAAAGAAGGAGTATAAGATAACAGGAAGAGAGAGTTTGGGGAATTGAGGAAATAAGCGAAATTAAAGAGAATAAAGGGAAATAGAAAAATAAAACCCAGAAATAGACTGACTGAAGGGTGAGAATTAGAGAAAGAGAGAAATAGAGCGAGAGACTGACCAACAGATGGTTAACACATGAATCTTACAATGCAAGAATGATATTTTCAGCAAAAGAGAGGCACAAGCATAAATTATGAGGAAAATTTTAAACAACTTGAAAGATACAACAGAATGATAGATAATATAATAAAAAAAAAGGGATATTTTGTATTATTACTTGAACATAAAAGTATGACAATGCAGTAGTAGAGAATGAGATACATCTTGATCAAATATAGGGAAGCAGATGTGTAAGAATGATAGTGAAAGACAGGGTGTATCAAAAATTTATTTAAATACGAAGAAAAAAAGAATTAATATTAAGTAAATAGAATGACATAAAAGTATGAGAAACAATATAATGATTTTCACCATATAGATTTTTAATAGAAGTTTGAGAGATATTGAAAGAAAAAAAGGAATGAGATCATTTTGGTAAAAATAGATACATAGAAATGAGTGAGTGTGAATGAGAGAGATTAGAGTGAATATAAAAGCAGAATGAGGGAGAGGCAGTGATGAGAATGAGAGAGACTAGAGTGAATATAAGGAGAGAGCAGATGAGGGAGAGGCAGTGATGAGAATGAGGGAGACTAGAGTGAATATAAGGAGAGAGCAGATGAGGGAGAGGCAGTGATGAGAATGAGAGACACTAGAGTGAATATAAGGAGAGAGCAGATGAGGGAGAGGCAGTGATGAGAATAAGAGAGACTAGAGTGAATATAAGGAGAGAGCAGATGAGGGAGAGGCAGTGATGAGAATAAGAGAGACTAGAGTGAATATAAGGAGAGAGCAGATGAGGGAGAGGCAGTGATGAGAATAAGAGAGACTAGAGTGAATATAAGGAGTGAGCAGATGAGGGAGAGGCAGTGATGAGAATAAGAGAGACTAGAGTGAATATAAGGAGAGGAGCAGATGAGGAGAGGAGCAGTGACTGAGCAATAAGAGAGACTAGAGTGAATATAAGGAGTGAGCAGATGAAGGAGAGTCAGTGATGAGAATAAAGAGACTAGAGTGAATATAAGAGTGAGAAGATGAGGGAGAGGCAGTGATGAGAAATAAGAGAACTAGAGTGAATATAAGGAGAGAGCAGATTAGGGAGAGGCAGTGATGAGAATAAGAGAGACTAGAGTGAATATAAGGAGAGAGCAGATGAGGGAGAGGCAGTGATGAGAATAAGAGAGACTAGAGTGAATATAAGGAGAGAGCAGATGAGGGAGAGGCAGTGATGAGAATAAGAGAGACTAGAGTGAATATAAGGAGTGAGCAGATGAGGGAGAGGCAGTGATGAGAATAAGAGAGACTAGAGTGAATATAAGGAGTGAGCAGATGAGGGAGAGGCAGTGATGAGAATAAGAGAGACTAGAGTGAATATAAGGAGAGAGCAGATGAGGGAGAGCAGTGATGAGAATAAGAGAGACTAGAGTGAATATAAGGAGTGAGCAGATGAGGGAGAGGCAGTGATGAGAATAAGAGAGACTAGAGTGAATATAAGGAGTGAGAAGATGAGGGAGAGGCAGTGATGAGAATAAGAGAGACTAGAGTGAATATAAGGAGAGAGCAGATTAGGGAGAGGCAGTGATGAGTATAAGAGAGACTAGAGTGAATATAAGGAGAGAGCAGATGAGGGAGAGGCAGTGATGAGAATAAGAGAGACTAGAGTGAATATAAGGAGAGAGCAGATGAGGGAGAGGCAGTGATGAGAATAAGAGAGACTAGAGTGAATATAAGGAGTGAGCAGATGAGGGAGAGGCAGTGATGAGAATAAGAGAGACTAGAGTGAATATAAGGAGTGAGCAGATGAGGGAGAGGCAGTGATGAGAATAAGAGAGACTCTAGTGAATATAAGGAGAGAGCAGATGAGGGAGAGGCAGTGATGAGAATGAGAGAGTGAGAATTGTTTGGAAGCATTGGAGAGCGGAGCCGGTGGTGTTGAGAGGAATGCCGGGACGGCAGCACGGGTCCTAATGACGTTTCTTCTTTACCTGCCACCCTAACACATGGCTCCTCCAAGAGTACACACCAAAAACTCAATCATCATGTCTCTTACTATACTTTTAATAACAAATTCAGTTTTCACACATCTCCATCTACCATTACTTCAAATTGCTATCAACTCGATTGAAAACATAAAAGGAAAACTGATCAGTTTTGTTTCGTTCTATATTTTCACATTACTTAAGATATAAGTTAAAAAGAAGGTAGCACACAGATAGTCAAAGGAATAGCTCACTTCTATATTTTGAACATCGTCATCATCACGAGGCGAAGAGTCACACAGGAAGGCATATCGGCGACTGAAAACGATCAGCCGGTCGAAAAATAGAAGTTAGTTATTCCTTTGTCTATCTATAATTGGTTTTTATTTAAAAGTGCTTTGGACCGTTCCATTTAATTACTTTAACATATAAATTTTAATGTCAGAAAACTGTAACATTTAATCCGTAAAAATTCTCGGTTAATATTCACATTTATGTTACTTAGCCGTCTCAAGCATACTGAATATTGATAATTGCGTCATATACAAAATTGTATGTTAAATACAGAAGAACAAAAAGAAAACAAATAATAACATTAAACAATGATTTCGACACTCACCATCTTCAAGAAAATAAATATGTTAAAGAAGGAAAGAATAATGAGGAACACCTTTATTGAACGTCACTCAGTGTCATACTGTAATGGTTAAAGTCATTTCAAAGCAAAGGGCTATGAAATAAACAAACAAAGATTCCCACTTGCTAAAGTGAAACAAGAAACCAGAGTTTATTACATTAGATTTGCAACATCACTGCAAGACATCATTAGTCAAATCACTAAAAGAAACAAGTAAATTAGACGTGTCACCTGATGGATTAGCAATGAGTGATCAAGTGCCATTTAATAAATTATTTATATAGTCAAATTGTTTGTTTACTATTTCAGTTTGTTAAACATAAATTAACTGCAAAAATTATAAATAGTTGTATCATTAGATTTCAAACTTATTACAATGCATTTTATTTAAATTGACGCCAGTGTAATTTTTTGTAATTAATAACATATGATATGAAATACTTCATCGTTATTTTTTTTTAAGAAGAATAAATTTTCTTCTAATAAATTACTTACATTTAACTATACAATTTTAATAATAATGAACTGCACATTCAGATTTAATTTTCAAATTTGTTTTTTTTTTTATTTTTTAGTTGTCTAGTCATAGATTGTTTATATTTTTATCCTGCAGTTGTTTCAGTTACTTATTTTGTAATAATAACATATTGTTGAACAGCTATATTATTAACTGTTATTTGGTTACTTTTTTTTTAAATATTAATGTATATTTTGTATTTACAGCTTTAGACACCTATTTATAGGTGTCACCTATAATAATTATTGCACTTATTAAACAAAAAGTAACCTGAAAATTGTCATTTCAATGTTATATTGTGCCTTGAAAAAACTCAAAAGTCATGTCATTTACCTCATGACTTTCACGAAAAGATAATGCTACTAAATAATACGGAATTCAAGCCTTTAGGGTAAACAGAAGAGAGGTAAAAAATTAGTTCTTTAATATTAGGAAACTATTTATGCCTTATATATATTGCCTAAAAATACACTACTACATCTACACTTCTACAGTGATTAAAAATTTTTTATACGTAAACACATATTCAGACATAATCCAAGAATAAAACAAAATATGAATTTAGGGGACCTTCAAAAACCTTTAGATCTGGCAAAAGCCTCATGAATAGCTCTTTTATTATCACTTTTTATTATCTATGTTTTTATTATCTGTCCTTAGAGTAAACTATAAAAAGTTAAAAGGCTAAATAAAAATAATAAAATGTTTGATTTTTATAAACAAGGAGCTGATTTAGGTGAATAGGAGACACTCAAGAGACAAATAAGGACTCTCACAGATGCTCTTAAACTGGTAGCATACTCATCAATTTAAAAGTAAACCCTACACCACTTATTAATAGGAAAACCATGGGAATTCTCATGAATTGAAAAGACGAACAGGTGATTTACTGGACACGTCAAGGGATGAACTGTGACCATTCATAGGGATGTTAAGTAAAGCAGATGTTAAGACCTATTAAACTGAGTCAAACTTGATAATCATAGCAGTAATTAGAGATTTTTAGAACAGATACACCCGTTTGAGAGGACAATTCAAAACTATTGACTTCAAGAGTCGAAATATAATGCGATTATTAGTCATTGTTATTTAGATTTAGATTCAACTCTACCTTGACACTGTCATCCAAAAGTAAGGATTCAACTAAACTGTGGAAGTAGTATTAAAAACTTTGGAATAGTAGTTTACAACAATTTTATCACCCAATATGATTTCTTTTGTATTTAATTATAATTTTGCGTTTCGATTTAATATTTTATTTTTAAAATACATTATTCAAATCTGTTTACTTATAAAAAAAAAATCTATATTCAGAATGTTAATAAAATCTGGATATATTAAGATTTTTTTATGACCATTCCAACAAAAAAAGTAGGAAATCTGAAATAAGCAAAGTTAGCAAATAACTACTTCAGATGATTGGGAATTTGATGCACTCAATACTCAACTGAGGAATTAATCCAAAGCAGAAACAGTACCTCAGGTAAAACCAATTATTTACAAGAAGAAGCAGGAGGGAAAAAAATGGCACCTTTAAAGAAAGCAAATCACCTAATAGGGTTATTGGGGCCTGCCCTTGGGCTAAGGTAGCCGACGAGACGACCAGACCTGCTCGTAAACAATCCAGTATCAAACAATGCCTCACAATGGATTTGTTTCGATTCATTTATATAATGTATGTCCACCATTCCAACCTGTCGAATTATTCTCTCGTGCTTCCAAATCTAACAAATTATACTATTATCAGGCTATTTTTTCCCGCCAAATGACTAATAGTACTCGTAGTTCTATTTTTAATCAAATAAGTAATATATTGTGTAAGAAAAACGTCTCTATATAACAAAAGTTCTATTAAAAGCCACGTAGTAAACTCATAGTTTTATGAGGTTACGTCATCGCAACAAATTTTTACGCTAGATAAGAAATAATTAAAAACACAAAGTGCATGTATATACCATTGTTAAAAAGATTTCACATAAGCATGCGAAATAACAATCTATGATCAAACCACAATAACAAATGGGAAAACAAGACTAAGATCTTTTTACCGTAACAAGCGGTCTTCGTCAGAGTCAAAAACCAAACTGGAAGTTAAAAACCCAGGTGGGTTTTTGACTCTGACGAAGACCGCTTGTTACGGTTGAAAGATCTTAGTCTTGTTTTCCCATTTCTTATTGTGGTTTGATCATATACCATTGTGTACAATTTCTCGACATGCATGTTTATTCTAAAGGTGGGAAGTACCTTTTCATTAACTGATACTCTTTTTCTGATAGATCAGTAATGTTCGGATTGATTGTCAGTCAATGATTCTAAATTTTGTTTAAAGCCAATTTAATAAAGCAAGGATCTATTAACTTAAAGAGCCGACAGGCCGGACACGATGTATATATATATATATATATATTATCCGTCCTACAGGACCGTTTTTCGTTTATCATGGTATATATATATATATATATATATATATATATATATATATATATATATATATACTCTGCCATTCAGAAAACTCAAAAGTGGAAAAAAGAAAGTCGAGAATATAATATATATAATCCTAAGAGAATTCTAAGAATTTGTCAAATTCACGGTCTTAGTAACAAATAAGGGACATGCGATAGTAATTCAAAGTAAAACAAAATGCCAAATAACTGGGCATTATTAATAAAAATGGATACATCAAAACTAAAAGCTGATCAACAAAATTAATCAACATTCATTTAAATTCACCGCACTGGGATCAGAAAGGAGTTATCCTTGGGAATAAGTTATCAAAAGAAATAATCAAACAAAACCCTATACTTCCTACTGAATGCAGGCATAATAACTGATTTGATTTCATGCACATAAAATATTCAGCTCTATTCTTGTATATAAAATTCAGAACCAAAACTAAGAAAAATGGCAAAACGATTTGAACATTAACATCATCAACTGATTTTATATTAATATAATGATGAAACAATAAAATGAATAATAATATTCTATATAAAAATTACCTTCCATTTGATAACCGAATATACAGGCTAAGAACTTGAATTATCTGAAATAATGTGTAAACACTAGAAAATAATACGTTCATCTTCTATGAAGGACCAGTAAAAAGTAGTAATATACTACTATAATCAAAGTTCCTGGACTCCTTGAGGGTTGTTTGGTCAATTTTTAATCCCATAATATAATTTATTTTAGTTCTTAATCATAAATTTTGTATTTGTTTGTAACCTTGATGATGAAAATATACATTTTCGAAACGTCAGAAAACAGATTTCAGTTTTTGACCAGACAAAATTCAAAGAGTCCAGCAAGTTTAGTTGTTGTAGGGTATTACTAAAAAATAAGTTTTGTCACAAAAATAGAAAAGGAATTGCATCAAAACACGCCATTGTCATGAATGATGCAAGCCATAAAATTTACGATGAATTGGAAAATGTAGGAAATTCAACTGGCTAGATTTAATTATAGGAAAACTAGAAAATAAACTAGACATTAAAATGTTTAAAAAAAATCAACCGTTAGCGATACTGCTATTCGTAATTCCTCCTGATGTCCTCCTACAGACAAAAACCAGCATTAGTAATAATGTACCATAGAATGTTCAAACTTGCTTTGTATAGTACAGAAGATAACAATGAATTAAAAGAATAACATCAATATAAGTAACAATTGTTTCAATGATTTGTTAATATCAAAGAAAAACGTTTTAAAAAATAATAACGACCAAAAATCAACTTCATAAAACAATAATGGATAAATAACGTTCACTCATCTAATAAAAAAGACAAACAAATTAATAACTTGTTTAAAAAAGAAAAAATTGATCTTGCCGTTAAAACTAAACAATCACATAAAGCATAAACTAATAATGGACAATTAAATCAAAGCGGAATTCATAGAATTAAATGCAGAACGATATTTTGTGGAGCACATGATAATTCTTCTTGTTTTCATTAAGAATTTATTCTTCAGGATTAAACAATAAAAGTTCGACAATTTCATAGCGATTTCAGCTTTCATGCGGCCATCTTCAAGCAAAAGCTATAAACAACCCACAAGAAATTTAAATATACCTTTTCTATTAAACAGATATAATAGTTTTGTAAACATTCTACAATAACACTATATAAATTATTGTTTTTTTTTTTTAAATAGAAAGCCTCACTGATTGACTCTAAAAGATAAACTTTACTACCATCCAGTATACACGGATACTACACGTCAGTAGTAACTGTGTAGTATCCGTGTATTCTTATAGCTAAGGAATCGGTAGAGGATTGATCATATCCCTCTGTTATCCAATTCTACAGTATTTCGGACCATAAAGATTATGGCTTCAGGCTGTTATCCAATCGTGCAGTATTTCGGACCATAAAGATCATGGCTTCAGGCTGTTATCCAATACTACAGTATTTCAGACCATAAAGATCATGGTTTCAGGCTGTTATCCAATAATACAGTATTTCAGACCATAAAGATCATGGCTTCAGGCTGTTATCCAATCCTACAGTATTTCAGACCATAAAGATCATGGCTTCAGGCTATTATCCAATACTACAGTATTTCAGACCATAAAGGTCATGGCTTCAGGCTGTTATCCAATCCTACAGTATTTCAGACCATAAAGGTCATGGCTTCAGGCTGTTATCCAATACTACAGTATTTCAGACCATAAAGGTCATGGCTTCAGGCTGTTATCCAATCCTACAGTATTTCGGACCATAAAGATCATGGCTTCAGGCTGTTATCAAATACTACAGTATTTCAGACCATAAAGATCATGGCTTCAGGCTGTTATCCAATACACTACAGTATTTCGGACCATAAAGATCATGGCTTCAGGATGGCCATATATTAGTATAAACTCTTATATATATATCGGTTGTCCAAATTAAACACTGCTACTAAAGCCAAGTTACTCTATTTTTTTTCCCTTTAACGACAAATTGATGACAGAATGATCTCTCGTTAAATTTACTTTTTTTCCAAAATTGTAATAACCAAAAGAGTGTTAGAGAGACAATGTTATGTTTGTTTTCAGAAAATATTTTTTTTAGGCTAATTAAACAACAATGAAATTTTGCCATCAAATTGATCAGAAAATTAGCAATTTAATAAAAGAATTTGTGAACTTTCAACTACTGCAAAGAAACTATAAAAGCTTAATATTCATCCTTCAATAATGAATCATCTGCTATACTTGTCGGATTTCTTTATATTTATTTACATTTTTTATATTGACTTAGAAATTTTTTAATTCAATCGACTAAAAGAAAATTAATGTTGAGAGGTTTAGTGAAAAAATTTAATGATATAATATGAGATATGAGAAGTATAATTTATTACGCATAAAAAATTAAAGGCAATCAAAGATATAATTTCTTATGCTTTCCTTGGTATGATTGATTTGTCTAACAAAACACTCTAATTAATCTACATGTTGCTTCCTTCACAATACTTAATATTACATGTAAATGTTTTTCTAAATCACGTTATAATTTGTTTTAAAAAGCATTTCAAGTGTAATTACATTTGTAAAGAATATTATATCGTCAAAGGAAAAGATTTAAAATTATTTGCCAGACTGTGTCAAGAAGAGGTAGAAAGCCTCGATCACATTACGTCTTTATTCAAGCCAATCATTAACAAAGATTTCTGTCAAATCATAACTAAAACTATACAAGTGAGGAGTACTTCTCTATCAACACTTATCAAAGTTATTAATAAACAAAACTTGAAGTTGAATTTAGTTCCAACAATGGTGTAGACTAGAGGTTCCCAAACTTTTTCTTCCATAGACCCCCTGTAGGAATTTTATTTTTTTCATAGACCCCCTACCTAAGGAATATATATAAATATACACATCTAACTGTGTGATGTGTGTATGTGTGTATGTGTGTGTGTGTGTGTGTGTGTGTGTGTGTGTGTGTGTGTGTGTGTGTGTGTGTGTTCAATGGCTACCACAGACGACCCATTTTAAAACACATAGTAATAAGAAAATGAGGGGAAATTGTAAAGAAGAAAGAAACTGAAATATCAATAATTATATCTATATTTTAAAGTCCATGGAAACCATAATAATAATAAATAAAACAAATAATATTACGGTAATTTCAATCGACTAATTCCCAACTCTAGTAGGTGGTATGGTGGGGGGTTTTAATTTCGGAATTAAACTCTCATATCAAAACATTGGACATATTTTATAAGTTATCAAAACATACTTTTTCATTACTCATGCTCACTTCCTCCCCAAATCTAGTTTATATTTACTTATTATTTTTATTACAATACGAATACCTTAATACTCATTTATAAATATTATTTTATTTTTTATTATTATTAATATTATTATGTTAATTTTATTTATTTATTCATTTATTTTTATTTTTTATTTATAAATTTATTCTTTACTAAAGAGACATCTATAGACCCCCAATAGACCCCTTGGTGATCATAGACCCTCCATGAAGTCCCATAGACCCCCAGGGGGTCCACATGGACCCCTTTGAGAATAGTTGGTGTGGACAGTATGACAGTTATATCTGTATAGCATACGAGTGTCAGGCCATCTATATAATAATTTTAATAAGATGTTACACTCATCACTTATTTCACGATTCTTTACTAATAAAGTGACTACAACTAAATGTAATAAAATATACATATTACTTTAAATGTAAACAACACATACATCAGTTGGTGGTTAACGACTTTGATATTATGTTTACTTATATTAAAGTTGAGTGTAGGCCACTCCAGATTTTTTATAAAATTTTTAAAACTTTAATGTATTATTTGACACAAATAATTACCAATTGTTAACAATTATAAATTAATGAAACAAATTTCATTTAAAATAATTAATTAAAAATTAATGAAACAAATTACATTTAAAATAATTAATTAAAAATGATCAGAATGTTTATAACCCGATTATACAGTGTAACAATTACTAATAATAACTTTTTATGAATGAGTCATATAAAGGCAATTTGATTAATTCATTTAAAATAATGAACATAATTAAATCGTGATGCGATTGTGCAAGTAATTACTAGTAAGAACGAATTATAAACAAGTCATACGAATTATATTTTGATTAATTGATACAAAATCGTAACTTTATCTAAAATTCCATTCAATTGTACATGTGATAAGTAACAATTATTAATTACTGATTGATTAGTCATACAGATTTAATTTCGATTAAATCATCAAAAGTGATGACTCTGTTTATAACCAGATTCGATTGTGGAAGACCAACAATAAGTTGTATCTATGACTGAAGTATGTTATTTAGATTAACTGGTTGTCGTGTCGCTATAGAATGTACCTCCCTCAGGAAGAGGAGAAAGTGAAAAAAAAATGGATAAACAAGATCAAAATTATGTAAATACATTAAAATGAAAACATATATCAATTACTGTTTTTTATTATACTACAGTATGATCATTTCTTGAATTGAAAATTAAATGAACTCTGATTTTAAAGAAAAATAAAAAAACATTCTAATTGTTTCATAATTTAGTGATTTAATAGTTAATTGTAAAATTATAGGAGAGATAAAAACATTGAAGATTAATTGAAATCCAAAAGGATTCTAAAGCTTACTATTGACAGAGAGAAAGACATTGTAAAAGCTGAGGTACGTGCAGACATTACGTGATCAGTTGCAGGAATTAGTATGACGAAACGAACATCTGGGGACACCTTTTTAATGCACATACATACTAACATGGCATTTCCATATGGATCGGTCAACACCGCTATTGCATTATCAATTTATAACAGCCACTCTCGTGTGCATGCTCTAAGCACCTTTCAAGCCTTTCCACAAATCTTCCTGTCAAAGAATTCAACAAGAATTTTACTTTACTTTAAACTCGGGTGTTCTTCGCAGAAAACATTTTTCTAAAATTGTTTCAACAGTTACAAACTTATCTACTGAGAGCATTTTGATTTGTTATAATGGAAATGAAAACACAATACTTAACCTTTTAAAAGCTAAAACGGATTCTAATTTGTTTTCAATGTTATTATAAAAAGATATTAAACCTTTTAACAGCTGAGAGGGAGTCAAAGATGGAATTAATGTCATATACTTGTGGTTTACGATCTTTAAAATGTTAAGGGAGTCTCCATTTGTAATAACTCTGATAAAAATGTAATACTTAACCTCTTAAAAGTAAGGTAAAACACAAAAACATGATAGTGCCGCGATGTCTAAACTTTGAGAAACTGGGATAAAGATCCAGATATGTTGTAACTGTGACGAAGATGCCATATGAAACCTTTTAGAAGGTAGCAAAGACTCGGATATGCGATCAAGACACAATAGTTAACCAATAAAAAGCTCAAAGTTACACAGAATTCTGATAAAGACGAAATGTTTGATGGGTTAAAAGTTTAGAAGGACTCATACTGTGGTTCTTAGAAGTTGGGATATTAGAATTTAAAAGCTGCCTGTTGCAACTCCTCCCACTGGAGTTTCTTCTACACACCACAAACCTGCAATCATGTTAACGATATTAACTAACTAGATTGGTTTTATTTTAAAATAGACTGAACTAGAGTTTTAAAAACGACCAATGAGAGATTAAAAAAAAGGATATATATTATAAGCCTCCTCCTCCCCTTTTACTTGGGGGGAAAAAAATACAAGTTTTTTTTTTTTGTTAATCAGTATACACATTTTAATGGGAAGGGTGAACTCCAATTAGGCAAGGAGGTCAGGTAAAAAGCGATCCAAGGGAAAGACGAGTAATTAGAGAGAACTAATTAAGTTTTTTTCTGTAGAGCTGTGTCCCATGGACAAGTAATAAAGCCGGATGCCTCCTAGGAAAGGGCAAGCTCGACTCCAATTGATGCCGACTTGGCACTGGAGACGTATCAATCTGTATTGACTGTTCCCATTAACTCGCTACATTTGTTTCTGCCTCTTTAAAAGCTTTTAAAAGAAACTTTAATGCAAGCTGTTGAGATGAGAGGATACGAATTAACAGAGCAGGGTGTTAATGCTACTCGGAATTGGTCTTGTCACCCCACCCGACGCTCAACATAAATGCGGCTAAAAAATTCACCTAACTTGTATTCCACCCTATTAAACTTCTTAACACTTATTTGCTTAATCAACATTTTCTGCAACAATACTAGTTTTGCTTTGAATCTTTTAATGATATTACACAGCAAAGATCCCATATATATATATATATATATATATATATATATATATATATATATAAAACACTAGATTCGCAGAAAGATCACAGATAAAAGATGTCATAGAAACTTTCTACTGTATTTTGACCACTTCGTCATCAGATAGAGAGATTGGCAACATGAACCATCGCCTATCTTCGGACAATACGCTCTTTATATCTCTACCTGACGATTTTGCGGTAGGGAAAATATAGTAGGGAGTTTCTGTTATCTCTTTTATGATGTTCTTTATGTGAAGCTAATTTATTTAGTCGTGGAATCGTTTAAATATATATATATATATATATATATATATATATTATATATATAAACACGTAAAATAACAATCAATGATCAAACCACAATATGAAATGAGAAAACAAGACTAAGATCTTTCAACCGTAACAAGCGGTATTCGTCAGAGTCAAAAACCCAACTGAGTCAGCTGCGTTTTTGACTCTGACGAAGACCGCTTGTTATGGTTGAAAGATCTTAGTCTTGTTTTCCCATTTCATATTGTGGTTTGATCATTGATTGTTATTTCACATAAACACATGTGATTTCAGTTGGGTTTTTGACTCTGACGAAGACCGCTTTTATTGTGGTTTGATCATTGATATATATATATATATATATAAAACTATATAAAAAATAAAAGAACACGGACAAGGAACAACAAAACTGACTTCAATAGTTTTACCTCATAGTTTCTCTCTCGGGACGGCCACTGTAACCTAATCTAACCTACCTCATAGTTTTCAACGAAGAATAATCTTGCTCGCTATTGCTCAAGAGTTCAAACAGTAACTCATACACAAAGATAGACACAGACATAACTCACTTCTATATTTCGACAATCGTCGTCATCCTGATCTATAAATAGTTATCATAGTGTTTTATCATATTGAATTAACCAAGAAATAAAGGACCTTATAAATGAGATCCTTTACCAGCTTTGAAGCATTCTTTGACTTGATAAGATAAACATTTGACAGTAGAAACATACTCGTCAAAGATGCGCATTCTAAATGCACTTGAGTTAGATAAAATATACGACTCTCGAGATAGACTCACTAAAGGGTCAACCTTTGGCCTGCATGGGTTCTACCGTGGACCACATTAAGGTAACCTGATATCATCTAATACTATTTATTTCTCTTTGTGTAAATAAACAAAACAAAAGTAACTTCTATAAATAAACCCGTTGCATTATTTATTGTATTTAAGTTTTCTTTAATGTTGAATGTATATACGGGTGTGTTTAGGCTGCACACTATCTCTCATAATAGCCGTTACGACAATTATTTAAAACTGTCAATTTTAAAACTGTAAAATCTATTCACTACCTTCTGTCTATTTCTGATGCTTTCGTATCCTTTTATAATAAATACCACTATGACATTAAACTCCTAACATTTAAGAGCTTGGTATATAGTTAAACAATAAATTAATTATTAGAACTTTAGAATATATGGGCTGCCAAACTTGCTTGATCTTTCCTTTATTTAATGTCTTGATAACAGTTTTACAAAAACATTTTGTGATACACTTTTGGTTATTCTGTACACATTTCGTAGCCCAGTTTGAGGATTGATTTAATGAAAGTGATTGAAATGGAGACGTGCATGTTATATGAATGACTTTGAAAATGAAGGTTAGGCAAGGCGAAATGAAGGAGGAAGAGGTTTGGTCTAGAGTGAAGGACCTTGGCTAAGACTGGAGTCATTCAATGATATGACTAAATAAGAATGTCAGGGCGACTGGTGGAGGAGACAGAGCCGCGATTTGCTTCGTAATTAGAATACGCCTGATAACTCAGGGTCAAGCTGCCCTGTGTCCACCTAGTCCCGAAACGTAGCCTCACTCCAGTATTTCAGGGCAGACATCATTAATAAGTGATAAGCTCAAATCAAACTTCATCTGAAATTCAGAGTACTCTCCAAAATTCAGTATTTGCACCAAATTTTTCAATCTATTGCGTAAACAACTCTACATTCATTATTGGTTCTAAATTTCAACACCCTTCCTTAAATTTTATATATATATATATATATATATATATACATATATATATGCATGGTAACTTACTACAATGGAAAGTACATACCGTGAAAGGCTCTGATAGTTTTCAATGTACGTCGCGACTCGGAGCGAGAGACCTCAGAGCATTCCACAATAAACTTTCCATTGTGATGAGTCCCAAAACATTTACATTATGTGTTATTGTGATTTTACACAAAAAAGAGATATGTATTCATCTTTCAATAAATGTAGAATACACAACCTAGACTGAAAAAGGAAAGAATCTCAGAGAGAGTTAAAGAAATTTATTTTAAATATAACAGTCCTGAAGAAGTGTATATTACGGTTGGTATTTCAAACAACTATTCGTCATCAGCAGAATATCAGAAGAAAACATTTTTCTCACTTAACCCTCTCAAGACAGTTTCTGAAATCATTTAATTTCCAGTGCTGATATCCATTTGAAAGATACCTTTCATGCAGATATCAAGACAATTATCCAAACAAGCTAGTATTTATAACAATTACGTAATTATTTTCATATAAGCAAAGATACATTTTACATTAGCTTTAACTAGATCTACTGTTGGAATTCTTCCCATACGATCTGAAAACTTAATATTCCTGTTCTTATATCGGGAGTAATAGTTAATAATTATTTACCTAGCCATTTATAAGCACTTCATTAAGCTTATAAATGCGTGAAGAGTCCGACTCCGTACTATCTGACTACATACTGAATGAAGCAAGGAGACTAGCTACCTAGTACAAATTGGCAACAATAAAGAGTCAATTGAAGGGCTGGGGAAGAGGCATGGCCAGTGAGCCGAGATTGGCGGGCGACTGGCTAATTGCAGCCTGGCTATGGAGAGACGTGATGTAGAGCTGCTAATTATGCATCCTGCAACTCGTCTGACCGGCGATCAGGAGGCCAGCAATATGGGAAAACCTTCCATTGCCAACAAGCCCCTTCTGTGTCTTAGAGTAGTCCATTCAATCCATTCCATCAGTACTCCAATTCACATACAGAGCACGTGAAATAAATTTTAAGTTATGAAAAAAAAAAAAAAGAACTGTCAGATTTCGTTTGGTTTAACATTATTAAAACATCGATTATAAAGCCTGTCAAATGATAAATTAATTTTCACTCTTTGTTGCTAACTTTGAAATATAACTCTTTCACTCTTAATCCCACTTCATCTTACTCAATCAACGCTCATCTTTTTCAATTCTTCCTTTTCCTCTCATCATCTTCTTTCACTCTTAATCCCACTTCATCTTACTCAATCAACGCTCATCTTTTTCTATTCTTCCTTTTCCTCTCATCATCTTCTTTCACTCTTAATCCCACTTCATCTTACTCAATCGACGCTCATCTTTTTCATTTCTTCTTTTTCCTCTCATCATCTTCTTTCACTCTTAATCCCACTTCATCTTACTCAATCAACGCTCATCTTTTTCAATTCTTCCGTTTCCTCTCATCATCTTCTTTCACTCTTAATCCCACTTCATCTTACTCAATCAACGCTCATCTTTTTCTATTCTTCCTTTTCCTCTCATCATCTTCTTTCACTCTTAATCCCACTTCATCTTACTCAATCAACGCTCATCTTTTTCATTTCTTCCTTTTCCTCTTTAACTCCCTCCTTCTCCACTCTCTCTCTTTCATCTTCCTTCTCTAGGACTTCAGATAATTAACTTCAGGTAATTAATGTACCTAGTAGTGCATTACTTTCTTTAATTCCATATTAATGTTTCTACAAGTATTACAGACACATATACACACACTCAAAATTATCAATATTAGATTTAAAAAGTATCATAGAAATAGTAGCAATATCTGAGGTAATATTAGTTTAAAGTTTACTTAGTTTAACTAGTCCATTAATTTTAAGCAGGTAAATAGCTTTTACTATTAACGCTTTCAAAATAAGTATTATTAATGAGATGAGCTGATTAAAAGCGGGGCTCATACCACCATGCTCATACTTTCAAACACGTTTGAACCATACGCTATATCAATCAAAAGAGTATTCCCTGCATTTAGCTCTTACGACAGATCTTTTTATCCACTAATCGATGAGTCATCCTCCAGTGTTGTTTTAGTATATTTCGAAAAGTTTATTTAAATTTTTAAATAAATAATACCTATGTTATATTAGAATTAGTAATAATACTGTCCGTCATACCTCGTAAAGTCTCAGAAAATCTCGACCGGTTTCGGGTCCGTCTGTATCCCATCTTCAAGAGAACCTACCTAACTGACTTGAAGATGGGATCCAGACGGACCCGAAACCGGCCGAGATTTTCTGAGACTTTACGAGGTATGACGGACAGTATTATTACTAATTATAATATTATTAACCTCAGTGGAACTAACCCATTAACCTATGTTATAGTACACTTAAATTTAGTACCCACTTACACATAAAGTACGATCATGTATTCATGTTTCTGTATTGCACAAAACCAGTAGAGCTCTTTTCAAACTAAGAACTATGTAATATTCAAACTAACTTTGATAATGTGTATCTCAATGTTTAATTTAAAAGGTTTAATTTAATCTTAAAGTACCTAATGTATTTTATTGTTAAATAGATTCAATTGCATGTAATATATATATATATATTATATATATATATATATATATATAGATCATGCTAAATAAATGGATTAAAAAAAATACATGCATATTGTTATTACCACTGAGGTTAGTAAGATTAATATTAGAATTAGAAAAAACCGTCATACCTCGTAAGTTGATATCGGAGATGTTGTCCGTTAGTAAGTAAGTTAGTAAGTAAGTGTAAGTTTTATTTTATTTTGTTTTTCTAAGTGTTTTATTTTGATTTACATATAAATATATACATTACATCATGAAAGAGAAAAGGCATACCCAAAAATGTTTTTTTATTTTTTTTTTTAAATTATACATAGATACATGTACTTTCAGGATTGTACTTTCAGGAAGACTAAGATCTATCAATAAAGTAAGAAATCCTCGTCAAGTCACACCTGAGAGAACAAGAAGGTAAGACAGATATTTTAAACAAATAAGATTATTTAAGGGCTAAGATTAAAAATAGTAGCCATTCAGAGAGTCATTCCTTTTTATTATATTATATGATAGTGACTTTTATAAAAAAACAACTATGAATGATTTTCGTTTTTTTCTTTCAGTTCGGTTTGCTATTATATATACTTCAAAATAGTAGAAGCTTTTAGACGAAGAATGTTTTCATGATAAAACCAATCAAACATGGAAAGAGAAAATAAATAAAACGTTGTATTTTTGAGCGCATCAAATTGGGAATTTGTTGGAAACATTTATAGTTGATAGTAGATAAATTGGCAGAAAGACAAGGCAAGAGGAATGAGGGAGGCTGAGTTGGGTTGGGACGTTGTGCTAACTCCGTAGAGAGCGCCTGACTGATGGACCTCTATAAGATATTCGAGAGCTGGGCACCGGGGGACTGCTACTAATGTAATAAACGGCCGTAATGCCATCTCACACCTATTCCTGTCGGTCGCCTCCCACAGCAATACCAAACCGAAAAAAAAAAAACAACAACCAAAGTACACTCGCTGCACAGTCCAACTGGAACAAACCTCGGCTATTTAAATAATCAAAATCATACAACTTGGAGAGTGATTCCTTTACAAGAACGCCAACATGAGAGCGTACTCCTGGGGGTTTAGCGTCAAGGCGACAGGTTGATTACCACATTCATGAATGCTGGATTCAGTGTAACTATAAAGAACTGAGAGGCAGTTAGAGGGATGTAATATTACATTATCTGGGAGTGATAAATAAATGTGACGAAGTTTTTATGAGTTTAATGCAATTTGTGGATTAAAACTCTTCTGCCTCTTTTTCAATCTTCTCTCTCTCTTGTTCTCATTCGCTCGAGTTTTGTCACTCTTTTTCCCATCCTAAAACCCTTACGACATGTATGTATAGGGTCGGCTGTCGGAGAAATACTGATTGACAAACTGCTATTACTCAAAATCCCGATTTCGTATAATACCCTTATCATATCTAGATATGATATATCATATCGTATATCATACTGCCCTTGGTGACCTCATATAACATGACATATAATGACCTGATATAATGACCTCATTTTGAGCTATAGTAAAAGAATGGATAAAAAATTAAAAGATCTATTATAAGAAATGTAAGAACTGCGAATGCTGAAAGGGTCTTGTGAAAAAGATGACATCTAATTAGTTAATTAACACAACTTTCTATAAGCACTGTGAAATCCGAGAGACCCCACACAATGAAGGTTAAGGTAATAACACTGAAGTTCCTTAACAAATTAAAGGTCACTTCCTCAATATTTGTGTTCTCCATCGCTTTCGACCGATGACCATCTTCAACGGCAACTGAGCTAAGTGACTGGAAGAGCCCTTACATAACCTTCTACCAAACGCTAGTGAAATTCATCATTTCTTAATATTATTTTATTAACATTATTATCATTTTTATTAATATTTTTTATATCTCTATATTTTATTATTTTCTTAACTTTCAATTTTAAGTCGTCATTTTTTCAGCTGTATGACAGGTTCAAATAAAATGTCAGATTGATTATTACTTGGTTCATTAATAACAAATCTTAATAATTTGCCATTTATTATTATATATTATAGAATTTACTTGTGTTCATTAAATAATAATAATAAATTAAAATGTATGTAAAATGTTTAAAGTTTAAGACTGAGAAAGACCACGTTGATAGCTGAAATATACGGCTACATACATACTACCAGTAAATTTAAATTAAATTTAAAATTCAAATTAATTCAAAAAAGTAATTATAAATATTTTTTTAATTAATTTGATTTCAGTTTAAGTAAAAAAAATTTAAAAATATATTTATTGATGATACTGTTAAAATAATTATTAATGGTACTAATTTCCCACAGAAAAACCTAACTTGAGTTGTTTATTTGTACGTGAGTTACAGCCACTTTTCTAATGTATGGCAAAAAAACTGAAAATTGACTATTAAACGCATAAAAGCACATTTGACTACCTTCTGCTTTGCCTTGATTTCAAATACTTAAACAAGATATATCAAATTTCTTAAATATTCCAATTATTTGAAATTCTTTTAAAATAAAACAAGAAATGCCTCACAAACTCCACTTGTTAACGTGTTCTTATATTCATCCAAAGATGGTAGCCTTAATAGGTAAACAGGTTTAAGAGGAGGGCTCTTAATCTAAAACGGGGACAGAGAAGAAAACGGTGTGACCAAGTAATTGGTCCCCCCTCCACGGCGTCTCCTCTCACAAATGAGTCGTACTGATTGATATCCTTGTATCAAAATTTGGAAAGCAAAGCCGTAAATTAAGTTTAATCAGTTGTTAATTACCTTAAAGCAGACGTCACTATTATTATGTAGTGTTTTAGTGGTTGAGGAATGTTTGAGGAGAGAGTGTTTGGAAGCCTTCTTAGTTAACGAGCAATAACCTGTCAAAAATTAAGGAGTTTTTTTTTCTGTGTAATTTTATAAAAAAAAATTCTCTCTCTTTTTCCATCTTACTCGCTCTCTCTCTCTTTTCATTATACTCACTTTTCTCAATCAATGAATTTAGACTTCTAATTAATGTACACCGTGTGTGCTTGATCTCCCTACTTATTCCTCTTCAAATTTTCCTAATCTCCTACTCCCTCCCTCTTTTCCATCCAAGACTATGGTGGACATGAGGAATGACTGAAGACAATTGTACCACGTAATTATTTCAGTGCATCATTCAATGGCAATAATTTTTTTTTCGGGAGCATTCCAGTAAAACTCCTTCCTTTAATTGTACGTTATGACATCATTGATAATTAACACCTCCCCCGAAAACGGTATATTAACCAACCCACATTGTATTCATTTGCTATACCACTGATCTGAGCACATAATCAATTTCACTTACCATCCATTTCAAATATAGAAGTATAAAAGTATTGCGTTTACGTCAAAATTTCGATATAGCGTTTTCGACAGATATACACTTTTTGAGGAACCTTGAAATAGATTTTGAAAATTGTGTGCGAGTATGAGTGTTGAGTGTGTGTGTTTTGAGTGTGTTTTTTTCGCTACACAGTAGCACTGCATTGGGACCATATATTTACAAATTCTTCCATTATAGATTACACTTGTATCACAAACTTGAATATATCATTGATCAAACCACAATAAGAATTTCCCAACTGAAATCACATGTGTTTATGTGAAATCTTTTTATATATATACATATATATATAAAGATTTCAGATAAACACGTGAAATAACAGTCAATGATCAAACCACACTAAGAAATGGGAAAACAAGACTAAGATCTTTCAACCGTAACAAGCGGTCTTCATCAGAGTCAAAAACCCCTGTATATGATATAATATCATATGTAATTATATATAATATATATCTTATTAATTATAGAGAATATATCCTATTTTAACTTTACCTATATCATCAAGTAATATTTATACACACTTAAATTAAGAGTAATAAACTTTTCTTTTGTGTGTGTGTGTGTGTGTGTGTGTGTGTGTGTGTGTGTGTGTGTGTGTCCAAAACCAAGAGTAAAAATCAACAAATTTTATAATCCAATTACCCCATTTGACCTGAGATGGAAAATCAATATAAATTATAAACCAATTTGCACCTCCTAAGAAACTACTTTACGAAAAAAAACATAATTCTTTTTTGTTATTTTGTAATCTGTTCACATGATTTTAGTTAAAATCGCTGCGGTTTTGACTTTTTAGCTGGCATTTAAATGATAAGGTTCAATGCATGTGATATTTGTCCTTTAGGGTATAAACTTTTAAAGCCTGTTCTGGAACAGGAATAAACGAACTTTTAAAGGGCTCTCATTAAGTTAGTACAGAATTAAATAACATTAATATATAAATAATAAAGTATTAAATTTGATCTAACTGATTAAACTGATACACGGAAATGACTGTTTACTTTTACTTTTTGTATATATTAATCCAGGAAAGTAACATGACAGTTATCTTTTTACCAGAGCCTCTGTCAAAAAATGGGTAAGCTTTCCTTCCCATAAACAACACATAAACTAAATATTGTTGTGATAACTCATTATTTCTTTCAACATCATACAGATAGCGTGAACGCTTTTTCAAGCATCGATTGGAGCACCGGGATTCACTGGTTGGTTGACAAGGTTCGGCGAGGAGCCTGTTATTTATTGTCCAATTCAGTCAATCTTTTTTTTTTTTTAGACTTTTTTTTTTTGTGAGAGAGGTATATTTTTGAGTGCGTGGTATAAAACTATTTTAGAAGTTCCAGTAGCGGAAGTATCATTATCCTGAGATGATTATCTCAAAAAAAAGGAGAAGTGAGGAAATGAGATAGGAAGAAATGACAAAAATGACCACCTAGAAATATTTGTCCATTTGTCGGCAAAGGACAGAAAAGGTTTAAGGGAGGCAATCTGACATGGCACGGTATAATAGGGTCTGAATGGCTTGTTTGTAGGCCCTTGTCGGCAACTTGTCCCTTTGTGCATGCCGCAGAATCTACCTGAACAGGTACAGGACCTCTGCCCAAGTGGTACATAATTGTCCTTTCGGCTTATCTTAGGTACTTCAATATATTTATCGACAACCTTGCAAACTGAAATTGAAACTGGTTATTTTTGTAAAAATTTTTTTCCTTTAATTACAATATTTGAACATAGAAGCACTCATACTTTGATGTTATTACCAATAACAGTTGGTGATAACTTTGCAATGACGGTACTCTACAATTTGAAGAAATACATATTAAAATTTAAATTTAAACAACAAATAACAAGGTTAAATGTACAATATTATGTAATATGGGTATCGAATATTATATCAAGTGTAGCAAAGTATTTATTTTAATTGTGCCTTATGTAGCTTGTATGTTTTGCAGCCTCAAGATGACAGAAAGGTTCTTTAAGAATTTGATTATTTCAGAAAAAAGAATGCTTTATGTTTTTATAATTTTCAATTTTAACAATAGTTGGAGTAATTTGGATTGATTTATTAATGTATTGTGAGATGCTACTCCTGTTTGAAACATGATTTAGTATTGACTTAGCGGAGAGGGCATTCATTCAGTATGTTTACAGGAGTGATCCGAGACCCTACTAAAACAGACTTCGTAACATTATACTGTAGTATTATACTGTACATTATAATGTACATTAGTACATTATACTGTAGATTGCCTTGCAATCTTGGCGTTAGATTTTGTTGGCTATACATTATGTGGAAGATTCTATGTTTTTATATTAAATCAGCTGTACATGACGTTTATTAATTGATTTGCTAGAGCTCTACAGCAGGGCCATTGGCCAACAGGGCTAGAGATTCTCAATTAACTCAATCAACACGTATCAATGACGCAGTATTAAGACATTTCTTCAATCTCTTAATTCAGGATTACTGACCGATATTTATTTTATACATCAATCGATAATTTCTTGGAAAAGTTGAGTTTCAAATTGCAAGTTCAGTTACTGTTAGTATTTTAATATCTCACTAACACTTTTGCTTTTGTCATGATGTCATTATTCTCACTCCAAATCCTAAGAAATCCAGCTGAGCCAAACAAAGCCAATTTCTTCTTGAAATTGATTGACCATTAAATTTGTTAACAATCTATGGTTACAGAATTCAGAAATAAGACCTAAAGTGGTTTCTCTTTAAGAGTGAATACCGTTATAGTGCTAAGAGGCCGTTGTAAATTCTGAGGAATTGCTAATAACTGATATATCGTAAAAAATTTTATTACTTCTTTCTCATTGGTATAATCGGATCTTAAAATCTAAATATAATACTCTCATGAAAAAAGTTGAATTATATGCATGAATATGAAACTGAGATTAAGAGGATGTATGTGAACAGGAAAGCATAAAAGGCACTTGGGGTCAAGAATTTATGTTGGTAGTCTTGTTTTGAAAAATCAACCTACATTGGGTTAGTTATTAAATGGTCCATCGTTAGTCGGAGATATTTAGTTTGTAGCTTGATTTGAGCTGAATTTTTTTCATGTGGTATGCTTGAAAATATTATTAATGACTGTCTCCGGAGTATGTAAAGACGTCGGTCTCGTTAAAAATCTCATGCTATAAAAAAAGGAAGTGAGACACTGGAGGGAGGAGTGATACATCTTCAGTAATATCACTAAGGGTTGGGGTGATAGAAGAAGAACAGAGGGTTGGGGTGATAGAAGAAGAACAGAGGGTTGGGGTTTATAGAAGAAGAACAGAGGGTTGGGGTTTATAGAAGAAGGACAGAGGGTTGGGTGTGATAGAAGAAGAACAGAGGGTTGGGGTTGATAGAAGAAGAACAGAGGGTTGGGGTTTATATAAAAAGAACAGAGACTTGAGTTTAATAGAAAAAGAACAGAGGGTTGGGCTTAATAGAAAAAGAACAGAGGGTTGGGTTTAATAGAAGAAGAACAGAGGGTTGGGTTTAATAGAAGAAGAACAGAGGGTTGGGGTTTATATAAAAAGAACAGAGACTTGAGTTTAATAGAAAAAGAACAGAGGGTTGGGTTTAATAGAAAAAGAACAGAGGGTTGGGCTTAATAGAAAAAGAACAGAGGGTTGGGTTTAATAGAAGAAGAACAGAGGGTTGGGTTTAATAGAAGAAGAACAGAGGGTTGGGGTTTATAGAAGAAGATCAGAGGGTTGGGGTTTATAGAAGAAAGACAGAGGGTTGAGGGTGATAGAAGAAGAACAGAGGGTTGGGTTTAATAGAAGAAGAACAGAGGGTTGGGGTTTATAGAAGAAGATCAGAGGGTTGGGTTTAATAGAAAAAGAACAGAGGGTTGGGTTTAATAGAAAAAGAACAGAGGGTTGGGTTTAATAGAAAAAGAACAGAGGGTTGGGTTTAATAGAAAAAGAACAGAGGGTTGGGCTTAATAGAAAAAGAACAGAGGGTTGGGTTTAATAGAAGAAGAACAGAGGGTTGGGGTTTATAGAAGAAGATCAGAGGGTTGGGGTTTATAGAAGAAAGACAGAGGGTTGAGGGTGATAGAAGAAGAACAGAGGGTTGGGGGTGACGAAAGCCTGAGAGAAAAAGGAATAACGAGAGAAAGAAAGAGTGAGTGTTGCAAGGAGAGACTGATTTTCCCTTGATAAAACCTCTGCTTGGGTAATAAAAAAAATCTGGAGTGACCTACACTCAACTTTACTATAAGTAAAAAAAATATCAACCGGTTAACAACATAAAGATTTTTGTCTTATCAATAGCTTTCACATTCAATCATAAGTCAAAATTTCAATATCTGTTGGAAAAAAAACTTTCTTGTTGTTTTAAAAATTTTGAAATCCCTTATCTTTTTCTGATTAAATCATGAATCTGTACTTTATACCACTGTCTTAAAGTCCTATCTATTTATCCAATATAGTGGTGTTCCAAATCATTGCATTTTATTCTCTAAATCTTATTTTAAGTTAATTATTATCACTATTTAAAAATTCAAATGATGAAATATTTCATTACTTAAGTAAAGACATTAATTTACAAAATCAAATGGTTTAATGCATTTCTATTAATATTCAGCAATCAAATGTAATAAACACTATGTACACTTTGAAGACCATTTTTATGGAAAATATTAATCTCATCTGTGAAAGATTATGGACTGTAACGTCTACACAAACTTTAGATACGCACGCACCGACTTCATTTACATCATTTGAAAACCGTTATAAATAACTTTGGGGCCTTAAAACATGTAAATCGGTCAAAATCTCGAGATGGAATGTTTTCACGATCACTATACTTATAGTAAAGTAACAAGTTTACAAGTCAACTTTATGTGAAAACATTTCCTACAATTCACAATAAACTTAATGTATATACGATTGGAGTAATATTAACCATCAGGAATGTATTTTTTGCCTTAATATACTAGTTTTTCGGGTTGATTTAAAATAACCAATGTTTTATTTAAACTTCAACATAGTGTATATGTATTTTCAAGTTGAAAAACTATAAATATATAAATTATAATATTATATAAATATAATATAATATATAATATAAATAAATTTGAACAACATTGAAATGAATTATTTTAATTTAGACTTGGAATATTTTAAATTAAACTTGGATTATTTTAAATTAGGTTATGTTGCAGTGGCAGTCTCACAAGAGAACAGACATAGGCCGAACTTTGGCCCTTTGAGATACTACACAATGATTCTACATTGGGAGTCCTACCTGAAGTGTGTTATTTAGAGTAGGGGCCTATAACGTACATATACTTGACATAGTACATGCTCGGGACCAACCACTTAACGCTCACTCCCAAGGACGATGTATCAGATTTTTTTTCACATTCCACGTAAATAAATCGAGGACCAGAGTGGGCATTGAACTTCGGATCTAACAGTCCCTAGGCAAACATGTTACCTCTGGACTAATCTGACCCCTTTATTTAAAATGAAACTTGGATTAATTTAAATTAAGTTGTAGTTGGTGCATAAAATATAATGTTAATACATCTAATTAAGCAATTGATATTCACCAATTATTCAATGAGGTATTTGTTGTGTTATATATTTATTGATATTCACTGACTAAAATCCATTCACACTAAGAGAATGGTATATAACACAAATAATACTATGAACAAATAAAATAGGAGAATCTACAATAGTACAATAAAAATAGTCACAATAGTACGCATATAGTAAAACAATATAGTAGAATTATTGAAACACTCTTAGAAGATTTTTTTTAATAAAGTATAGATTAAGCAAAGTAAAATAATATTTTAGAAAATAATAAATTTTAATGTAACAATACAGCATAAGAGAATAACATTGTTCAAGATCCAAAATTACTAATTGAAATTTAGAAAATCGGTACAACTAATACACTAAAAAACTGTTTACAATGATATTAAAAGAAGCTTTTTCAATATTTTTATAGAAGAAACTATTTTGACTCAGTTGATAAGTTGATTTTTTGTATGATATATACGGTGGTAATCATATTAAAATATTTTATTTTTCTGGTGAGGTGTAATGGTGATCAAAATATACTATTACTAATAATATATTACTATACATAAAAGTGAAAAGTCTGAAGAAATATCAATCCAACTCGTAATATAGAAAAGAAAATTAATAATATGTTTCCACTGACCGTAACTATGATGAATATCTTCTGTATTCTTGCATTGTCGTTCAATCAACGTAAAAACTAATTGAAAACAGATATATTGAAATAAATTTTTCAATCAGAACACATTCGAATTCGTTTAAAAATATTACAAATAAAAGTGATGTTATTATGAAAAATATGAAAAGGACTTGGAAAAAATTGAGAGCTATGATTGGTTGAAATGATCATACGATAGAAAAGTCATGCGCATTATGTGTAACGTTGGCGGGAAATGAAGGGACTGACTAATCATATTCTGCTTGGATAATAATTACTTATACACTAACTGGAGACCTATGAACCTGAATTAAATTCAACGTTTTAAAAATCATTTCTAATCCGTTTTAACTTTGATAAAATAACTTTGTTTTACTACTTTTATTGAACATATAAACTCCATATTATAAGATTTCTTTTTTTTTATTATAAGTGATGATAATAATGTCAAATATAAAGAAGTTACTACAGTTATTGAATTTCATATTATTATAATAACTAAAAGTAACTTTGTTTTACCGGCATTATTTAATTTGAAAAACTCTGTATTATGAGGTTTCCTTTTAATTTATTATAAATAGTCACAAAAGTGTAAAATAAATACGTTACTAGAAATATTGAATTTTGATATTATATTATCAAATAGTATAACAAATAACACCAACATTCTCTTACTACATAAGTACATCCTTAAGATCTACCTCTTGAATTTCATAATATTAAATACAATTATGCTTGATTATTATCAAATTTACCGGAATTTAGTTGAGCCACTATATTGTCATTCTCGAGTATAAATTAGTTCACTAATTATTTCTATATTACGTATTTCACTCATCATAAACCATTGCGTAGCTAATTCAAACAAATAATACTTCAACTTATCCAAAATGATTCCTCTCGGAATTAATAAATGAAATCTGGAGTGGCCTACACTCAACATTACTATAAGTAAACTTAATATCAAACTTCTTGGGTATATAATATATAATGTCTCATCTGAGCATAATGTAAACATATAAACGGGAGATGTTTATTAGTATTTCATTCATGTGGTAGTACAGATAGTGATTGATCGACTTATTTTTAATAAACCAATGCAAAATATAAGGTGTGAGAAGGCAGGGAATGAGTTTAGGGAAGATAGAAAGAGGGGAGAATGAGACGGAGAGAGTCAAAGAGAGAAACTTATATAGTAATCGAGAGATATAACAGAAATATGGGGGGGGGGGATGGCTCAATGTAAGAGACAATGAGTGGTGGGGAATCAGAAGGAGGGTGAAAGAAATCGAGGATTTACCCCAAAACATTCTTCTGAAAAATAAAAGCTCCAAATTTTCGACACGCATTTAAATAAAATTAAAATTCTAAAAAATAATAGTAAAGCTCCTGGTCTATTACTATTCCAAGCGGACTAGTACCTGATTTGCATATCGTTGCCATTAGAATACTAACTAGAATTCTTTCCTGCATAAAGTCATCTTCTGACCAGTATTTAAGAGCCTGTAAAAACATTCCTTTTCCGGCTCATGTGCCAAGGTTTTTGTATGTGAGGTTTTGGAGTTCCAAATAATTCCAGTTCGGTGCAAAGGGGTTTTTTTTTGAGGGCAAGAATCACTTTTTCCCTAAAAAAGTTAAAACATGGATTCAATAAATATTATTCAGGTTAATAAAGAGATCGTTACGACAGTATTCGGGAATACGAAGCTATCCATAACACAAAACTTTTAAGAAACCGGCCCCCGCACAAGTATTGAAAGTACAAAGTTTGAATTATAACAAAAACAATAATAAAGATAATTTGAGTTTTATTGCTTCTGCAATAATTCCAGCTTCACAGAATGACAACTGAGTAATAACTGAGGATTTGCCTGTTAAAATTATCTTATCAGTCTATCAGTATTTTATTCTGCCTCTTATCGCATTAATTATTAGGGGGGGTCAGGATAACCCAGTGGCAACGTGCTCGCCTCTGGACTAGCAGGTCCGGAGTTCAATACCCATTCTGGTCCTTGATTTCTTCAGGCAGTACATTGAGATGAAAGTACATTGAGCCGTCCGTCCCTAACCTGTGCCCTCAGGTACTCGTTAAATGTCCCTGCTCTAAATACACTTGAGATAAGCAAAGTTTAATTCTCTCTATGTACAATCAATCACCATTGTGTGGTATTACAAAGGGACTGCCTTGTGAGACTGCCACTGCAACCTAATCTACTCCATTAATTATTATCGAATAAATACTCCATATCTTTATTTATCATCAATATTTTTGAAGATTTTTTATACCACTTTTAAATTGTTCTTTTTTATACTATTTTCAAAGAATGCATTATTTCATTACTTACTCATCCAGTTTTAACACTTCCAACTTTGAAACTTTTATAATTAGTTTTGATTTCTTAGTGTTTTAGTTGCACCAAGCGTGAAATTGTTTTAGTTCTTGATTTCAAAACGTTCGACAACTCGTAAGCATTACGAGCTGCTAATTCTTATATTTTTAAAGAAAACAAAAGAAACAACAATTGAAATGATTAACAAAAGAATTATCGGTTGTGAAGGCCAGTGAAAATGATCCACAATTATTTCAATTGTTGGTTCATAACGAGTTTTTTTTTTTTTTTAAGTTAATTTTCAGTTCTCAATTATGTATTAATTTCCTTTTGGGTTATAGGATGGAGTTAATCAGCAATAAAGAAAAGAAAGAGAGAGTTGTTAAGATTGTTGATTAAGACTGAGGTAAGGCAATGAATGGATGACGAGGGTGGTTAAGGGGGAGGCGGGTTGAACAGGTGTGCCTTAGGGGTGGTGCTTTGCATAATGAAGTCCAGGTGACAGCCACCCTCAACATGTCTGAGCCCTTCAACTCTTCCAGTCGTCTAAGCTCAACTTTCCTGTAGCTTAACATATTTCCACGCAAGCGGATAATTTGCAAATATGGGTAAGATTGACAACCAGTGTTTGCCTCGCCAAACCAACGTCTGTCCCCTTTTTAACTATAATAATAACAACCTTGAAGAACGCTATAAAGTAATTAAGTCAAATATAATTAATAAATAAAATTAAAAAAAAATTGAGAAGTCTACCGATCAATAATTTAGGTACTAAAACTAGGGGGTAATATAAACAAATAGCATAATCTCCAGACCTCATACACTTTTGAAATCATTGGAGTTTGAAATCGATTGAACAGCATTCTCAATGCACGAGGAATGTCGCTATTAAATAACCATCGTTTAGTTTGATTCAATTTGAAAATTTTTTTTACTATTTACTAATCGTACATGGTATATATAAACCCACCAAATCTTGGGTCCGTGCGATCATACCTTCACCTTTGGTGGTGTCATAGGAGTGGAGTGTGTGGTTCTTTGTTGTTTGGGATCCATTTAACTTATGGCTATACTAAATTACTCAATCCATTCTATAACCAGAGTATCAAATTTTACCGTCAACTCAAATTGACTGGAGTAGGAGTGCATGATATCTACAGACTGATCGCTTTGCGTGCTATCTGAGAGGTGGTGTGCTCAAGATTTTCTGTCTCCCACATACGAGTATATAATCTAGTATCAGAGCCAAGATTCGAATCTGTAATCTTTACAACTAAAGGAAATCACGCTGCCTATGAGACCAGACTGACCCCAATACAACATAATGGAGAACACTACTTAAACAATCACCCTTTAAAGTTGAACTCACTTTACCAACAAAACGAAAGATAAATCGCTAACCATCCTACTCGTGCAGCCTATAGCGCAGTGTTTCTCAAAGTGGGCGGTACCGCCCCCCTGGGGGCGGTGCTTTGATATCAGGGGGCGGTAATGCAAAAAAGAGTGGGGATTCTATTTCCATACATTGAAAATGTTCATACAATATAATTTCTAAATTTAAGTGAAAACACGAAATGTAAACATCTAGGAAACGGTTTCTTAAAATTATTTGTTTTGATAATTCATTTCTATGTTAAAAGTAAGTTTCTTTTATTGTGTATTAATTCTTTTGCATAAATATGCTATGAAACAATACATCTATTGGATTCTAAATAAATATTCGATTAGTAATTATTTTAATTTAATTATGAAAATGTTACTCATTTGGTTATTTAGTCTAGGAATCTGATTATTATTCAAGGGTGTTGAGTTATAGGTTTATGGACCCAAGGAGGGCAGTCACTCGAAAAAGTTTGGGAAACACTGCTATAGCGTTATCAACAGCTTTTACCGCTAATGGGAACCTGAATATGCTACAAACAAACATTGTCCATCTAGAATATTCCACTGATACACAGTAGACACCTAGAGGTTAGTGCTGTACCTAAAAGAATAGTCATCAAGGATGGTAACATATATTCTACAGATAAACAGACGTGTACCTAGAGCATTTTTACCTTGAGTAACCCTAAATTTAATGCTCATTATAATTCAATCAACATAAAAAATGATTATTATTACTGAAAGTAAATAAATAAAATTAACAAACTCAACAGTTTTTTTAAACTGTCATAAGATTTAGTGTTAGTCAACATAGTAACGCCACTTACATCCTTACAGGACAATTCAACTTAGATCAAAGAATCGTTTCTCATTACAGAAGCTAAATAACAATCAAGACTGTACCAGCAAGAAACATTAAACAAGCACTATGAAATTGATTGCCGTTCCTTCTTCAGATTTTTACTAATATGTTGTTTAATTGTAATTTTTACAAATTTCTTTCTTACATATAACATAGCAAGGAGCTATTAATATAAAAAAATATATCCGGTATTAATTATTCAGATTTTAAACACTAAGAAAAAAAAACATCCAAAAACACGATTGTTTGCCTCATTAAAGTGGACAACATCGAAACATGTTTACTTATCACCGGTACCTAATCAATTTCCTTTTAAACCACTTACTTATATAAACTATATAACAAAAAAAAGACGTAATTTATGACGTAAAAATACTTATTTAAATAAAAAAGAAATAAATTAGTTCCACTTACAAGTTTTTTTTTGTTATAATCCAATAGGATTCAGGTATGGCGTCAAGAAAGTAAGTTTGGCCCTTGGTCGGGAAGTTTGGGACTTCAAATTCCATACTAAACGATGACCGTAAGATTGAATCACGATGTCCGTAGATTTTGAAACACGCAATGAATCTTAGAGAAGATGTAAAGCTGTTGCTTGTCGTCATATACAAAGACAAATACCTCTACAAGAGTTACTAAGGCTTGGCAAAATTCACTTAAGTGAAGACAAACATGTCGAATAACCTGTTGCGCAATATCACAAACAGTCTTGTATTATGTAGTTATCGCATGAACAACTTAACGTTTAATGAAGAAACATTATCTTTTTTTTTTGTTTTACTTCAATACAGTATAACTGCGCCTCCACTACAGTATGTGGCACTAACATAGCACTTCAAATGTGGCACTACAGTATATCGCACTAACTAGGCTACAACGGCTTCAGTAACCATTCTCTGGTTACTTACATAAACTGAAAATGTAAGTAGGTAACATATTTTAATATTATAAAAATATAAATTTTTATTTTTATTTATATTTTTTATATCTTTGTAGTCCTAAATTTCAGATGTGAAGTTATTTTAAAGAAATAAGAAAAGAAAGAGCCCGTTGTATTTATTGCAATAAAATACTTACTTGCAAAGGATCAAGCTCAAGCAGTCTACATAATCATTTGAAAACAGTGCACGATAAAATAACCGAGAAAAAATCGTCTGATGCTGGCCCGAGTTCACAAACAAGTACACAGCCCTGTATTCTTAACTTTGTGAAAAGGACCAACGAAGAGTTCCATGCACGACAGTGCACGTCGTAATTAGCAGTTCCGGACCAGAGGCCCACTACTGCTAAATTATCATGCTGCTTTTTTTTGTTTTGGTCAGTAGGCATTGTCAATACTGAGGGCGTTAGTCTGTCAGGGTGTGAAAAGGACTAGTTTAGAAGAAATTATATCAAAGCTTGCTGCATTGGATGGACTATCTAACGAATGGACTATATAACGAATGGCTCGTTCATACTAGAGTCATTGCAACAACGAAATCATTGCTTAACACAAAATAATTCTACAGTCATGAATCTTATAAATAAAAGTTTTAATTTTATTTATAGTTTCATAAGTTTTAAGAAACTATAAATGAATTAAATTGTATGAAGAATAAAGGGCAAGAATTGTCTATAACTATAGATTACAGAATTACAGAATATTTGAGCAAAAAATTTTTTTATACAAAATTCGAAACCGGTTAAATCCGGTTTTCTGAAAAAATTACTATTCGAAAACCGGTTTTCTGAAATGTCGGTTTTTGTATAAACCCTAATATCTACCTATTTCCCAATAAGCTTCCGCCGACGGTGAAAGAACGTTTAGTAGTCTGCAGAGTTTTATCAAATAAATGGTTCTACATGACATCCTTGAATCAAAAAAATCTCATTCATAGTACTCAAGGCTGAGTTACTTAGAGGAATTCAGAAAAAAAAATTAGTTCTGTATGAAATAATTCTAAATATTTCATAATTATTATTTGGTTCATTTTATATTCCGCATATTTATTTTTTTTTCCTTTTCAAAAAATTTAAATTCACTCTGTTTAATTATTGTTTTTAATTCTTTTTACTATGTTATCATAAATTATATCAAGAAGTGTAATCATTCTTGCCTAAAAAGAGCACGTACTTTTCTCTCAGAATTATTTCTTCCCTAAATATCCCCTGTATTTATCATTACGATCATTATCACTGGTAATATATTCCAATTATATTGAAATATAATAGTTGTGATTATTGCAAAAAAGAAATTGTGATCCACTCTTCTGGTGATTCTAGAAACTTTAAAGCTTGCATTTATTATATCCATTACATGAATACTGCTTGAAAACATTCTTAGAAAATTTGAATATTTGATGAAGAAACGTTATAAAAAAGAAGACAAAGTATTAAATTAGATCCGTAATTACTTCCCAAATTGTAAAACAACAATGTTTACATATATAATAAAAGAATTCAATAATTTGATTATAAATAACTTCGATAATATTTTACTTGTAAACTTCATTCTCAACAATGTCAAACTTGTAAAAATTCAATTTTTGTAGAGATTTTATTTTAGAGTATCTGAAGTTCATTATGTTTATAGAATATTTAAACTATATATATCTGTAAGTAATATATGTATTTATCACTATGGGTAAATCGTCTATATGAAATCATTTCCGTTACAAAGCTAAAACACACTAATTAGAACTTTATTCTAGAAGTCCTTTACAAGCTTTATTCATATAGCATAAGTGACCAGAGAAATATAAATGCTAAAGTAAACATTACTGCGGTGCATCTCTGACTATTTCGCAATAAGCTTCGGCCGACCGTGAAAGTGACATGGAAACATTGTAACTAAAAAGTAAACATGTAACATTGTAAATGTAAACATTGTGTTACAATTCAGTTGCCTTATAATTTTGTTGAGAGTTTATTAATGTTTATAAGGATACAATGTAATATAGGTGTACTTGTAATAATTTTATAGAAAAGTTATACGCTGAAAGTATAAATACCGTATGCAAAATTACAGGAAATAATTTAAAAGCTCTACTTGGGCTTAAGGTTAAAACAGCGTAGGGTGTATTAGACACATGATTTGAATACACCATAGCACATCGTCCATGTTACTGTTTGATCAACTGGTTTCGACTCACGTCCATTTCGAAGGACTAACTGATTTAATGTATGTGGTAATGTCAAACACTGTAGCCTCCCACTATTACCAATCAATTCATCAACTTTCTAGCTCATCATTGATTGCTCACCACTTAAAATGAAGAATGAAGACCGACTCTGGAAGAAGTCCGAAACCGGTCGGGAAAGCAAGATGTGCGAGTTATCATCGTTTGTCACGACGATAGGCTACCATACATTCTAATGGTAGCCTATCTTAATATTAATTTGATCTTTACTGATGGGAAGTAACAATATTGTTTCTATTTTATTTACTTGAAATTTACGTCACTGTTCATATTTCTCAACAATTGGGGTAGAATGCGGTTTATTTTGGTTCAGTAGCGAGCTTTCCCTAATTACTAAAGATTCAAGATTTGAATCATTGTCACGAACTGATGTTTTTTATTACAATGTGAGAAATGGAAAACCTTATGAACGCCGCTTCCCTAAAAAGGATATAAGGCTATTGTTCGCTACTCTGTGCCATCCCTATTCTAACAAACTTGAGTACTGCGAAATTAGGACTTAACAATAATTATACTTATAGTACTCTAACAAACTTGAGTACTGCGAAATTAGGACTTAACATTAATTATACTTATAGTACTCTAACAAACTTGAGTAGTGCAAAATTAGGACTTAACAATAATTATACTTATAGTACTCTAACAAACTTGAGTAGTGCAAAATTAGGACTTAACAATAATTATACTTATAGTACTCTAATAGTGGCTTGCCCATATTCACAGGAAAATATTTTCTTGGGAAATGAACATCAGAGGTCTAGTATCATTTCACTTAAACTGGAAAAAAAAAGTTAAGCAAAACAAAATTATCATAAGGGTGTTCAAGTGTGAAAATCAGTTACCCAAATCTGAAGATATGTTTTAAATGATGCTGAAAGCTTTAAAATTCCTTTGACGGAATTATTGTTGTGTGGGAATCTCGAATGCTGTATGGAGTTATTTATTTGAACGGCATTCAAAAGCGTTTGCATGAGACAGGGAGCGTAAGCTGCCTGTTCACATCAACGGCTTCTTTCAAGCATCTGGTAATAATACGGCTTAACTATTCTAATCTTGTCAAATGCCCTTCTCCCGCCTGATTCATGAAGAAAACTTTGCTTGGAGAAAGACTTTTTGGGACAGTAAATTTGCGTTTACTTTAGATATTTCAGTAGGGACTTGTTGGTTGACAATTGGGAATTAGGGCGTTCTTTAAGTTCAAAGTAAAAGAGAGGCAGTGTTTAATGGCCGAGAGTGAATAACTCGGGGGGCTTTGGTCAAGACAGATTCGCCGGGCACAGATTTCTCGTAATCCTATTACTGTGTTCGGTTACTTCTATCAAGAGGCACTTATGTTCCCAAGAGCCCCTGCTCACACATTGCCTCACATTGTTTAGCACAGACTATCGTCTTTCAAAACCAACATATCTCATTACAGCAGTCGATCTCGTTGAAGGATCTATTTCTATAATGCTTTTAAATACATGCAGCAAATTACTGAGAAAACACAAGCTGATAACGAACACTGAAAAAAAAATTACTTCATTATTTCGATTGAAAAGAAAAAGGAACCTATAAAACGGTAAGCCAGCAACTGAAAACACGAGTCTAATCCAACTAGTCACTGTTACCCATTAAGAAGGGAGGAAATTAGACTAGGAAAAACTAAAATTAGAAAACGATAAGAAATAAAACATTAAGAAGTTATAAAATTTGATCTGACACCTAGCAGTAAAATTATGACTTCTCTGAAGCAACATAAATATTCAAATCAGGGATCTGTATAAGAATTCCATAAATAAACAATAAACATATTTCAACAAATGCAAAAAGCTGGTCCAAGCTGACACTATAATCAAAAATTACACATAACAGAGCAATATATTTACTATCAGTCTTTAGAATATTAGTTTCTTTTCAGGAGCATACTAGAAGAGAAGCCGAAGGGCTTCAGTGAGTTGACTGGGCTTCTAATGTTGGACTGAATATATCTCTCCAACTGTATTTTCTCTTGACAGTCAACTATTCTCTTCAGTGTAATTTATAGTTTTATATATATATATATAGGTGTGTTCTCTAATCGGGGTCGGTCAATTTTCCAGGATATCCTGGAAAATTGACGGAACCCCGATTAGAGAACACACCTATTATATCAAACGGTCGATATATTATTGAATCTGTTATATATATATATATATATATTTATGCTTCATTAAATGCCTTGCTTATTTTTAATCTAGTCCTTCTTTTGTATAGTTTTTCTAATTTTCTTATACTATTCTCCAATCATTTAGGTGAAATGTACACCAATTCACGATTTTTTTATTCTGTAGGTTACTTACACTCCGACGTTTCGATCAACGCTGATCATTTTCAAGGATAATTATTACTATAACAATTTTTTTTAAAATTATCAAAAGTTTAAAAACAATTATTAAATACAAACTAAACTGATTATATACATTAAGTTCATATTAAATTCTTTCACTATGTACTATGTCAACATAACCTTGACTTTAACAGGTTTCCTTCACACTGCTTTTAATTACACTACCTTATTTAAATGCCCTAACTTCTCTTGTAGACTTCTGGTTCTAGTCAAGTGTATGTATCAATGAAGGTCTGCTCCCAAAATACACAAATATATATATATATATATATGTTGATAAAAGTATTGATGGAAAGTATATAACAAAATAAAAGTTTATCAGAACTCCCTCAGTTCTTCAGTTTTAAATAAAACTGTTTTTTAGGTTTGAAATAAAAACCGAAACGTTAGCAATGAGAGTTTAATTTGAACCTGAAAACTTTAATTTGCTTTTTTTCAAAAAATCAAACTCTCGTTGCCAACGTTTCGGTTTTATTTAAAACCTTTTTCATAGGCAAAAGTAAGAATTTTTTAACTAAGAAAATGAAATTTACATTATTTAAAGGAACAACAATGTTAACCGGACAAAACCTTCGACTAGACTGTTATTTATTTATTCGACCTTTGAATCTGTTATATATATATATATATATATATATTTTATTAAAAATTATGCCAATTTTAACTTTTGTTCTTTTCCGAGTTAATTTTTCAAGTTTTCTCACTATGGATTTCCACCTTTCTGGTAAAATATAAAGTAATTCACCAAAAGATTTATTCTTGACTTCCATTTTATTAACTAACAAGTTTTAACTATAACAAACAAATTAACCTTACATACTAATTATATACGACGTTTCGGTCAGCTCTGACCATCTTCAGGCACTAATAACAATTCATAACAGAACTCAAATACAAAAATAAGAACTATCTAAATTATTAACACAATTATTAACATCCTAACAGAATAAGAAATATTTACATGAATTGAGTGGGAGGTTATACAGGTTATAACGGTCCTCAGGGTTGCTATTAATTAAAAGTACTAACGAATTTGAAAATAATCAGGGATTGAACTTAATATTATTCTACGTTCCTGCATGCAGTTTTAATATTCTTGAGAAGCTTCCAAACCACGAGCTTCTCAAGAATATTAAAACTGCATGCAGGAACGTAGAATAATATTAAGTTCAATCCCTGATTATTTTCAAATTCGTTAGTACTTTTAATTAATAGCAACCCTGAGGACCGTTATAACCTGTATAACCTCCCACTCAATTCATGTAAATATTTCTTATTCTGTTAGGATGTTAATAATTGTGTTAATAATTTAGATAGTTCTTATTTTTGTATTTGAGTTCTGTTATGAATTGTTATTAGTGCCTGAAGATGGTCAGAGCTGACCGAAACGTCGTATATAATTAGTATGTAAGGTTAATTTGTTTGTTATAGTTAAAACTTGTTAGTTAATAAAATGGAAGTCAAGAATAAATCTTTTGGTGAATTACTTTATATTTTACCAGAAAGGTGGAAATCCATAGTGAGAAAACTTGAAAAATTAACTCGGAAAAGAACAAAAGTTAAAATTGGCATAATTTTTAATAAAACATGTTTGATTGAAGGTCTGCTCCCAAAATACACATATATATATATATATATATATATATAACTTTAAATTACACAAAGCACGACACAGAAAAGAGAATACAAAGAAAACTTACAGAATTCAATATTTCGAACTGTTGTTCGTCATCAGGAGAGTAGACTAGTAGAGAGGACGAAGTGAGAGAGATCTCCCCACGTCGAAGAACGGAGCGCGAAATATATATATATATATATATATATATATATATATATTTAATAAACTCAAAAACTGTCTCCAACCGCCGCTTCACAAGTGCGCTTGGTGTCCCTTTCTCAACTCTCCTGATGACAGTTCAACCGAAAATTAGAGACAGTAAGTGTGTTTGTTCCTTAGTTCTGTGTTTGTGATTCATCGTGAAACGTATATATATATATATATATATGAAGTTTAAACCACAATGGGAAAAGGAAAGCAATAGAAATAAATGCTTTGAGGCCTTTCAATTTATGCTATCAGAGAGCAAACAAAGTAAAAACTGAGAAGCTAACATAAAAGTGTTTTATGTTAGCTTCTCAGTTTTTACTTTGTTTGCTCTCTGTTGGCCTAAATTAAAAGGCCTCAAAGCCTTTATTTCTATTGATTTCTTTTTACCATTTTGGTTTAAACTTCATAAGTATATATCACTTTATTTTTTTTAAAACTACTGTTCTAATTTGTTTATTTTTTCTTTGATTATATTTCTTATTTTTGTCATGAATTCTATTATTGGTTTTAAATCTTTGTTATTTCTTTAGATTCGTAAGCTGTATTTATATTTTTTTTATAAATTTATTAATTTAAGTAATATTACTACATTTAAAAGGTTTATGTAATATAAAGAAGGAGAGTGGGACTTTGAGGCTGGCACGGATGGCACAGGCCCTGGCTGGGGAATCGTTTTGGATCTCGGTGCAGAGTAGCCGGTATGCAGCCGCTCTGCACCCTTTTTTGTGTTTCCCCCTCCACAATGACAATCGTCCCACCACCTGCCCCAAACTCCTCACTTAATCTCCCTACAAATTACCACTACCTTTAAATACCAATCACACAAAAAAAAAATCCCTTCCAATCTCCTTTTTGAATTTCATCCACACATGACCAGCTTCCCAAGGGATGAATGTTTTTTAATACTCGCTAAAAAAATAGATGTCACTCTTGAAATTGCGGCTCAACAAAACCTTTTGCCTATCAGATTAAATTGGAAGGGTAAGTGAGTCATACGTAACTTTTAATCACGTCAGTAAACTTTAAAAGAAGGCCCTTATAGCTTTAATAAGCAATATTGAACTCAAAATAGGATTTTAATACCTTTTAAACATGATGCCGATTATAAAAAAACAATTTGAGAAATGTTTTTAAAAAAAATCATTAACTTTAAAAAATGATATATTTCTGAATACCTTTAAACTGCTTAGTGTATAATGATCCCTATGTTAGGTAAATTATATTCCTTTATGCCACTTGGGGTTCTAAAAAAAAAAAATGGATATCTCCATTAAATCTAACGGAAGAAATTCTTGAAAATGTTGCATTTTGTCTTGTTAAATGGTTCAATTCTTTTTCAGTGACTGACACTAATCTAATTCAATGACACTTGGATCTCATTACTGCTACACGCTTTGGACGCGACCCTCATTTCTTGGGTCATTTCCATTTTTAAAGAACGCCAGTGGGATTCCAATCGAATGATCTCGAACACGTCGTGGCATCACCAACATAGAATATTGTAATCATTTATATTGAATCTGCAGTTATTGTATTTATCATTTCATCAAATACTTAAAACTTTGTTTTATATTAGTCAACATATCTAATATTCATTTGAATTAATAGTAATTATATTGCCATACTTGCATTAGATTGAGATTTGTATATTTCAAAACTGCTAATGTTAGCGGTGATACAGATGTTTAATACGTCTCTCTTTTCGATGTTTATATTGATTTTAATTACTTTAATTAGTCATTTGTTGTTATGAAGTCAACTGTAATTAGCATTTATAGTAATTAAGAAACAAATAACAGCTTTATATATATATATATAGTATAGCGTTTTTATGTTTCCTGATGCAGGAAATAAACTTATTATTTTCAGATGTTTTGCAATATTCAGTGGCATATTTTATAAACCTTAATGAAATTCCAATGTTCATATTTTACCGATTTTTGTTTCCAACGCGTACAGTTTTAGGCTTCCGCCTTAAGCACTGTTTACGAGGGGAGAATAGTATCACACTTCAACTTTTGAGGCTTCCTAGAATTAGGCATTTTGTGCTCAATATGTGCTATCAAACATGCTTAAAAAAACTTGGGTACACAGCATTGATTTTAACAAAGAGGTCAAGAGGGAGACAATGAAGAATGATCACCAGATAATCAAAAATCATAACCAGATAATCACGAACCATCAACAAGTAATCGAGAACCATCACCAGAATAACTCAAAAAATAACCATAAAACCAGACTAAATATCAACCAGATACAACAACTATCAACAACCAGATAATCAAGAACCATTACTAGATAATCATGAGCCATCAAAAAGTAATCGAGAACCATCACCAGATAATCAAAAACCATAACCAGATAATCACGAATCATCAACAAGCAATCGAGAACCATCACCAGACAATCAAGATCATCACCAGATAATTAAGAACCATCTACAAGTAATCGAGAACCATCACCAGACAATCAAGATCATCACCAGATAATTAAGAACCATCTACAAGTAATCGAGAACCATCACCAGATAATCAAAAACCGTAACCAGATAATCAAGAACCATTACTAGATAATCACGAAACATCAACAAGTAATCAAGAACCACCACCAGACAATCAAGATCATCACCAGATAATTAAGAACCATTACTAGATAATCACGTGTCATCAAAAATTAACCGAGATCATCACCAGACAATCAAAAACCATAACCAGATAATGAAGATCATCACCAGATAATCGATATCATCACCAGATAATCAAGAACCATTACTAGATAATCACGAGTCATCAAAAAGTAATCGAGAATCATCACCACATAATCAAAAACCATAACAAGATAATCAATATCATCACCAGATAATCAAGACCATCATCAAATAATCAAGAACTACCACCAGATCATGAATCAACTTTACGCACGTTTGCCTCCCCTGTCGACTGTTTTCTACTTTGATCTACCTGTTTAGAACCATTTCTAGTATTCAATGCATTGATGTAGTTGCTTTGAGTTATAAACGTATTGATGGAGGCCACATTATCCATTGTTCAACGAAATTCGTTTGATTCAAAGTTAATTAATCAGATGGTTACGGGTTGATTACTGGTGTTAAGTAGTTTGTAATCAAGCTGCGACGGTTTCCGGTTACATTTTCGTATCTACTGTGAAAAAAAGAGTTTGATCTTCAATTCAACTAACCAGCTGCTTTCGTTCAAAGACACTGAGTCTTTTTTTTTTTTTATTTAAATAAAAATAAGAGAGTTTTACACTAAATTCGCTAAAAGTAAACGTATTATCCAACTTATTTGTAATAATTTAATAAATTGAACTGTTTTAATGTCGTTCCCCTATGTCACCATCTATAATCAAAGTGTAATCATATGCACAGCACTTGACTGCAGGATTGCTAACTAATCTCAACCATTAGCAACACTCATTTTAATATATTATTAATCAAATCATCAAATGGAATGAAAATAAAGAAATATACGATGGAATCATTCGTTATCAATTAGGCGCGGCAAACTTTATGTCGTTGTTATATTGCCAATTTATGTTGACTATCATTTGAGAGAGTTATAACATAATAATAAAAATAAAGGTAATATCTAAGAACCTATTAAAGAGTTCTTCCTATTAATATTTTTAATCTGCTTAGTTTGATGAAATCAAATAGGATATCCAGAATTTATTAGGTTAATAGTATAATAAAAAGAGAAAATTATAAGTTTCGTTTCTATGAATTAAACATTTCAAAAGATGAAAGTAAGGTTCCTTTGTAACGTTAACTGTAAATATTAGCAGTAAATTTTATATTTAGTCAGAAACCTGGCACCAACCGACTGGCCAAATTACAGAAACATTACAACAAATTATAATTATTAATATACACTTTCTCATTGTAGATGTTAACCTAAGGAAAAGTTGGCTATGTTACATACTAGAATTATAAGTTAGTTAGTAATAATTTATGTTACTGTATTCACAAAATGTGTTTCTAACACGTAAAAAAATGATTTTGTAAAAAAAATATAGAAATATTTTTTTTTTGATTTTCTATTCTTTCCCCATGATGAGTAAAAAACGCAAAGTTACTAAATGAAAAACAGTTGAGTTAGAAATGCCAGTCACGATAAAGAAGTTGATCTATTTCTACTCAGATGTCTCTTTTTGTATTAAGATGTAACCCAAGGAACTATACGGTGCCTTCGACATTGTCTAATTGTTCGAAAAGTGTTTTTCTATAGAGGAAAAGGAGACTTGTACATGTTGGATCTACAGTCAGTTGAAATATGCAGCTGATTTAATAGTAATTAAAGAACTCAAGTACAATTTTTGTTTTACTTTTTTATACGAGTAGCCATCAATCTGGGTGATATCTCTCCATTAGTTAGGTACTGATACTTTAGGTATAGATAAGGCTGTTTCAATTCATGTGTCTAGTTTTGTTTAAAAGTGTAGAGAGGAGCAGACAAAGTAAAGGTCTAAGGACAGAGGAAGCCAAGGACGAGGAGAAGAGTTGAAAGAGGGATAGATATAAATCGTGTTGGGTCTCCATTAGAATGGACTAAGGGCTCTCCTATCAGCAAGGCCCTCTCTGTATATTAACCATATATTTCTATCTAGGCCAGCACTCCAGCGACAAGTCTCTCCAATAAGGCTAATTAGCATAACTTGTGTGGCGTCCATTCGTCACTGCAGCCCAATATCTCACTCGTTGCCTTCAAACAGACCCATCTACAAATCACTAGTCCTTAGTACTGTTAGGAATTTCAGCGCACCACATTTAGGGAGACAGACAGTCCTCTTGTCACTGACCCAAACAACATCCAACAGAAAAGGCTCTTCATTCTTCAGATTATATCGCATGATTATTATACTGATACAAACAATCTTCAGCATAATAAGATTGTCTTCTTCAGATTATATCACAGGAACTTACCTCTTGTCACTGACCCAAACAACATTTAATGGAACAAGCTAGTTGATGCTTCACATTATACCACATAAGCTGATCTATTCACATTGGCCCAAACAATATCCAATGGATACAGCTTGTTTAGCGCTCACATTTATGGACACATAAGTTCTTTCAATGACCCAAACAACATCCAATGGAACAAGCTCGTTTATCTTCACATTGTACACATAAGGATCTATTCATATTGACCAAACAACATCACAATGAAAAGTTGTTTGCTTCAGATTATATCACATGAAGCTTGATCTATTCACATTGACCCAAACAACATCCAATGGAACAAGCTTGTTTATGCTTCACATTGTACCACATAAGCTGATCTATTCATATTGACCCAAACAACATCCAATGGAACAAGCTTGTTTATGCTTCACATTGTACCACATAAGCTGATCTATTCACATTGACCCAAACAACATCCAACTGAAAGACCTTGTTCTAATCTTCACATTATATCGCATAATGATCTATTCATATTGATACAAACAACTTCCAATGGAACAAGCTTGATATTTGCTTCAGATTATATCCACATAAGCTGATCTATTCACTTTGACCTAAACAACATCCAATGGAACAACTTGTTTATGCTTCACATTATATCATATAAAGCTGATCTATTCACTTTGACCTAAACAACATCCAATGGAACAAGCTTGTTTATGCTTCACATTGTACCACATAACTCTATTCACATTAACTCTAGCAACAGCCAAGAGAAAACTACGCATTGTTTTCAAATTTGAAAACTCTATGCATCCAATTGGAGTCTTGTGAAGCTCTTAAACATTTTTTAAGTTTAAGAAATATATAGAAGTTTGAAACGTAGAAAAAATTTGCGGAGATAAACTTAAAAAAGTTACAATATTTATAAAAACTTTCATATGTTTTAACATCTCTTTATTGATCAAGAAGCAAAAACTATCACTCATTGTCTATTCAGGAACAATTTTAATATAGTCATTGTCATGGTCATTGTTGTCGCTTGTAAATAAGGAGTCGTAAATTCTGTCGTATTCAGGTTTATCAACTTGAGAGATTTAACAAGAATTGACGTATAATTGAATTAAGACTTTTTCATTTCTCAAAAGATCTGTGTAAAAAGCATTCTATAATTCAGGTAAAAGACTTGGGGATATGACCAGATTTATACTTTGATCTTTTCTATCAAAATGTAAACTTACTATGTATGATAGTAGAGAGATGCGACCACCGCGACACCATTCTGAAGTGTACAATTCTGGTATAGACATAATATAATAATATATAATATTATAATAATCTGGTATCAATTTTAAAACTAATGGTCGTTAAAAGTATCTGTTTTTGGGATGCAAAGATAATTATCGATGTTTAGGAGTCCAGGAAAGATCATAGTTACGAGGCAATGACTTTGAGATCACTTGGCGCGCTTTAGTTGAATGCAATGAGAATGAGCTAAAATACATTATACAAACATTACAAGCAGATACGATACACAAACAACTGATGTTTGCGTATTATGTAAAGTGATATTGACATTGCAGAAAGAATAATACAGGCGTATGTTGACGGTAATATGAACAATATACAACGAATCATGTTAGTAGAGAAATAACACAGTAGGAATGTAATTTTAAGACATTATTTTAAGATCCTCTTAATATAGTCAACATAATGGCAATTTTTACATAGCAATGATGCTAAAAACTTAAAACATCGCAGTAAATTTTTAATTTAGCAATGGATTTTGCTTCATAATTGAGTGTAATTGACTTCACTGCATACTTGTTTGTTCACCTTATTATTTCTACTGTACGATTATTACAGTTTTCAGACGACAGTAGTGCAAGCATCAGGCTCTCAGACAGTAGTGTTGTAAGCATCACATGAGTCCAAGGCAAGTGTACTGTTGAGGTATGCAGTTGAGGAGTCAAGTGACGTGGGAGTCACTGACCCTGCCAGATTAAGGCCCTGGCTACCTGAGGAAGGGCCACGGTTATCCACAGAATTCCTTCTTAGCTGCCTTCTTTCACTCACGCTCTATCCCTCTCACACCCTCTAACTACCACAGTCCTTTCTCTCACTCTCACTCATTCTTTCTCTTCCTTTTCGTCTCTCATATTTCGAAATATACCTTCTATCGCCCACCTTCCAAATCACATACAATGTAATGCAAGTGTGAAACATTTATATTATTTTCTAGGTATGTCCCGACAAATGATTGCATGCTTTATTAACAACATTGTTAACTTCTTAAAAGGTAGAATCAAATTTCATGTAAAAGAAGTTTATAAATATAAATTGTACGATCAAAATAATCGCAAAGTGAAGCTACAACACTTGAAATAAATCAAACATGTGTGTGCGTTGTTCAGGGAAGGAGATTCTGCGCAATAAGTATGCTTAATACCAAACAACTTCCAGGAACTCAAATTTTGTAGAAGTAAAGTAAATCAAGACTAAGTTTACTTACTGTTATATATACATTATGTTACATACATTACTTATTCCTATCTAGGAACAAATGGTTTTATTCCTCACTAAATGTTAGGTTATGCAGGATTTTACCAACTGTGAGATATGAAAAAAATATATACCCAAAACTGCTATGAACTCAAGAACACCGGTACTGCAGAGAATTTCAGACTATTACATTATGATTTGCCTTAGTTTTAATAATAATGATGGAAATATTTCATCCTGATTAGATCTATGGTTAGTACTACATAGCTAAGTCTTTTCAAGCAGAAAGCTGAACAAAGTTATAAAGAAGAAGCATAGATACGGTTGTACTAAGAAAGATTACGCAATATATTACGACGTTTATTGATACTAAGTTAATAGCTCGTTAAATGGGTTTTTGGTAAGATATTGTCAACTGGTATCCACCAACAACCTTCTTATCAGCTGCCTTCCATTTTATGATGGCGTTTGGGACATTTACAAACCTGTATCTAGTTTTAATAATGAAATTGATTCAGGCACAAATGATATCTACTCCCTTAAACTATCGTCTCGAGAGGAGGTGGCTTTTTATTTTTATTCTTCCCCAACTTGATTACCAAAGTCTTTCTTGATGACGTTTATAAGCATTCAAACTGTGAATTACCTATTAATTAGCACCCAGTTTAGTTAAGGGTGGAAGACATTATCAAATTGATTCTACATCACAAGTTTTAAGTTCGCATTACTTATGTTTACTATAGCTGGGAAACATTATTTAAAAGTATCTGTTTGTTGAGGCTCAGAATTGATTACTTAACATATCTATCTCTCAAAGAGATGGAGTGAACCAGATTTGTCATAACCTGCATAACAAATCTAGAGGCATGACTGAGACTCCAACGGTGAGCATTCCACACTGACGGAAAGCATGCGACCCTCATTTATCTTTATACTGTTCGCACCTGACTCACAATGATTGAATGTCACACTTGGTCCTAGTCGACCCTACATTACACCTAGGTCAAAAACATCATGTGACCATAATCAATCAAGAACATAACCGCCACAAAGTGAATCACAACTACATAAGACCTTAACTAAATCAATACATCTCCTAGTCCTAATTAAATAAGGAACACTCCTGACACTAACTGAATTACGACCACGCCTCACTTGGACGGTTGACCCTAATCGAATGAAACCCCACCTGACACTAATGCAGTCAAGAACACTTCTGATCCCGATTGAATGAAGACCATACCTGAATCTTAACTGATCCTTAACTGCATTGTCTTTAATTTAAACAAGAGTACACCCGAGCATATTAAATACATGACTGAAATGGCGTGTTATAAACAAGGATGCTACCTCCAAACACTCCACCAAATGGTTTCCAGTTAATCCTTTTGTAAACTAGCTCCCTTTCTAACCCCAACTGTCCGGTTAAACTTCTTTTAAATTCATGAATCTCGTCATTACCACAGAGTTAGTATTATTAATATTAAAACTATAATATACCGTCTTACCTTGTACATTGCTGCTGAAGCTCTCAGACCGGTTTCGGGTGTCACCCATCTTCAACAAGAAATGGGTGACTTCTTGTTCAAGATGGGTGACACCCGAAACCGGTCTGAGAGCTTCAGCAGCAGTGTACCAGGTAAGACGGTATATTATAGTTTTAATATTAATAAACTCCTTTTCCTGTCTAATTTCATTTGCGTAATCACCTGCTGTAAAATTTTCTTTATTTAGATTAAAAAATAACATTATTTACAGAGGGGGAAGGAAACTGTCCTGAAACATAAATTTTCTCGAATGATAAAGAAAAGGGTAACTAGGCACCTAAAAAACACAAGAACTATGGAAAAAGAACATGAATTAATATCAATAGTACGACACTTATTCTATAGAGATCGTTAGGAGTCCTGAGGGTTGCCACAGGCTGGGCGTAACAGAGGCACCAGCAAGGATTATCCGTAACGGATTTCTCATTGTCCCTAGCCCTGTCTATACCTTGGGCCTGAATTCACAGCAACAATCCCATGTATCTACTGTGTTAAAAACATCTATCTCTGTACCAACAAAACATGAGTCAATTTTGCCAACATTTCTATTGTATTTCAGTGATTAAGAATAAAAAAATATTTGATGCCTTATTTTTTTAGTATATTTTAATAAATCCCATCACAGTTGTATCAAGCTTGATAAGAGGTACAACCAAATTTTAAGAGTTTGAAACTTCAATTTCTTGTTATAGAAATTGTATGTTTAAATATAACAGGATTTTATAATAAACCGTTGCAAAATGGTTCATTCTGAGGTGAAATGGATAAACAAACAAAAGTCTCAACACAAATGAAGTTTTATTCAACAGCAACGCGTTTCGAACAGGAAGACACTATAATACAAATTATATCTAATCAGTTACAAATTAGAGTGAAATAATAAAATTCAATTAGGAGAATTCAAGGCATTTGTTTGTTTATCCATTTTACCTTAGAATGAGTAAATACCACACAATTACGGATTGCACAACTAATGATTTAAAATTGTTCATGTGAAATCAATCATAATATTTACTGGTAATTCAACTAGAATGACCATTGATCGATATTTAATATTTCTAAGCTTCTTACTGTGTGAACGATGATTATTTTACTGAAGGAGGGTTTGTTTAATAGACTGGAACCTCCCTTCTCTTTCAAAGTTCATACGTATTCCAGATTCACAGGGTGTGTTCTACCTGGAATCATCTAATCTTCATTCGTTCTAATCAGTGATAAAAAGAATATAACAATAAGCTGTCACAGTTACGGTTCAATAATTAATTTAACTAACCACTAGAAATAAAACAGCTTAGCTCTTTAACTTATAGTGAATTCCAATATACGAATACCTCCGTAAACAAAGTAGTTCTTTAAAGTGTGAACCAGTCAAAACAACAAGCGTGCTATCTATGTACGGCGTACACAGTTTTATTACGTCTATTAAATAATGCAATAATTGCAAACAAGGAATCATTGCATAAGTGCTTTAACTTTATCGCACATGTTCATTTCATTGATCATAAAGTATTTCCAGAAAGTTTTAAAAATCTGACGATTTTTCCTGCTATTGCTTTTGTCGCTTTCATGATAAAGCAAAAATTTAAAAATCCTAGAGTTAGTAGTTTAGAAGAAGAAAAGTTGTTTAAAAACACATTTTAGCAAAAAAAAATTGACTTTCCCATCATATATAATTGCTCCCAGAACAATAGGGTTCATCTACACTATTAGACCCACATTAATTTGATGTATCAAACAATGTGAACTGTAGTGCTTTTTCAAGTCTCATTATGTGGTTGTTTCTATGGAGAAGTGTGGAACTCGCAATTGTCAGACCTGCCCCATAATGAATCCTCAATCCTATTACAATACTTAATACTCTAACAATAATACCTACCTGATAAATATCAAGAATTCCTGTATTTCTCAAAACTGGTTTTACCGACTGTACTGTGCACAGTGTCGATTATTTTCATGTGGGTTTGTCTTTTACTAAGCTGAGCATGCGTATGAATTGTTATAGAGCTTCAGTTAATCAGCGAAGGAACCTTCCAAAAAAAAAAAATCAAACTGTTTTTAAATGTTATTTTTTTTACATACATTACTATTTGATATCCTTGGGTTCCGGAAAAAGAGAACGCAATATGCCAAAGAGGCAGGAATCGTAAAAATTGTGGTAGGGAAGGAAAAAGTATTTTGTAAAAAGTAAAACTTCTTACAGCGGTGATAAGCATGATAAACTCATAATGCATTTACTTCATTATATATATATATATATATATATATATATATATATATATATATATATATATATTTCTTCAGAAGATGTATTGGTTTTCTTAAACTTAAATAGAGTGTACATATAGGAATGCAGAAGCCGCCAAAGAACGAAATAAGTTCATTTATAGATATTTATTGATAAGTATCTTATAGGACGGTCAACAATAAATTAAAAAGAGAGCAATCGAGTTGGTGACAAATATATGGGTTAAGCTGCTAAAGATTAATATTTGAAAGTAGCAAGTGAATGGGTACACATGTGCAGCGAGCAGACCGAGCGACCAAGGTCTGCTTTACAGGCACACGTTCACCTTGGTCGACTCAGTGCATCCCACAACTCTCCAGCTCAACCTCATGTTTTTTAAACAAATTTTCTTTAATTTACCACTCCATGATTTGCAATATGTTGTAATGGTAAAATAAAATTAATAATAGTAAGTCATTTAAATATTAAATTCATTTTTTTTTAATTACAAAGTTAACATTTCATGCACTATAAGAAGTCACCCAGCTCGAATTTTAGAATAGAGAGCAAAGCAACTTTCTGAAATCTTGATTCGCTGTTTCAAATATTTAAAGATTTACCTGAACAACAGAAGAATTTTATGAAGCCTACATAATTATATAGCCCGTTGAATGTTTTCATTTAGTAGGACAAAAGCTTCAATTTGGAGCATCATGTGACTCTCCAAAGGCTTTCACGAGTTAGACCAAAGGTATTTATGTGACTTATCAAAGGTTTCGAGAGATCCATCAATGATATTCATTATTCCCACCAAAGCTTTTCACGTGAAAAAATGTCATGTGGCCCAACTAAAGTTTGATTGCAGTTAGAAAAAAAGTTTCATGAAACCAGGAAAGGTTTAATGTGGTCTATCAAAGGTTTAAACTTTGGCTCCGTCTAAGTGTAATAAACTTTGGAATGTATTAAAAGCTACTAAAAATTTAAAAGTTTTCTTGTTTCCAGGCAACACTCTGGAAATAAATAAATAGTACTGTAAGTATAAAACATTTTTAAGAAGCGCTCAGATGGATTGGATAAAAGAAAACATAAAACAAACGCTTCTTTCTGTTTATTCTTCACGATCAAACTTTTCCACTTTTAACGTTTATCATACTCTCGATTAATTACCCCAGTTACTTTTGAAATAATAACGAAATTTTTATTCTTTTACAATATTGTTTATATCTTTAAAATGAAATCAGTTTTCATCTTCGATTTAAAAAATCATTTCCAATTTAAGTCGAATAAACATTTTGGTGTGTGTCTGGAATCAGTGTTGCTTATATTGTATATTAAATTATAAATATATTTTCTATAATACCTTCCTTATAGAAGTTATTTAATAAACAACTATAGAGATTCAAATTCAAATTAAACAGGTAGTCAGTTCGTGTTGCCAACTTAGTCTTTCTAAATTCCCTAACATTATCGAACGGACCACTGGTTTCCCTTCTAACGAAAACATACACAAAAAAGAAGGATCTTCTTACCTCTAGCATCAGCATGAAAAGGTCTAAACAGAAAAAAAACATCAAAAAAAAATTCTTTTAGAAAAGAAGAATGTGAAAACTATAGACACAAAATCGACTCCAAAAGGGTTGTAGAAAAAATTAAATACTTAATACCTTTACTTTTAAAAAAAAAAAGTAAAGGACGTTAGGGTATTTTAAAATTATAGAGTAGCTCCACTAACATTCAATTCAAGTAAAATAATTTCCAAACTCGTGAATAACTAAATGAACTTATTAAATTAAATTGCGTTTCTATCTCTACCTAGAAACGTTGAAACTAATCTTCATAATCTATATAGTTATTTATTAAAGACAAGGAAGGTATTATAGAAAATATACTTGTATTGTAACATACAATATAAGCAGCAGTGATTCCAGATACACACCTAAATGTTTATTCGACTTAAATTGGAAATGATTTTTGAAATCGAAGATGAAAACTGACTTTATCTTGAAGATATAAACAAAATTGTAAAAGAATAATAAATTGCGTTAATATTTCAGAAAGTAACTGGGGTAATTAATTGAAAGTATTGTAATTTCACATGGAGATGTTTAAAAAATGTTCACTATGATGTTTATGAAATTAGGAATGATGACTGTTAAAAGTGGAAAAGTTTGATCGTGAAGAATAAACGGAAAGAAGCGTTTGTTTTATGTTTTCTTTTATCCAACCCATCTGAGCGCTTCCTAAAAATGTTTTATACTTACAGTACTATTTATTTATTTCCAGAGTGTTGCCTGGAAACAAGAAAACTTTTAAATTTTTAGTAGGATTTATTATATTCCAAAGTTTAAACCTTTGATAGACCACATTAAACCTTTCCTGGTTTCATGAAACTTTTTTTCTAACTACAATCAAACTTTAGGTGGGCCACACACATTTTTTCACGTGAAAAGCTCTGGTGGGCATCATGAATATCATTGATGGATCTCTCGAAACCTTTGATCAGTCACATAAATACCTTTGGTCGAACTCGTGAAAGCCTTTTGAGAGTCACATGATGCTCCAAATTGAAGCTGTTGTATAAAAAATTTCAGACTATATACTAGTTCAATGATTTTTCGGATAATTTTGTATAATAAAGGGGGAGAATTTTGTTTTTAGTTTTATATAACAGCTGTTCCTAGAAAGACAAGAAGGTTAGCATAGACTTCATTTTGCTCATGCAAAAATCTTACTTACTCCGAGCGCTATTTGGTGCACTCTCTTAAGGAAAGCGGCTTTTAAAGACACACTAGGACTGAAACTTCATCTCAAACCGTCGTTTTCAAAACTTTGAAGTACACCAGAGAACGCACTAGGCTAGACGGTTGTCTATAACTATGAATCATGGGGTTATAGAGGGCTTTCATATAAGGGCATAAATTATTTATATCAATTAAGATTTCATGAAAATGTTTTTTTCTTTTGTTTGCATTTGCTTTAATCTGAGTACACTTTAAAAGTAGATACCTCTTACCTAGGCTCACATCTTTCTGTGTGAGATTCAGTTATCTTACGGGTCCGTTGCCTGAATGGTAACAAAGAGGAGCTAGACCCCGACCCTACCAGAGGTAAGTATTGGGTCAGGTCAATTACCATCACCCTACATATTGGTAAGTGTTCCTGACAACTGGTACTTCACTTGAGGTGGGGCCCGAATCGGGTAATAGGGCACTTTCCCTTCGGGGGACGACCCCGTTTAGCTTAGAGGGATCGATTCTTATACAGATAACCCGAAGGTGCTGGCCACTTGCCTAAGTATGCTACAAGGGTTAAAGACTAAGACTGCAGAGCAGAGGTTCTTAACCTTTTGGGGGTACCGAACCCCACCAGTTTGATAAGCGCATTCACCGAACCCTTCTTTGGTGAAAAATAAAGCATGATATTTTTACAAATTCAAGTCATAGGCGTATTTTTTTTTACTGGTGCACAAAATGAACCATGCATGAATATCACCTTGTCGAAAGATTTTAATCTACACAGTACATGAAATCACAACGAATTACATACGTATAAATTAATGTGACTTCTGCTGTTGACCAATGTTAGCGGAGGCTTCGCCGAACCCCTGGGACCAACTCTTCGAACCCAGGTTAACAACCACTGCTGTAGAGCCTTAACAGAGTTCGACAGTTTCATAAAAAAACTAAAATATTATTCTGCAAGCCTCATATATGAAAACCATCAAATTATACATTGCTATTTAAACGAAGTTACTATTAATAAAACATTTGTGCCGTTTTTAGTCTAAGATAATATATTAAATTAAGAAATACATACTAGGGCTATGGTAAGAAATCATTGCTATTTTGTTATTTTTTTAGTTTAACAAAACAAGTTAACAAACTTATACTGAAAAGAAAAAGTTGATAAGAAGTAGTGGAAGCGGTGAATATGGAAGGATGGATATATTCTTGTGGAAGATAGGATTGCGGAGATAGCACCCGGGAGCAGGAGGATAAGATCTCAATAATGGACCACCGCATTCCCCTCGCAGTTCACTCGCATCTCCATCCTACTGCCATTAGAAATCCTTTCATCAATTATCAAATAATCATAATAAAACTAATTGCACTAAAACTAAAAACTTGTTATTGCCAATGTTTGATTCCGGTTAATTGTTTAATGTGATGTAACCAAACAAAAAATGAGGTTCTCAGGTTTTATTTCAGGATAAAACTTCTTTTCTCTTATTCTCTCCCTCCTATTCTTCTTTCCATCTTCTATATTCTCTCCCTCGCACACTCTCACTCTCTTGCTCGACATTATAATAATGTTTAACTTTTGAAACTATTTACTTGAAAAATATTTGAATGTTTGAAAGCATAACAGAAGACATATCACTGATTTGGGTTTTTTTTTATAAAACTACCAGCAAGAGTTGATTGAATTCACGTTCAGGAAAACAGGCCAGTTTTGTGCACAGTTTTTGTGTTAGATTCTCATCTCATATTACACAGAGAAGCTAAAAAAACGAAATATAACTACTTACAATAATAATTTGAATTTAATAATAATTTCGCAGTACGGTGATAATCCTTTAAACGCATTACTAATAATTTACTCCCAAATAATATTTTAAAAGAAATTTAAAAGAAAAAGACAATGAAACCAAAGGTTTTATTTTTCAAGATAGATATATGTTGTAAAAACGATGGTTTTTGTTTATCATTGTATTTTAAAGCATACAAAAATACCAAGGAAGCTCTTCTTCCTTCTTCCAAAATTTATAAGAAACGATGATGACAAATATGGAAATGATTTTAGCACTCTTGAGCTAAGAAACATGTAGGAGATGATGGACACCTCAAAGATTTCGTGCAAAGAGTCTTAATGGAGATTTTGAAATTCACAGGATATCATTACGACATAACTTTCAGCCAAAATTATTTTAATAAATATAAGGTACAATGTTGTAAAACAAAACACAGATCTTCTGATTTCATTCAGCAACGATTTTACTGAATGTGCTTTGTTAACTTTTCTTGGACTAACGTTTAGTGTACTAAACCTTTGTTTCCGAGAAATATACCTTGTTCAAATCTTCCGTGTTTTAGATTCTAGGGTGTAATAGATATATTTGCGGGTATCTGTTCCAGGAATCCTAAATTCTAATTATTTTCTTCGTAATAAGTACCTGATTATTGCTAATAATGCTTAATTATCTACGTAGCTGTTTTGATAAAAATGATATTCTGCTGTTATTATCGCAGTATATTGTGAATTGGAATAAACCGTGCTGCAGATGTACTGCTACATAAAATTTTCTAAATTATCTTCAACATTGAAACTTTCCAAAATGTTAAGAAGAAAAGTAAGAATGAATGATTAACTTCTGTTATGTTCGATCATTCAAGTCTCCTTGAGTGCAGTAATATGCCTTCAAAATATCTCCAACAAACGATAATTAGAGGTATCTTCCAATCGGATTTCAATAAATTATAAGGAAGGAGGGAAAAATAAGGTAAGGATTTTAATGAGTGACCAGCTACTTTTATGACCACTCATTCAAGTCTCCTTGAATTCAACACGTATACTTTCTAAATACATTCAATAAGTAACATGGAATAAATAAGAAGGTATTTATTTATTATGAGTGGTTAAATTTTCAATATACATCTGATACATAAGGTAAAAGTGAAAATTGTATTGAATAAGCAGATACTTTGATGACCCATCATTCAAGTCTCTTTGAGTTCAATACATACTAGAAGAATGCAAGAATGACGGGGAGATTGGAATGCGGAGGTCTTAAGGAGTGAGGACGTTCAGATCTACCGACTACTGGTAGCCTGCACACACCTCTGACCGCCTCCCCCCCCCCCCCCCCACCCCAGCTCGCCCAACCAGCCATAAACAAAGTCCGACTTTTTCTGATCATTCCTTCCATAGTAATTTAATTGAAACTGTTCACCAGATTCTTAATTCAAGTCTATATTAGACAAAACGCACCAAAAAAAAACCATCACTCCTTATCAAGGGTTAATATCTAAATTAAAAAACAGATCCGGTATGCATAGAAAATGCTACATTTTCTTTGTATTAATTAACACTACTACACAAAAAAAATAAATTAATTAATACTACTACTACTACAAATTAAATGAATACTACATTTCTATAATCAAGAAAGATTTGTTTTTCACAAATTACATTTCGAATCACAATATTCAATTAATTGTTCAGTTCTATCAGTACTAAGTTATTAACAAACATTAGGGGATGATGTGATTACCTTTAGAAGTGTCCCCAAATAACTGCAAACTAAACATCAATTTCTCTCTGAATGTCCATTGAATGTTTAAAAATGTCTACTCATTGCGACAGAAAACATGCTGGCTCTTTAGGACATGCTAAAAAGTAAGAATGAGTGCCTACCTCCGGGAGCCTCAAATGTTACTAATACTAAACTCATGTTACACCTTATTCGCTTAATTTTCATGTATCAAGGCAAAAGTTATAACAGATAACACGAAGCATATTTTTTATATTTTTTTTTATCACTCTCAAGTCTTAACAATATATCTACAGCCATATGTTTGCTTTTGTATAATTAAATCTAAGGAAAAGTTTTGCCACTAAAAGAAATGATTTCAAAAATAAATTGTAAAGGTCAAACTGTTCAACTTGAACTCCAAATTGAAAAATAAAGATCTAATAAAGAACCTTTGGTTCCTCAAATAAAGAACAAAAGTATTTTTCATCTATATTCTCTCTGATGTCTGAAACATCGAATCACAGACAGTTCTAATATGTGAGAAAATGAACCAAAAACTTACTTCAAACAATGTAATCAGCATATCATTTTTTTTTTGTTTCTGATAATAAAAAATATTTGGATGATTGTTTTATTTGTTTTGTAATCATAATATCATCTTTCACAATTATTTTTATTTTAAATCAACAACTGATTAGTATTGTATTAAATTATTCTAAAAGTGACCAATCTAGTACAGATTGCAACAAATGAATTAGTTTCAATTAATAAGTTAAAATTAATATTTTCAAATCATGAGTACAATGTAAAGAATTATGCGAAAATTAAAGAAACTAACATTAACGCAAAAAGAGTTTTATGGATAATTTATACTTTTCGAACTCATAATGTCCTTCTTCAGATGACATCTACTAGTAAAAAGATTGAGAAGATGCAGGTATTACCTGAAGTAGAACACAAAGTGTTTGATACATGGTGTTTTTATACTTCTGTTGCATGAACCAAATTCATTAATTTTTCCCCTATTAGTTTACAGTACATGTGAATCATTCAATACCTAATACAATAAATTAAAACATATTTCATTAGAACTAGACATTGATGATATTCAAAAAAAAAAAAAAAAAAAACTTGGCCAGAAACCGAAGTTTTGTTTCCAACCTTTTTGGAATTTCTTAAATCAACATTTTACCTAAAAGATTGGAAATATTTCTTATGCCACAAACACAGCAAGTACATTTAACTTTTTTAATAACAACATTTTCACTGAATTTAAGTAAATAAACCAATTATTTATGGAACTGTAGCTAATTTGTTGAGAATATTGTGGTTTTCCTCAAGTTTGTTATAGACTTTTCGGATTAGTGACTACATTTTCATGAAATTCATGGCGCATGTTAACGTTTTAACATGTTAATATATTACTTCAGAAAATGTATAATGGAATTTATTATTATTCCCTAGTTATCCTGTCATTCATTGTGACTTGTGTATTCATACTGGACAATTGTAGACAAGGTCTAAGTATGGATTGAATTTTATTTTTAAAACAACGCGTTTCAAAGCACAGAGTTCTTTTTTCAGGTTTATCTATTTACAATCAGAAGCTAGAAAGAAGTATTTCATGCAGTGTTGAAAAAGAGTTGTTTTTAATAAAGTTTTTTTAATCCACAAACTAAGCTTCCAGTTTTGCAATACTTAATACGCAGAGCAATAACAAGTATTATTAAATCATACAATTCTGAGGTAAAATGGTTAAACCAACAAAAGTCTCCACACAAATTTTACGTCAGAATGAGTAAATACCACACAATTACGGATTGCACAACTAATGATTTAAATCATACAAGCTACACTTAATACAAACGATTGCGATACGACGATACGACATTACCAATGATGATATGCCTGGAAGTTGTAAAAATTATGAAATAAATATTTTCTTTTGAAGAGACGATAACGTGAATTGTATTAACTTTTCTGTAATATTATGAGAGAAAACTTCATATACAAGGCAATAAAGAGCATGTCCACTAAAAACAATTCATCACTTCCTTATTATTGGTTTTAACACTCTCTAAAGATTTTACCAAATTTATCTGTAACATGATTCTTAATTTAAAACAAAATTAAGATCCACAAAAAGAGTAACATGCTTTTGTAGTGTCTAAATGTTTTGCCAATGGGTTCCCAGCAATGCTTGAAGCCACACTAATATAGCTTTTAGCAGTTCTAATGAACAAAGTTTGTTTTTCTGTAATGTTTTTAAATGTGCCATTAAAAGAACAGTATTCTGATTTCTTTTATATATTTAAAATATATTCATAAAATAAATAATTTTGAAAGGATATTGATTTGAAGAATTTCTAATTGAGTTCACTTAGAACTAGGCAGATACGAGTTTCTATAATATTTATAATATTTTCTTCAACAGCAAAGACCAAAATACTAATAAATATGTAATGGTTTTGAAGCGTGCACGAATGGCGTCCATTGTGTAGCTCAGGTAAATTGCTTTCCCAGAATGATCTTGTACCTTAAATGAATACTCCAGCGATAAGGAATCCGTGAATTAATCTCCTTCAATTTCTGATCTAACAATTGACATCACCATTCAGGGCCTTTCAAAGTCACTGTACATTTTATTCTCTTTATTAGTCTTCAGGTAACAGTTAAAATTTAATAGCTAAGGATCATTTAATAGCTTAGGATAGGCAATTTTTTTTTAATATGTGATTCACTAGTTATGGTTTGGTCAATTTATGTCGGGGAAAGTATTAAAAACATTAAGAAGAGAAGAAGAGTTATTTAATTGAAAATTCAAAGAAGTTTGAACTCTAAAGTGGAGTACAGTGCAGTTAAAGTAGCAATTTATGAGATTTAAAACGGTGTTTAATCTTAGAATGTAAAGCAATTCAAGTAATCTGTGTCCAGCTTGTAGACTACCCGGTCAGTAAAAGAACAGTTCTAACTGATAAGAACCTTGCACTGATGTACTATGTGTATAAACGTCTAAACCGAAGTAGGAAATTCTCAAATGAGTGTTAGATAATTCAACCATATCAGTCTTCTTCAGAGTCAAACTTAAATGTCACCCAAACCATTCACTCTAACGAAGATAGCTTAATTCACCAAAGTAGTTTCCTCATTTTCTTAGTGTGGTTTTTACTGCTGATTTAGAGTTAGTACTTAGCCACATACCCAGATCCACTACTCGTTTCGATATATATAAGGGAGTTAAATCGATTCTTTTTATGTTTACCCAGCAATTTGACATGTATTCCTTGATATATACAATTATATATACAATGACCGAGTACCTGAACATCTCTCTTCCACAGATGCCGCCAGCCACCTTCCAAAAACCTTCAGTACAATGTAGGCTTTAAACGCAGATTGTGTTACCTCCCTAGTTAATGATTATCTCTCCGTGCGTTAAGTATTAGTTAATAGTGTACAAAATAAACCTGATGATGGTCTTTTGAAGGACCCAAACATGTCGTTTTTAAGTAGTTAAGTTCAATTGTAAATTAATAGCAAGTATTAGATAAAAAAAAGAAGTTAGTGTACAAATATGTGGAATAAAATGAATTATGGACAGTTGTTGCATACACTATCTCATACCACAAAAAAATCAATCAGAAAACTGGAAAATCTTTCCAAAAAATTATATATATATATATATATATATATATATATATGTGTGTGTGTGTGTGTGTGTGTTTGTTTGTTTGTTTAAGTCTGATCTCTGATCAGACATATTGTTATGTTTCTGATATTAGGAAACATAATATCTTTCATCTTATTATGATTGAAAGATATCATTCTCATTTTTTACTTTCTGACTGTGGTTTCGACATAGATTTTTACGTGTATTCTAGTTATAAATTTGTATATATATAACAAATTCAATAATATACCAACCGTTTGATGGAATAGGTTTATTATGAAGTGTGGATTCGGTCAATTTCCATGCTCAAAATATAGGGATTGAGAGTTTGATTTTGAACTTCGAAAATTAACCGAATCTCGATTGCATAATACATCTCTCTCTCTCTCTCTCTCTCTCTCTCTCTTATATATATATATATATATATATATATATATATATAAAGTAGATTTACAAGGAGAACGCACATAAAACAATTCACAGAAACTCACTAATATTTTTTTATATATAGCCTCGTCATCAGGATGATTGATATGAGTCGATCTGAAGACAAGTGACGACTGTCTTATTTAGCTTGTCGAATCGTTTCATTTATATTTAAAAATGTGAAAAGTGTGTCTCTTTGCTAGGAAATATGATAAACAATTAGAAAACTATGATTGTTTAGAGGAACTTTGATTTCAAGATATATTCTAAACCAAAAAATATTTGAGATACTCAGTTCTATAATAGGACATAGCTCTTGCAGGGTGTTGCCCTGTAATTTAAGATGAAATATATATATATATATATATATATACAACAAACACTTTTTCTTCTTCCCGGAATTTGGTCAGGGTTAATATACAGAATCACCTTTTTGCCAAAGTGTGATTCCGTATATTAACCCTGACCAAATTCCGAGAAGAAAGTGTTTGTTATTAATTTGTGGTCAAGAAAACAATACCTTATTTTTTATATATATATATATAAATGAAACAATTCCACGAACTAAATAAGACAGTCGTCACTTGTCTTCGGAGCGGCTCACATCCATCTTCCTGATGACGAGGCTATAAATCGAAATTTATTAGTATTTCCCTTCTAACTTCCATAGAGGGTAATAAAATACCTACGTAAGTAAGGAGGTGTATAAAGATTAATGATGATTCATTATAAGAGTAAAAAAATAAATAGAAATATTAGTTGACTTTTAAAAAACTTGTGTTTTCTTGAACCTAGTGGTTTTCAATAAGGCAATACTAATAAAAATAAACCCTTTTATATTGCTACTTAAACTAGAGGTAATACAGTATAGTGCAGTCAAAGTTTGATTTCAAACTTGATTGGATAAATATGGTAGAGGTATGCGAAGGTAATGATCAATAGTTATAAACCTGTGTAGGGTGAGTTTAATTTGGGAAATGGCATAAACTTTAAGAAATTGAAGGGCCTTGAGATGAGCAGGATGCAGAGGAGATGACATGGTCAAATGTATCCATGAATACGGCTTTTAGTCTTAGCCATGCTGCTCTTTAATAAAGTAAATCTTACACAATCATGAACAATGAGCTTACAGATTCTTCATTAATAAAATTCTATGGTTTTGCCGATGTTGGATTATAAGGCAAGAAACATTTTCATAAAAATAGCTATAACGCTAAAGCTGAAGTATTTTTTTTTAGCCTAACATACTATTAATGACTATTTTAGTTTTACTGCTTAACCTCAAAGGACTCAATACTATATGCAATATGAATAAGACTTCAGTTTCTCAAAAAGAAATCATGCAATGATTAAAATATTTCAGCCATCATCCAGCTACATGCTTTCAGAATTGATATTAAATAAATAACCTTTTGTAGATTTCTACTTTTTTTTTTAATTATTAGTATTAATATGTTTCACTATGACTATTTAATTTGATAAGCCACATGATAAGCATTACTGAGTAGACTTCAGTTGTTTACGTACTAATGCCAACATATGTGACATTCCTCATCCTGGTCAGTCTAGATACATTACAGAAGTCAACAATTCACTCTCCATTTAAACCATTTTAAACTTCATGTGCGTCGCCTGCTATTCTCATCACTTAACAGTCAGTAACATCACTTATTAAAATGCACGTGTCATGATTATAATTTACGTTGAAATAAAGTTCATTTATAATATATTGATTATTAATTGGACCACGTTATTAACTCTGAATTGTTTTGAGCAAATTTTAAATTAATATAAATTGTAAAGCTTAAATGATTAAATATAACTTTAATTACAGTAGTTTACTGTGACACTGAAGACATATTATTTGTGCTTCATACATGTACTGCGGCCTTCTTTTGTCAGTTTACATTGATTTTTGTTTTTCTTATTTATTTATTAGTATTTCTTACCAATCAGAAGTGAGCGATACAATATACTGACGAAACAGTCAATGCCAGAGTTAAGAGAATAGGGTTTATGTGTGGAGCCGAGGTAAGCGACCTGACCGTTGATCTGAGAGGTGGGCAACCTTTGTGACTTGTAGGGTCGGTCATGTCGTATTTGGTAAGCTCTAGCGGGACATATATGACATATAAAAACTATTAGTCAATTATTAAAAGCATATAGTATATTTTATTTCTAATCAAATTTAATACCTGGTGTTGCCTAATTCATAAAAATTAATGGTTTTTTATTCCAAGTAAATACTAAACAAGCAAAAGTTTTAGCTTCTTATTTATTTATGTGTTGTGTTTCTAACAAAAAATGTAGGCTTATTAGATGCAATACTTTGTATTTTATATATATAAAATATTGATAAAAGTATCAACCGTGGAATAGAAATAAAACTAAAGTTTATCGGGACGGTCAGTTCTTCTAGAAGTTCTTCAGAAGAACTGACCGAGTACCGATAAACTTTAGTTTTATATATATATATTTAAATAACGCCCCATATGTTGCTTGATCGCTTTTTTGCATAATTCATCCAATTTCCGAAATCCTTTTCTCGTATTTTCGTAAAAACTGTATAACTTATCATCTATATTAATGGTTGACATGTTTGTAAAGTACTATATTCATCCTCAAGACAATAATAGCTATATTTTTGGGTTGGTGAGTATATATTAACAATATATAATAGTTTACAGATAATATATATATATAATAGTCTATAAATTCACCAATCCACAAATATATCAATGATTGTCCTGAAGATGAATGTAACAAATTCAAATCATATTGACTCGTAATATAGGTGATAAGTTATACAGTTGTAACAAAGAAACAGGAAAAACATTTGGAAATTGAAAAGAATTATGCAAAAAGTGGATACAAGTCAAATATAGGGCGTTATTTAACAATGTATGTTTGAATGAAGAACTGTTACTAACTTTTACATATATATATATATATATATATATATATATATATATATATATATAATCAAACCACAATAAGAAAAGGGAAAACAAGACCAAGATCCCTCAACCGCAACAAGTGGTCCTCGTCAGAGTTAAAAGCCCAACTGAGTCAGAGTCAGTTGGGTTTTTGACTCTGACGAGGACCGCTTGTTGCGGTTGAGGGATCTTTTCCCATTTCTTATTGTGTTTGGTCATTGATTGTTGTTTCATGTGTTTATGTGAAATCTAATTATATATATATATATTTTGTAGCAATAAATTTCTGTTTTTTTTCTTTCCTAATAAATAAATGCCAAAGGCTTAATAGAATTACAAACAAATGGAATGAGTGTTCATTCAAAACTACTTGCCTTGCCGAAGGGATTTAAGGATTCATCCCGAAAACTTCAAACGGGTGTACCAAATCAAATTTCTAAAATCCACTAACATAATAAAAGTGCTTTTAATATTTTACAATTCCTATGACTGCTATAAATATGAATATTTTTATAAGTATATGATTTATGATCACTTTCGGTTTTAGTTTTTTGAAAATTTTGTTTTAGAATTGACTTTATAGAATTTTCTAACTGCTGGCTTTGAATATAATATTTCAGACATAACCTAGTAGTATCAAATTAAACAGAGTGTTAATTTGACCGCTGATTATATATATTTTGAAGTATCTGCGGACTTTACGTCTAGGAGCCATTCTCTGTCGACCCTTGTCTAGCCTTCCTTTATTATAATTGTCCTATTAATGAAACTCCCGCATGTCACTCAAGTAGCCATCAATAATCAAATTATTATTATAAGAAGGTAAAATGTTGTGAAAATGGTTAAATCGCTTTTCTTAGAAGGAAACTGACATTTCGTAAGAATATTTGGAGGACTGTCTGGAATCATGAAAGTCTCTGTTTATTAGTTCATGATTAAAGGGCTCAGATATTAATGTTAATTTACGACAGTTAAATAACATCTGGACCAGTTTTGTATCTGTTGGAAAGAGGACGGGTAGGGTTCACGTCAGATAAAAAAATGTTTGGGAGGAGAATTTTTTTTACATTTTTGCCAACAAAAAAAAAGACCATAATTCGTAAATACTTTAAATTTAAAGAGCTATATTTTATTTAAGGACTTTTTTTTTATTTGGTGTACTGGAGTTGAAGTATTCAAAATTTTAATTCAATTAGAAAAGGCAGTGACGACATGGGACACAATAAAATCTCCTTTGCTGAAGGCACATTCCAATATCTCAAAGAATTAACCCAAAATATTTTTAAAAAAAACGAATCCAACTACCCATATTATTGAAAGGATTCAAAGTTCTGTAAAAGAAAGGAACATTCTGGAATGCACAAAGAAATGCTGGGTATTTATTTAATGTGGAAATCTATTCTAAGCAATCTTAAGACATTGGCGCACTCTTTTAATGGATTCAGTCTATTTGCCATAAATCCATCACTCAAATGTTTTATCATGATGTTCGTAGATTTACTACACTTGATTTGAAGATTGTATTTGACTATATTTTATTGAAGAAAGACTGATACAACAAGCATTAGGCTGATGCTAATGTTCATCTAGAAAAGGACCAACTTGCAAAACTGGAGAGTTATAGCATTAGGCCTTTAGACGGTTGATCAAGTGTCACTGGCTATGTTTATTTAATGTTTACCGAGAGGGATGAAATATTCTCACATTAATCTCTTTTAATTACGAATAAATAAAGTAATAGTAATATTTTAATACTGATGTGAACGCAAATGACATTGCCAGTGTATAAGCATGTGACAATTGCATAGTCTGTTACTTTGACTATCCAAATAGGATCATCTTCAGGATACAAGTTCAGCTGAAAAAACTGGTACCTGAGGATGGCCACATGGTGTTTGATATAAAACATCTCTTATTTTATTATTTAGTTGAACTGAACTCATTCTTTACATCAAATGGCCAAAATAATAATAAAAAAAATCATCGAGTTGTTTTACATTATACATTTCTGCTACTACCACCTATGTACAAACAGATAAACCTGAAGGACGTGTGTTGTTTATTGATAAAACTTTGTTTATAAGGAGGTAGTTTAATTCAGAATATAATTAAAATCACTTTATACCTGACTGCACGAATAAGGAATTGTGCGTGCTTGTTGAGATTACTTTATGTTAAACAAAGAAGCAGGAAGAGAAGTCGCTTATTGAAAATTAGTCACAATATATTTCCCTTAGCTCAATTATCATTAGGGTTATGTAATTTGAATGTTTATAATGTGCATAGTTGGAAAGCACTTTGAATAATTAATTTCAAATGTATAGAAATGAAAGTTCGAAGCTGATGCAGCGAAGCCGTTTGCAAGGCAGGTTGCCCTAGATTAGCTCCTGATGCCTATTACGACTTACATTGTAGCGAAGTCAACATAACAAACAAATGAGCCCACAATAAAACAAAAAGCATGTCTACTTGCATCAACAAACAGATTTTCAAGTAAACTATATTGTTACCTTTGTATAGCTATCCTTAAAACTAGGATGATCCACAGTAGAATATAAAAGTAGGTAAATCACACTTGAATAAGCACAGGTGTAGCATCAATCTGGACCACTATGAATCGAAGCACAGTTTGGTTTTGTTCAAATCATTCCCGAAAAGGGAGCGACCCGTTCTCCTCACCTTTCTCTCACAGACTGGCTCTTCTTCAGGTAGTGGGGACCAGCCCTTGCCCCACCATCTCCCCCCCCCCCCACCCCACCTCCCTACCTATCGCAAAAACCAGCAAATATTGGCCCTCATTTTACAGGCCTCTTTTTCATGGAATCCACCTCCTTTGCAGTCACTCTATCTCTCTTCGCCTGTTTTTTTTTCCTTCTTTTTCTTCTTCACTCTGAAGCTGAGAGAAAATTACTTCTCCTTCCGTTCCCCCAACTTCAATTAATGTCAACTCACCCACAGTATTACTCCTTTCGGCACATCAAGTATTTAAAAGAAAAAATAAAAATAAAGAAATACTTGGGAAAAAATTGCGTCTCGCAAAACCGGATAATTCGTAAAAGTTGTTTGTTTTTGACTCGACGATGCAATTTCAATCCAAATGAGTAAAATTTCAATTTGTATAACTATAAATAATGTTTCTCTGGTCACCCAATGTAAGTAATTCTTTATGAGTACACTCATATAGAAAGGGATTTAGATATGATGATAATCACATTCATTATATCATAAGATGAGAACTCGATGTTTTAAAGTAATCAATAATCCCACATAAAGGTGTTGGTTTCTATTTTTAAGAGCGAACTTCGGGATAAAATCCACTTCCACTATATATACTCAAAATAAACTGAGACCATAGAAATAAATGTAACAATGGACTCACTTGTCAATATTTCGACCGGTATGGCGGCCATCCTCAGGAGAAGTCAATTGACGGATGGGCAATAGTGAACTGAAGAACTCTCTCGTTTGAGAGTTCTTCTTTCTATATATATAAAATATTTCACAATAAAAACTCAGTTGGGTGTTTGACTCTGACGAAGACTGCTTGTTACAGTTGAAAGATCTTAGTCTTGTTTTCCCATTTCATATTGTAGTTTGATCATTGATTGATATTTCACGTGTTTCTGTGAAATCTTTACATATATATGTAAAACACGACAGAGTAGTTCCTGTCTATAAGTTTCTTCTCGAGAACTTCGATTTGCCGAAAAACAGTTTTTTCGTTGTTAGAACAAAAATAGGACATCAATTAGGTGGGGAGGGTGCTAATTGATGTCCTGAAGATGACCACGGAAAGTGATCGAAACGCGTCGACTACAATTGCTGACCACCTCAACCGTTGTTCTAACAACGAAAAAACTGTTTTTCGGCAAATCGAAGTTCTCGAGAAGAAACTTATAGACAGGAACTACTCTGTCGTGTTCAACAAAACATGTATATCCGAAGGACTGCTACCAAAGTATACTAATCTTTATAAATAAAATAATGATTTTGTCTGTACATTGCTTAGAACTGACTCATTTCAAGTTTTCTTTACGTTTCATACATTGGAGAAACCGAATCCACCCTTAGAAAAATTTCTGTCGGTTTGTCCGCAAAACTTTGTCACAGGTAAACTCAGCTACCATAAGACATATAAAGCTGAAACTTTTACAGTAGATTTGTGTAGGTCTAACTTAAAATATAGGCTATGAATTGATTGGAAATTCAACGTAGAAGTGAAGTTATGGACGTTTAACGCAAAAATGTTTGTCACAAGTAAACTCAGCCACCATAAGACATAGCGAGCTGAAACATTGACACTGGATTTGTGTGTGCCTAACTTAAAATATGGGCTCTAAATAGATTATTAATTCAGTACAGAAGCGAAGTTATGGGGCTTTTAGCTGTATTTTCCTAACTTCACAGACAAGTTTGTTTTGAAAATACACAGGTGTGGCAAGTAGGTATTGTTAGTTGATTTTAATTTCAATTGAGCACATGAATATATTGCGTATTTGACATCATTCAAATGGTGTTTCACAGAGTTAAGGATGTACTATCTATTGAGAATAAATGTTTTGTAAACGAGCAATTCTCAGCCCTTAATATGAACAGGCATGAGAAATCAACAAACAAGTTCTTACGCTATATGAAGCCGAGGAAAGAACTTACAAGTCAGTAAAGAGATTGGATTAGTGACGAAGAAGCAGTTCATTATCTAATTGAATTTCTTGACTCTGAATTTATTTCTTCTGGACTGCCTGCTCATGAGTAAAAACTTAAAGTAGTAGCACCAATGATGCTGCAATTTATAGCAGTAACAAATTTCATGTTACGAAACATGAGTGACCCAAAAACTGTGCAACGGGACACGACTCTGAGTTCGTGCTCTACACAGATATGTCATAGAGGCGGACATAATGACTGGATATGGTATTGGGGAGTCTTCCGAACCACTGTCATGTTTCCATTCAAATGGTTATTGCAAGTCTCCTCAGTAAGTCTATTTCGTTTCAATGACGTTAACTTAGTCGCAAAGGGATGACTTTTCTAACGTTCAGGAATTCAAGTTATGCGAAACCAAGTTTTCTCACATGGTCTACTATAGTTTACTTGCTCGAGATAGTTCAGAGGTTTGCCGAAAACTGATTGTTCGTTCATGAACCATGAAGAGACAGACATCTAATGTAGTGATGGAGCGAGAGGCTATATTGTGTCTAAATGCCACGAAATGATCAAACGCGTCGATTCTACAATTCTGACCTCAACCGTTGTTCTAACAACGAATAAAACTGTTATTTCGGCAAATCGAAGTTCTCGAGAAGACAACTTATAGACAGGAACTACTCTGTCGTGTTCATCAAACATGTATATCCGAAGGACTTGCTACCAAAGTATACTAATAATATATATTGGTATATTTAGGAAGCAGTCCTTCATTTATACAGGTTTGATTAAATAATACGCCATATTTACAATTAGCTAGTTTAATAACTAGTTAAACATATCCAGAAGATGACTGACGAGCAGTCGAAACATGTCGATAGTAGTGATAGCAGTAGTAGTAGTAGTAGTAATAGTTATAGTACTAGTAGTGACAATAGTGAAAGTAGTCAAATTAGTGGTAATGGAAGATTTGAAGACAATGGAACCATTGGAAATGTCCTGTACAATTTGGATGAAGACTCAAGAAGATTATTCCGGTCCCTTGAAAAATATATGAGGAAACTAGTTAATCGTAAATATGGCGTATTATTTAATCAAACTTATATATATATAAACTACAACAAAAAACACTGACTGCATTTTAAACCAGTTCTTGGATTTAGAAATATAATTACTGAATTAAAATCAATCAGGAATTGATTAGTTTTATGAGTTCAAATCAATCTAACTTTTAAAACTGACATTGCAATTTTGTTAAATCCTTTTTTATAGGCCTACAATAAAAAATAAAATACAATCATACCTCTTCAAACAAAATTAATTCGTTCTGGAAGCGGTTTTGAAAGATGAGTTTTTCATAAGATGAACCACTAATTACATGTAAATTAATTACATGTAATTAAATAGTTAAATAGCTTAATGCGTTCTAGGCCCCCAATACTACTCCAGAATACACTACATACCAGAATACCAGAACAACAGCATATATAAATGATATGCAATATAATAAATGTTGTACATATTGTAATTCTAAACAGCATAGAGATAAGTTGTAAAATTAAATAATAATAATAATAATAATATAAACGTCATTTACCTTTGGATTTGAGTGACTGGGTGGGTGAACGGAGGGTATGGTGGCGGGGGAACAGAGGACGAGTAGACAAACGTTCCTATCTGCAAAACATACACGTAAGTACTGTAAAACACATTTTACGTTACTTTAAACTTCAATTAAAATTATGAATTGAAAAGAAAATTATTTTCAATTTTTATAACTTTATCATTTTTTTAAGTTTTTAGAACTTATATTCATAATTTCCTGCAAATTCAGAACTTTTATCCATTTTTCAGTTTTTAGAACTTATATTCATAATTTCCTGTAAATTCAGAACTTTTATCACTTTTTTTTACTTTTCTTTTATATTTTTTCTACATTTCATTGTTCACTTGTTTTACCAGCTCTATTGTCTGAGATAAGTTCCTCTTTGTCCGAGGGAATGCCAGGATCATGATAGTGTGTAAAGGCCAATCTCTTATCTCTCAAACAAGATAAGCAAAAGCTATCTTATAAGTGTTACAAAAGTCCCAAAAAAATTACAAGAAAAAAAGCTTATATTTTATAGGTATGTTTACGTCTGAGAGCTGAGGGAACGAGTGCGCACTTTGATAATTTGGCCTTTCGTATGATGAAACAAAGTTGGTAAGATGTAGCACTTTTTTTCCAGAAAAACCTTTCGTAAGAAGAGGCTTTTGTATGATTTCACTGTATTGAAATCATACAATATTCAACAATTTATAAAAAATGTTCGACAAATTTAAATATTCTGGACTAAACAGTAAGAGTATTCTAATTTTTATAATTTTAAAAAAGAAGTCAATGAACCATTTTTTAAAATGATTGACTTTAGGAATGGAAATTTCAAACAGAACTGTCTATTAGCAAATATCTGAACGCTGGCACCAAAAAAGGAATAAATTTTTATTTAACAAATCTGGAGCAGTCTACACTCAACTTTACTGTAACTAAACATAATCTCAAACTTGTAGAAAATCAATTTTTTTTTGTTTATTTTAAATGTAGCTATTGTGAACAAGTTAAACTATATCTTCTCGCTAAGTATTATCAGATACAGATAAACAATCTATATTAAACTGAGGGTCTAAGACTCATCGTACACGTACGCAGAGCTACCATATCTGACTTAATCATCTTCCCATTGTCATTTTTAAAATGAGCTTTGGTTTTAAATTCTTTATTGAACTTCACAATTGCCTTTAAACAATTATCTCTTACTTACATTGGTTATAGCTATTGTTTTCCAAAAAATCTTTCTTCTTCAAGATGACTGCCTATATCCATATTGTTTTTCCGAAACAAACTAATTCTGTGTTAAGTTTTCTCACCAAATTTCAAAGTTCATTGTGAAGAAACATTTCCTGAAATCATAAAATGTGTCATTACAGCCAATTTTGTGTCAACATAATTAAAAAAAATACTCAGATTATTTTCTTAGATATATATAGTTCTTTTTTTGGCTGTGTCATTGTAATCCGTCAATGGGTGACACTTGTGTGTTACTCTCAAGATCAATATAAATAAAATACCTATATTTTATTGAAAAGAACCCACTTTGCTATTAAAAAAAATTAAAATTTTATCCCTTATTGCCACTTTTAGGTTTATAATAGTACCCAAATTTCAAGACTTGAGTTAGTAGGTTAGGAGGAAAAAATTTTGTCTAAAAATATATTTTAACCAAAAATGTGACTTTCCCGATATGTTATTACCCAACAACAATAGAAAATTGGTTTTATGAAAAAATAACTACCGCTTGTGTGTAAATAAGTGTAAAATATCAATTTGATCAATCAAACGGTGTGGGCTGTAGCGCGCTCACTATTTTTGGGTACCTGCACAACCACCCAGAAACATGTATTATTAAAAGAATGTTAAAAAATAACTTTGGTGACCATATAACATGTAAATCTGTCAAAATCTTAAGGTGCAATTTTGTCATAAAGGAAAAGGAAAAATACTAAATTATACTAGGAAACACAGGTGAACAAAAAAACCTTTAACTAACCGTCTGAATGAATGTTATTTAAAATAGTAATATCATTTCTATTGCTAAGAAATAAACGTTATTTTCAGTATACGAATAACTTTTTCAACATTTTTCTCCTTTACTCATATTGTTTTTGAGCTGTCATTTTTATCAAAATTATCTCCCTCCATCAAAAAAAGAATAATCAGTCCAGTTGTGTGGAGATTTTTTTTTTGTTTATCCATTTTACCTCAGAATGACCATATTTATATATAATATATATATACACTATATGCTAACAATAAAGTAATTAATTTTATTTGTCTTTATAGAGGATGAATCTATATAAACCCGTTCTTAGAAGAATATATTATATATATATATATATATATATATATATATATATTTGTTGCGATGTTGACCAATGGGAGTAGAGTTACAGGTCCATGCGTAACAAATCAACATCGCAACAAATCGTATTCCTTTCCGCGGACAACTCATAGAAAACTATATATATATATATATACTTAGAAGAATATATATACATATAATATATATATATACAATATATATATATACACTATATGCTAACAATGAAGTAATTAATTTTATTTGTCTTTATAGAGGATGAATCTATATAAACCCGTTCTTAGAAGGTACTGTTTGTTTTTCCATAGAAAACTTTGTCACTCTCCTTACACTTATCTGCCTATGTATGACTACTTTATAAATCTTCCGTAATATTTCTTTAAAATTTGAAAACCTGTTTACCTTTTCTCTGGATTCTTTTAATATGTAATAATTTATAAGTTGTAACTATACATCGTTTTAAATCTGTATAATATTTCTATTATATGATTTCTTACATTTTGTTTTCTGTTGTAGGGCTTTACAATAAGTTTTTAATTACAATTTAAACGTCTGCTTTGTTAGTTTGAATTAATTTTGAAAAGTGTACACATTTCTGATAAATCTTGATTCTGTATATTGCTATTGATAAATATACCAAAATAAAATATTACTGAGTGAGTATAAATGAGACTCTGACGAAGAAAACTTGTTTTGGTGGAAGGTCTTCATTCCATTTCCGATGTTCTTTCTGTCGTTTAGACGTCGATTTTCACTCGTATTTTGTGAATTCAGAATATATATACCAACAGATAGTTCACATACGATACACAAACCAGGTGTTTTGTAAATTATTCAACCTGTGGTGGTAAATTCATTCAACAAACTTCCTTTCTTTGTTTAAGTTTCTAATATATAACTGTATAAATAGGTAGCAAATCTTCTTCAATACAAATATTATTTAAGACCAGAGCGGAGCTGCATTTACGATTCTTTTAAGCAAGAGCTCTTTTTTCTTGAGCACTTTACGTTATTACTAACTGCTAACTGCTAACTGATAGAGTAAGTCACCCAGGAACATATTTAACATTTCAAAATCTAAAAACATATTAAGTAATTTAAATCAAGCTTTCAACCTCACTTGCCATCTTCAGGAAAGTAAAATAGATACAATAAGAAGAATAAAATATTAAAAAAATAATCAAAATATTAAAAACAAGGCTGAAATTATGCACTGATAACAGGTTATATCAGTGAACAGTGATCAGTGATAACAGGTGAAAGGGATACAACTAGCGCCACTAGCGTTCAGTAGTTCAACTAACAGTATCACTTTGTATTTAAATAAATTTAATATTTAAATTTAAATCTCGGGTTAACATTTCTTGAACTAGGAATAACAAACGTATCATTTATTTGACAATTTAGTTTAATTTTTGTTTAATAAACAATGCCTCCAATATTTCCATTTGAAGGGGGTTGTTATTAGTAATAATGAAAGTAGTTCCATCCACTAGCTTTTCCCTCGTCAGACGAAAAGTTATTTCTCTAAATCTTTGGTACTTCTTGAAGATAAGTGAAGTGTAAGACGCCTCGATAACTTCATGTAGTCATTCCAATATATTGTGAAGGAAAGGATTCGCAGCTCCCTAGTGTACACGAGAACTGATATATTAAGTGACTACGCAGAAGTTTTCGTGTCTAACACATTACTAATTCTTATAATGCAGATTGCTAGTCCTTTTAGTTTTATATATATGTTCAGCTGGAGCGTATGCTCTTCTTTCGTGGACTTCACATGTCCAGCTACAAGCTTCCTGAGAGCCTGTTCTTTTTGTAAGTATTGTGCAGGCATGTACGCTGTATAGTATACGGGTATTTTCTCACCAGTCCCAAGGTCACCACGGTTTGTCTTAGCCTACCATAAGTTTGTTTAACTGTCTGGAAATCTCAATCTCAACCTTTTTAACTGACCAACACCCGTACAAGGTCACGCCAACCAACCCTCTTGGTGTCTGATGATGAACACAAAGTGTTCGAAACGCGTTGAATAAAACTTCATTTGTGTGGAGACTTTTGTTGGTTTATCCATTTTATCTCAGAATGAGTAAATACCACACAATTACGGATTGCACAACTAATGATCTTTTAGTTCATTATTTCTTAATATTCACTAAAATTATTTAGGAAGTTAACAAAAATTAGTTGACTTCAATTAGTTAACATCCTTCTTTGCTCGAATCGATAAAGTTTTTAATAAAACTTTATCATTAAAATGTAAAACAAAAGGTTTTTAAAATGATTGATTCTACTTCTGCTGTTGAGAAGTAGTCGAATTTTCGCAATAGTAATTACATACAGTAGTCTGTTTTCAAAAAGGAGATACCTGACTTACTCCTGGGGGCTATTACAGATTAACTAATACTAAGGCCTAAATTATTTTTACTATTCGTACTTACAGAAATTTAAATTAAAACTTAAAACAGTAATAAAATTCACTTAAGGTGGGAAGCAAAGCGTTTCGATATCAATGGCCCACCAAATCGATTTGAATCACTTTTTTCTTTTTTTTTTTAATTTAGTACCAAAACATTTGATCAACTTAACAGTTTGTATTCAAAATAGTCTTCTAAGAATATAGATTAACAGCACTAAATGACAACGGTTTGTTATCCATTGAATAATAAATAATTTATATCAGAAGTGGATCTGCTTAGCTTCAACTATAATTGTAAAATACTTGCATATTATTAGTACCATAGAGGTTATTAAACATCACGTCATTATATACATCCCTCTTACTCCGTAAATAGTTGCTGCAGTCGTCCAACCGGTTTCTCACGTAGTATATCATCACTACTTGTGATAATATGATAGTATTATATTGTGATATGATTATTAGAACCTATAGTATGACAACTGGAAATGTTGCTAGCAATGCGATTTCGTTTATAATTGTTTTATTATACTATTACGATATAACGGTATACTGAAAAATATGTTGATAAATATACGATGAATCTTACAGCTTTAACAGACATTATTGAAAAAAATTAACTCTAGAAAACCATTATCTATGATGATTGAGACTAAAAACAATCAAAATCATGTTTAATTAATGCGAACCTTATAATACCGCCTTTATTATTTTTTTAATTACCTTTGATGAACTATTCCCTTAAGAAGAACACGTTAAAATAAAGCACTGGACACTTCTCTATACACTATATGCTTACCTCCTCTGTACACTATTATGATAATTATTACCATATTAAAGACCCTGCCAGTTTTTCTAATGCAACTCAGCTTGCAATATAAGTAAGGACTTTATAAGCAAAACCTTCATTTTTATTAAAAATTTAGTCTTTGTTATGAAATAATTAATTAAACGACTTTTTAAATTACTATCTATTCTTAAATTAATCAACAAAGAATTCCATACAATGATTACTTGATACAAAAAATCAAAATCACCCATGTTATATTGATTAATGAGGATGGTATAACGAAAACAATTTTGTCTAATGAATATTTTTTAATTTGTTTGATGCAATTGTTGCCTTTTCTTATTATCTAGTGTTAATTGTATGTATGTGCGCATCTGTTTGTGTAATGATTGCGGGATATTAGGTCTAATGAAAATCAAAAGAGTTTATAAAACATATAAGCAAAATAAAAAAAAAATAAAAGAAACGGAACAATCCAAGACACAAGGACTAGTAGGATAAAAAAAAATTAAGAAACAAAGTACAAATCTTGATTCTTAAATCAGTTTCTAAAAAAATAAGTAAATAATAAACAGGAACATCAGTAAACCGGGGGTTGATATTATATCATAGTCACACAAAAACTTAAAATAAACTATTTTAATTTTTTAACTAAGTTTTATAATGTGTTCAGTGTTAATTTAACAATACATCTTCAAACGAAATTAAAAATTTAAAACCAGCTAAATTACTGAAAAATTACTTAGGCTATGAGCCGATTGTACTTAATATTTACCAAAGAGAAAAGAGGTGTCTAAAGATGTTGTTTCATATCTTATAAAGTAGAGTCAAATGTTAATTGATATATATATATATATAAATAGATATATCAATGTCTAATCGACAGTAAGAATCAGAAAACAGACAAGACAATTCAACCAAAACTAACACTCTTCGTCAGGGAAAAACTGATACTGACTATCAATGTCAGTTTGACTCTAACTTTAGACCACTTGTTTCGATTGAATGCTCTTAGTGTTTTTTTTTTGATTTCTTACTGTGTATTAGACAATTATAATTCACGTTTTTACTGTGAATTTTATATATATATAAAGATTTCACATAAACACGTGGAATAACATTCAATGACCAAACCACTATATGAAATTGGAAAACAAGACTAAGATCTTTCAACCGTAACAAGCGGTCTTCGTCAGAGTCAAAAACTCAAGAGTTGGGTGAAAGAATGGTGAAATGCACATTGGTAATATTAAACGTGAGGGAGGGGGGGGGAGTGGATGGATAAGAGAAAGAGTGAGAAAAAACTAAAAATACATAAACAGAAAGTTGGTGTAAAAAAGAGAGAAAAAGACAGAGAGAAACTAAAAAAAAGAGTGAAAATGAGATATTTGAAGAGAAGATATGTGAAATGGAGAGAGTGAGAAAGTTTGAAAAAGAAAGGACGAAATAAACAGTGACGAAGTTAGGAAAAATAGCCATGTGTGAAAACAGGGAGATGAGGGGAGAGTGACAAAGAAAGGAGAGGTAGAATTCACGGGTAATAACTTCACTTCTGCTTCAGATGGATGGATATCATTCAAGAATTTTTTTTTATATCTCCGATTGCATCCTGAACCAATTAGTTTCCCAAGTAGACAGGTTGATTATTTTTGGTTTTGTTCATTGATATCAAACTTTATTTTTTTTTCAACTTTTTTTTAAAATAATTTGAGGGAAATTACATTAGGCCTGAGGAGGAAATGTCTGTCACAATCAGCAGCACAGAAGCAGACGTCCACCTGTTGCAGTAGGCCTAAAAACTCCTGTCCATTTTTTAACAATTTAGGGTCTGTCATGACTGGAGTCATTATAATTGATAAGAGATTATCAGATGTAGACGGTTTTGTCAGTATTGCAGCTACCATTAACAATAGATGGTATAACAAAAACAATTTTGTCTAATCAATATTTTTTAATTTTGTTTGATGTAATTGTTGTCTCTTCTAATTATTTAGAGTTAATTGTATGTGTGTGCATCTGTTCGTGTAATGATTGCGGGGATATTAGGTCTACAGAGAGATAAAGCATCTGGTTTAATTACTTATAAGTTTATGTCTATAATGTACACATCTACGTATAAAAACTATATGAAATATAACTAATAGATTCAGCCTTCGAACACTCAGCAGTAGCAGTCTGTCATGACTGGAGTCATTATAATTGATAAGAGATTATCAGATGTAGACGGTTTTGTCAGTATAGCAGTCCTCATCAGAGAAACAAACTAAAAGACACTAATTAACAAGAGACACTAATTTACACATTTTAACGGTTCACTTTTTTTAAAATGTTAAAAAAGTTATCAATAAAATTATTAAAATTAAAAATGTTACTCTGTACCATGAATATATTGAATTAGGTCTAAGAAGAATTAAGACGTCTGATACCCAGATCTTAGCTTTAGACCATGAGAAGTCTTTGACTGACATGCATGACATCACCAGATATGCCAGGTATGACTTATGATGATTAGACCTTATATTTTATATTATGTTCCCATATGACTTTAATGCGTTTCATGATATAATTCAAAATGCTTTAAAAGTAACAATATGTCAAAATTATTGCGTTATGTGACGGTAATAACTGAGTTAACTCATGTGAGATATGTGACCAACATTATGTCATGACCTCTCAGTCACGACATGAAGTGATTGATATGTCAAAGTATAGCAATCTGACATAACATGGCAAATTTCTCGTGACGTGATTTGTTATGAAATGAAATGACATGATCTTAGGCTAACTGATGATCATGTAGCCTGAATTAAAAGAATTTGAATACTGCCCAAATGACCTTGAAGTGTAGATATATATACATTTATGCAAGTTAATATAACTGCTATAAACATATGATGTGTAACAGTAACTGACTCTTCATACATAGCATACACATGTTATCAAATCAATTGATATAACTTGACAATAAGCTACTTTGGTTCTACATTAAGTATTTAAAGCTTTTATATGTCAAACTTATATTAAAGATTTATTCAGTTTAATTAACAAAGTTTAATTAATATTTGATAAAATCAAAACAAGAAAAAAGTTTTGAAATTGCATAACATAAAAGTATGGAGCTCTAATCATAAAACCATAAGACTAAAAGGAACAGAAGATTTCTATTATAGAAAACTACATTAAAGTAAGCTATATCATACGAGGAAATAACGTATCAGAAGGAGTGAGGTCAGACTACGGCATATGGCGTCAGATAACATCATATCACGGCATATATATGTATATCAAGGCATATAGATATATGATATCTTATTGACATATAAATATCAATATGATATATTGGAAAACATATATCAACATCAGGTCATAACCCAATACATTTCAACTATATCATTCTATGGCTTGGTGAAAAGTTAAAAACAAGGTAACTAAACTAGAGAATACACAGGAATCCACGAGAGAGTATTACCCGGTTAACACTACTGATATATATATATATATATATATATATATATATATTATATATATATATATTATATATATGTTGAGTAGTACTCAACAACTCTTATTACAAAATAACCTTTTGTATGTATCTGTTGGTCTTAAAAAAAATTGTGTTAGTTCTCTATGTGAGTTGTAGATTGTTTTGGTAAATGTATTATAGTTCTTACTCTAATTTTAGCCCTGAAGATGATGTACAAATACATCGAATCGTCGGCCTAGGAAGGAGTTTATTTTCCTTTATTTTACCTAGCTCTCAATAACAAAAACATAGAACATATATATATATATATATATTTGTAAATTTGGGGAGCAATCCTTCTTTTATACATGTTTTGTTGAACGACCTTTGTACTGCGGCATGAATAAATTTCATTGGCCATCTTTCAAGTTTTAATAAAACAAAGGTGAGAAAACTTGAAAGATGGACAATGAAATTTATTCATGCCATAGTACAAAGGTCGTTCAACAAAACACACACATATATATATATATATATATATATATATATATATATATATATCATGCATTATCGAAGACAGGTCGGGAAGATGACTGAATAGAGGGTAAACTGGTGGACTAGTTGATCACTGATTTAGAGAAGACATAAAACTTATAAAAAATATAAAGTTATCATTTGGTGGATTTTTGCTCATCACTGTTGGGATTATTGAACACAAGCTTCTGATTTAGAGCTGAGATGGGGAATAAGTCACTCTAGTAAAGAATTCCAATTGAAGATTCAAGGTGAATGACCGTAATAACTAGAAACTCTGTTGGAGCGAGGATATTCACAATTACACCTCACTTGAAAGAACCCGCAAGAAACAGTATAATGGGGCTGGAGACTGTGCCGGAACCGACTTAATTTCCACCCCCCCAAGACCCCAGTGGATTAGTCGGGTGTGCTGCTCACGTAGCCCGCTCCCGTCCTCGCCATTCCGCTTCCATGTAGAATCTCTTCTCAGTGTTTTAGCCTTCTACTCACTTCATACATGCCCTGTGGATCAAATCTTTCACTCACTACTCCTCCTCTAAGTTTGCCCAAACGTCATTCAAAGTCATGTATTTTCACTTACGATACGAGTATCTCAGCAATATACACTCAATATATAAAAAACCGACTAAGGGTTAACAAAAACCAGCTAAACACACATATAGTTTCATATTTTTTACGAACATTTTTTCAGAATGATCTAAATAATTCCACTCTTTCTTAAATAATTTCTTAGGAGAGTAACTGCATATAAGGATGGAAGTGAAGGAATTTTATCAGAGACTACATATTGGTGAAAACACAACTTAGAACTCCAAAACAAAAAAACAAAGACAGGCACCCAGATTTCTTTCCAATTTCAGAAGTAGCCACCTTCAGGAGGATAGTGTAAGATGCAGGATGATAGATTAAAGTAGCTCACAGACCGTTACAAAGTAATATCACTTTGTAACAGTCATGGAATGAATTCTCTCAATCAATTTTGTACTATTCTGATGAAGACAGCGTGAGCCGAAATTTACATAAATGTGTATGTCATTTGGTTGAAAGATCTTAGTCATTTTTCTGACTTCTTTCTATGGTTTAGATTTTAATTTTTATTTCACTTTTTTGTTATAAAATGTGTTACAAATATATATATACATAGAAAATAAAATTTATCAGGACTCGACCTGAAAAACTGACTGAGTCCTGATAAATTTATTTTGTTTCTACTTCACGATCGATACTTTATCAATATATATATATATATATATATATATATATACCATGATAAACGAAAAACGGTCCGGCAGGACAGATAACACTTAAAATAAACTATGACAAGTAGACTGAAACATAACAAAAACTCACTTTTCAATATTTCGACCGTAATGGCGGTCAAAATACTGAAAAGTGATTCTTTATTATGTTTCAGTCTATGTGTCACAGTTTTTAAGTGTATATATATATAGCAGATTCAGAGAGCACATTTATATATATATATATATATATATATATATATATATATATATATGTATATCAATGATCAAACCACAATAAGAAATGGGAAAACAAGACTAAGATCTTTCAACCGTAACAAGCGGTCTTCGTCAGAGTCAAAAACCCAACTGACTTGGGTTTTTGACTCTGACGAAGACCGCTTGTTACGGTTGAAAGATCTTAGTCTTGTTTTCCCATTTCTTATTGTGGTTTGATCATTGATTGTTGTTTCACGTGTTTATGTGAAATCTTTTTATATATGTATATGTATATTCGTAAATTTATGCCGGACACTCTGTCGGACTATATAAATAAAAATTTTGGTCAACTCATCTATCTTGTACCACAAACAAGAAGAATGTATTTTAGAGAAATTGAAAGAATCAGTAGAAAAGTTATGAAATTAAAAATAGGCATACTGTGATACATAGAAACAAATTTAACAAAGACTCACTTTTCATTCTATGTGTCACAGTTTATGTATATATATATAAACTTTAAAAACTTTGAGAAACACGAATGAAAAACAGAAATTAGGACTTACATTCAATATTTTTGACCCTTCTAACGGTCTTCCTCAAGAAAGGAAGTTGGGTAGCTAGAAGACGAAAGCCAACTTAACAACTTCACAGAATAAGAGCGCATATATAAATATATATGCACATATGCTAAATTCAGAAATTATATGGTTGCCTAGGACTAGTAATATTAATAAAAATGCATCACAAAGAGAAAATCTAACAAAAATTCGCTTATATGTTTGCATAAATGACCATGATTTTAGTTGAAAGAGGTAAACATGTTATTTATTTTCTTTTTCCATTTCTATTCGTTCTTCTAATAAAGACCTTTACAACATTAAAGGTATTGACTAGCGCTACTAGAACTTTCAACATTGTTTGTTGAACACTGCGCTCAGATACGGAATCCTCAGCGAGAAGCAAGCACGCATGGGGCTTTGCTCCATATTCTCTTAATCAGTGACTAAACAAAGTCTTATCATACCAGTACTCCACAGAAGTTACAGTTCTGCATTCACACTCGTGAATGAAAGCATGTAAAGTTAAGTGTCCTTTTTAGTTTTAGTTTTAACCTCAAAAATTGCTGATAGACAACTATGGTTATTTGACAAGCCTTATATCTCCCTGAATCTTTAACGATGGCCCAGTTTGAAGAAGGTTAGTTTTTAAAAGTGTTTGAGGAAGGTGTTTACGAAAGAATGGTTGAAAAGACACAGATGACGACAGGTGGGAGGGCTGAGGTCGAAACGCAAAGACAAATGAAGGATGTAGCGAGGGGGTGTATAATGTCTTAATCACACCATTGTGGCTGAGCTCCACACAAAGGACATGCTCGCACTCTCTCATTACCCTTATTGTTGTCATGATTTATCTGACTCGAGTGCCACTGGCAAGCGACCTCTTCCAAACCTCGTCTAATCACTTCCTCCTCCTAGTCACACTGTCACGTCTCAACCACTCTTCCCTGAGCCGAGCGCTTCAATCGGCTTGTACGTCTTTAAACAGCCATTCAATAACATTCAGTCAAATTTAACTACACTACTTTCATACCAATTAATGGTAATAGAAAAAAAAATCAGAAATAGTCTACAGCCAACTATAACATAAGTAAATGTATCATCAAACACAAGATGGAATTTATTTAATAATTATATTAATAATTCAAAGAAGGGGTTCTTGAGGTTTTGGATCATAAAGAAAATTAAACTCCTATTTTTACGCCGACATTTCACCAAAAATTGTTTGGCATTTTCAAGGCTAAAAAACCATTTATTAACGACATAAGTACAGCAAGACAAATATATCTACGGAATACCAACTAACAGAAAAGACCAGTAAAAAGAAAACCACAAAAAGTTTATAAAACACCTTTTATAAGTGTTATTGTTCTTATTTAAAAACATATTGTTGTTGAAATATAATTACTTATTATTAATAATTAAGACCAAAAACCACAATTTTCAAACAGAGAAGGACAATATTACAAAATAATTCTGGGAAGATACTTCTAAACAGAGCATTCAAGCAAACAAACAAACAGTAACAAACACAGTATGCAAGAAAATCACAAAACAACAAAAAAAGGCAAAAAATAAAGGAAACTTCTTTTTACTGTATTTGTCTCGCTCTACTTATGTCGTTAATACATTGGTTTTTAGCCTTGAAAATTCCAAACAATTTTTGATGAAACTCCGACGAAAAAACAGGAGTTTAATTTTCTTTATGACTAAAATCGTCAAGAACACCTTCTTTGAACTTGATAAATCAGTAATCGAGAAGCTATATCAATATATTAATAATGCAATTACCGATTGATTATAAAGTTAATTAGCCTGACTTTAATAATTATGATGAAATATTTTACAATGTTTTGTCTCTTGAAATATTTTGAACATTTTTGGATTAAGGCCTCCTCTCCTAAAAGACAATATAACAACCCAATAGTTGTGCAATCCGTAATAGTGTGGTATTTACTCATACTGGAGTAAATACTTTTGTGTGTGGAGACTTTCTTTTATTCATTTACCCAAGTATGACAATACAAAAGTCTTAAAAACTGGAGTGGCCTACACTCAACTTTACTATAAGTAAATACGTTTTATCTCTTTAAACAATATAGTGGTGTCCGAAATCATTGCATCTTATTCCCTGAAGCACACTTTTAATTAATTATTATCACTATTTAAAAATTTCATTAATTAAGCAAACAAATAAATTAGGAAATTTAAATGGCTTAATATATTTATGTTCTGCAAGTTAAATATAATAATAAAGCCGTAATGATAACAAATTACGCAAAATTTAATAAAATCTATAATTATATATAATAATATATAATTATATATATAAGTATATAATTATATATATTATATACAATAATAACTATTATAAGAAAATACATGTTGTACGAAAAATATATATTATAATATAATATGCAATAATATATGATGATGAATATATAATAATAAACTATAGATTAAATTCGCAGGAATAATATTTTGTGAAACTAAATTTTGACTACGTCGTCATCAGTAAGAAAGATGAGAGCCACTCCTAACACAAGTGAGGATGCTTTATTATAATATATACAATAATAAATATTGTTGTAAAATGCTAGAATTATTATTTAAATTGAATATTTCTGTTTTATTTCGTATATTTCAATTATTTTTAATTCCTAATCAGTTAAGACAAGCATGCTTCAGAGAGGATCATCGTAGATTGAATTATGTTTTTTTGTTTTTTTATCATCTAGGTTTGAATGTTAAGGGACGTACTTAATTATTCTAGTAGGTATTTAGGCCTGAATATTGAATGCTAATAACTAGCTACTTAGACCCCCCCTACGGAAGAAATAATAGTAAATTTAAAAGACAAACTAGTTTTGTTACGCATTTTTCACTATTTTTATTTTGTAAAGTATATAATCTAAATTTCAAGTAAACTGATTATTTTTTTAAAAAAAAATTATAAAATGGAAACGCTTATAATTTCTATTAAATAGAAAAAAAGGCTATCTATGAATTTATAGAAGAAATCTATATTCAAAACCATGACTTTATAAATGCATAATATCTGATAATTACTCTTAATTGGTTAACTGTTTTAAATTTTACTCAATTGAAATAAAGTGTTTTGAATAAATTGTGCAATGACCTGAAAAAACAAATTAATATAAATTTATTCACTAAGGACTAAATCACTGGCTGTAAACAGAAAATGCAAAAAAAATGTCAAACGAAAATTTTACAGTTTATTGCAATTTCGAGGATTTAAATGACTCCATAGACTAATATGTTTCAGGGTTGATGAGAATGTAATTTGTGTCGAAGTATTTTAAGATGTTATCTAAAGTCGTAAAATATATTGACCTGAATATTTTGTTATCGATTTGTTATATCTTTTAAAAGGTGAACACGATCTGGAAATATATTCATGTATGGCTCTTTAAGGCGATACTAATTTACTAGTTCACTAGTGAGTAGTGTGCGTAGATGGTGTGCGGCCTGTAAAAGTGATAAAAAAGTGTGCCAAAAACGTGACTGTTATATATTAACGCGCTTTTATATTATATGTGTAATAACTACTTTTTGAGATTTTTATATCAAAATTTGAACAGAATTTTAAGTGAAGAATAGTTGAAAGAACATCATCTGAAAATCTACACTATTTGGAGATTTCTTTAGTGTAAACAAAATTACTGGATAGGGAGACACCTGGATTTTACAAATTAGTATATATTAGATTATTTAGTTATAGGCGCACAGCGGATTATAAAACTTCTGACAGCGGATTCACACTAACAGAGACACGAACAAGGCGTGTATCCAGATTGTTCAAAATAAGTGTGCCCGCCTTATAGCCAGGGCTCCTTGGTACGCCCGTAATGTTGATATTCACCATGATTTGAAAATGGAATCCATAGATAGCTACATCACTCGACTTACTACCAATGAAGACAATAAACTATCTACTCATCCAAACCTTCTTGTACAAACTCTAAATCCTGTCGCCAACCTTCCTCAACCTCACTGAATAATTACTTCATCCAGTGACTATCTGACTACCTTTCCAGTTCATGACTAAAAGCATTGAAAACTATTACTAACGAGACCACATGACCGCGAATACGACATCATTACTGTACAGACTAACTTAATATCCGACATGAATTACTGACACTCCATGTTATAGTAGCACAGTAATCAAACAGTAGAAGGCCTCTGGTCTGGAACTGCTAGTTACGACGTGCACTATAGTGCGCGGTTATATTCGTTGGTCGTTGGTCGTTGGTAACAGAGAGGCCACATGTATATAACACAATTCTTATTATAATTCTGTTATAATATACTATTATATTCTATTTTTTTATACTATTATATTCTATTATATTCAGAATATTATATAATATACTATTCTGAAGTATAACTCTGCTTATTGATCATATTTTAAGGTTTTAACAAACCCAACAATAAATCGGTATAAGCCCTTTAATTCAAGATACTTATAAAGCTGTTCCATCCACTATTCTATGCACCGAACTCTATAGAGCCGTCCACCTTCAGTAAAACTGTACAAATTATTCCATTGCGGACACCTGGCCAGTGGGAATCCAATTGGCGAGTCCCTAAAATCAGCTATAACGCTCTGAATATTTCAAAGACATCAAAAATTTGTTAATTTATACCATCATTGAAAACAAATACCATCATACTGCCATCCATTATAAATATAAGAAACACAACAAATCACCAAAAAAAATCTTTACGATTAATCTCCAAAAAACTAAGGAAACCAAAAAATATATAAATTTAATTACTTTTATCTCTGTATAGGGAAGACACCATTAACACAACATTAAGACAAAGGGACTTTATCATCAATATTTCACAACAATATAAAGACTATTGTCTGTAAGAATGACAAGAATGATAGGATAGGAAACATTTTCATTATAAGGGAATATAGAGCAACTTTCAGTTGCTTCAGTATCGCACTTTCTAGAGTAAAGAAATACAAATTCATGGTCCTTAATACTAAGACAGCCACTAGTTCAATATAATTTTGAGCCGTCTCTAATATATTTGAATTAGGGCATACTTTTTTAACTAATTGAAAACTGATTTTAACAAAATTGATTTGGCTCTTTTTATTTGACCCTAGATCGTAGCTGAAGAGTATATCTGATGGGATGAATGGAATTCAAGTTCCCGAACTGAGAACTACACGCACACATAGTACCATACAAGTAAAAGCGCCTTCCGCATGAAAACTGGGAGGATGAGGTTTATTTCTCTCTGGTGGTAGTTTTTCTTGGGAGAGATAAGAATTTGAAGGCGTCCTGATACTGTATTGTAAGGTGGTAGTTCTTTTATCTTATGTCCAGATATTAAAAAGGGGATGTTAAGACTTCAGCAAAGTTTCAGCCAAAAGCACTGAATTATGTTGCACAGTTTATAAAACATTCTTTACCTGTATTCTTGATCCAATTAGATTAAAGTTGAAATAAACGTATATCCGCGATCTAGAATCTTTCTTAGATGGCTGTTTTACGACTAAAATTTCATTTCTGTGTGATATACAAGCCATTTTGTTTATTGAAGGGAAGCTGTTATGCACAAACTTTCAGAGGAACACAGAAATACCTTACCCTTGGACTGGCTAAGTTTATCAAGTATCCCCACCTTGAGAAGATATTTCCCTTATGTATGGGAGCGTTTAGTCAGATACAGAACAATCAATAGTATGAATCAATTTATAGACTATATGTGTCTATAGACTATAACAGTAGTCTATATCAGTATCTATAGCAGTAGAGTTTGACAGATATAGAATAAAAGGGGTGCTTTTAGACTTTTTGAAATATAGGACGACAGTCTCTGTAAATAGCAGAATGAGGCACAGCATCTTACACAATATGAGGGAAGAGGATTTGCAATACTAGACCCAGATTATAATACTATATTGTCAGCCTTTTCTTTCTTTCAACTACTGATGTATCCTGAGAAAGAACATTACGAGTTCGAAACGCGTTAATCTCATAAAACATTTATTTTGTAAACAAATTTTCCTTTAATTTTCCCAATATGATTAAAAGTATATGAAACATGATTTCACAATCATACTGTGAATATTTTATTCTTATTTTTATTCCTTAATTATTATAATAATATTGTCATTAGTATTATAGAGGTTGTTGGAAATATTACTTTAAAAATACACAGTCTTGTCTCATACGTTATCCACAAAACTCGGGTTTATTTCTGAACTCATTCTTCATCAGGAATAAATTTATAATATTTAAGTATTGTTAATACAGCAAATGATTGTACGAAAAAAGTTGAATAATTTTTTGTTTGTATGAAGTAAGCCAGTTTGTTGTTGAGGTGTGAGTTGCCTTGCCAGGATAGGGATACAATGCAGAAAGTAATAGTCCTTTAATCGCCTCTCTAGTCGACCAGCCACTAATCCTTTCGGACATCCCACGATTACAGGACGGCACCACCATTTCCCATAAAATCTCAATGCTTCACTACTATTTTTCTCAGTTGTTTCTTTTTTCAATTATCTTTATTTTTTCTAAATATCACAGTTTTAAAGAAAATAATACACATATCGTCTAAAAGCCATTATTGTTAAAAGAAGTTACTTGCTCACAACTTTCATCTTCGCGTCTAGCAAGTGCATTTTTGATATCAACACTCATTTGAGTTACATAAAACTTTATGCCTCATATTCACTCATCATATTCAAGTACATTACAACCTAAAATATATATATACTAGTATATCTAAAAGTAAACTAATATGTTGAACTCATATCTTATTCAGAACAGTTTAATATCAATACTCAACAAAAAACAAACTTCTGTTTTCCAAATCATTTAAATTTCTCAAGGTACAATCTATAAATAAACTCTTAGCATTTTTTTCTTAGACGCAAACCAGAATTTTGCTCAAATTTACAAAAAATACAAGTAATTGAGTTTCAAATTATAATAATATTACTTTGTATACATATCACTAAGCTTTTTTGAGAGCTATGTCTTTACTAATACTTTTTCTGGTCAAAATTTTGATGTACATTTACATCTTCATCAAGGCAAAAAAAGGTGTTACGAAATTTCTAATAGATTCGTTGTAATAACAGCCAAAAACTTTATAACGTTAATTTAGCAATATATAAGTGGTGGTAATCATATCTTCAGTTATAAGGATATTGTAAATTAGTATACTCACTGCCGCAAACTCTTTTCAACTCTGATGAACATTAAAATATGTCAAAATGGTGACAAAAAGGAATATCATTTAATTTACCTATAAACACTTTTTGAACCCTTGTTTTAGTCTTCTTTATCATTAACTTTTCTAATTTTCTAATCAGTGTTCTAACGTTTTCCGGTATATGAAACAACAATTGTCCAAATGTTTAATCTGGAAAAATCATTGTCAACAATATACACTTACCAACGTTTCAGTCTCCATGGACCATCTTCATGGTCCATGAAGATTAGGGTAAGCCTAATTTCAAAGAGTTTAATGAAATTTTTATCAACGAAAATCTGCTCCCTAATTACACAAATATATATATATATATATATATATATATATATATATAATATAATAAACTGTCAAGATAAGTATCATGAGTATATATATAGTTAAATCACACAAAAAAAACGGACAACTTACTTCTATAGTTCAATTCTCGTCGTCAAGAGTATAAAGTTGCCCACCAGGCCGTCAGGTAACTACTAACAAGCAGATGGTCTGCGAGCAACAGTGCTGCCGCCAATCGAGGAGGGAAAATACGAATAAGAAAGGAAATAAGGGATATAAGTAAAAAGAAAGGAACACAACAAAGTGAAATAATTAAATAATAATCTTTATAAATAAAATAATGATTTTGTCTGTACATTGCTTAGACCTGACTCATTTCAAGTTTTCTTTACGTTTCATACATTGGAGAAACCGAATACACCCTTAGAAAAATTTCTGTCGGTTTGTCGGTTTGTCTGTTTGTCCGCAAAACTTTGTCACAAGTAAACTCAGCTACCATAAGACATATAAAGCTGAAACTTTTACAGTAGATTTGAATAGGTCTAACTTAAAATATAGGCTATGAATTAATTGGAAATTCAACGTAGAAGTGAAGTTATGGACGTTTAACGCAAAAACGTTTGTCACAAGTAAACTCAGCCACCATAAGACATGGCGAGCTGAAACTTTGACACTGAATTTGTGTATGCCTAACTTAAAATACGGGCTATAAATACATTCATAATTCAGTCCAGAAGCAAAGTTATAGGGCTTTAAGCGTATTTTCCTAACTTCACAGACAAGTTTGTTTTGAAAATACACAGGTGTGGCAAGTAGGTATTGTTAGTTGATTTTAATTTCATTGGAGCATATGAATATATTGCGTATTTGACATCTTTGAAAAGGTGTTTCCCAGAGGTGAGGATGTACTATCTATTACGAATAAATAGTTTTGTAAACGAGCAATTCTCAACTCTTAATATGAACAGGCAGGAAAAATCAACAAACAAGTTCTTACGCTATATCATACCAAGGAAAGAACTTACAAGTCAGTAAAGAGATTGGATTAGTGATGAAGAAGCAGTTCATTATCTAATTGAATTTCTTAACTCTTAATTTATTTCTCCTGAACTGCCTGCTCATGAGTAAAAACTTAAAGTAGGAGCACCAATCATGTTGCAATTTAGTAGCAGTAACAAATTTCATGTTACGAAACATGAGTGCCCCAAAACTGTGCAACGGGACACTACTCTGAGTTCGTGCTCTACACAGATATGCCATAGAGGCGGACATAATGACTGGATGTGGTATTGGGGAGTCTGTGTGTATACCACGCATACCATTGATTCCGAGCCACTGTCTGTTTCCGTTGAAATGATTGCTAAGTCCTGTCAGAGTCTATTTCGCAATGACGTTAACCAAGTCGCAAAGGGAGACTTTATCTAACGCAGGAATTCAAGTTAGCGAGGCCAAGTTTTTCTCACGTGGTCAACTATAGTTTACTTGCTCAAGAGACAGAGGTTCCAACTGTTTGTTCTTCCGTGAACCTGAAGGACAGACAGCTAATGTGGTGTATACAGAGGCATTTGTTTAACACTGTACTAATAATGGTATTTTCTACTATTCTATAATTTCTAATTATAGTATTAGTATAATACTATAATTGATATTTTTGAATACCAAGTATACTAGAATTTTTGATTCCGTCAAAGACGGGTACGTTTGCAGGTACATACATATGAAAAAGAAAAGAACAGAAAAAATATTGAAAATTAATATTAGTTATTAATGAAATCATTAATAGTAATATATGTGAATTTAAAAAAAAACGATCGATAGAATCTGGGGGATCTAACAAGAAGATCTTGAGAGGGTGTTATGTACCTCCTCTGAAATCGTTAAGGTAACACGAGATTGTTAGAGGCGGAGACCTGATTGTAGAAGTGAGCATTAAGAAATAATTAAAAGTAATCCCGTGAGAATTTGCATGGATAGAAATAGGAAGGTTGCGACTACTTATTCGAGGAAGGTCCCATGTCAATTCGTAAGTATGAAACTCATTGACGAATTAACTCAGTTAAGTTGGAACCAAGCCGATGTAAAAAGTATTACACTGCGTACTCTCCAGATAGTAGGAAAAGTTGTTGCAAGTACAAGAGGTATTAATATAAATTATTATTAGTTTATAAACTTACCCTGTGTCTCTTCTTCCGTAGAGTGGCGACAGTGAGAGGTGTTCTGCAAAGATGTCAGTCTCGGCACACCTTTCAAGTAGCTCATAGCTCTTCCTTGGTGACCTGCAAGTGAAAATATCGAGTGAGCTTTTGTGTATCTACAGAGAACACAAGACACAATCAGCACACAAGACACAATCAGCTTTATACATGCGATAGACAGTCGTCTAAAAGAAGACATTCTTACATTCAACATGTTATTTTCGAAAAGATATTTTCTTTTATTAATTCTGAAAAATGTAATATAAACCTAGATATGGATCTACGAATAGGTTTGTTAAAATAACTCGTCCTTATTTTATAACAATAACTTGTCTAGTTTACTAAGAAAACCAGACTCTTGAATAGAATGAAGTTTTAATAAAACTTGTAAGTTCTAAAGAGATCATAAAAATATCGTGACTTTAAAAGTGGCAAATCCAGCAACACAGTTATAATGAAAGGCGAGGATTATAAAACAACAAGAATGTTTTGTTTGAGGTCAGTGAAACTTATTCAATTTCAATAAAAGATCTACATTACAAAGTATCTTTCACTTTAAATTACACAAAAAAAAACGTTACATCGACATTTTAGTGTACGAAATTGTGAAAAACTCAGGATGGCAGAATTATAGATTTTTTCAATCCTTAATAAATAACTTATAAAATGGAACACCATAGATATATAGATTAATAAAATTGGAATAACCAAGATAATATGTATTAACTATATAATCCAATTTGCCTGTATCACGTCACAATGTTAAAGAAATTCTCACGAGAGTTTATGGATGTTTCCTAGTATTAAGTGATAATGCTACTGTACAGTGATTATTTTCTACTGTACAATCAATGTATACAAGCATACAGTTATTTATTACATTAATTGGTAAATAAACAAAGAAATAAAATAAGACCGCAAGTTTTCTTTCCTTTTACATGTTGTAGAAGATTTCATTCCATAATAGATCTGATATGTCCTGCAAAATATTAACACCTGTCTTCTATTTCATAAACCCTTCCCAGCATTATTGTTCAACTGTTAAAAGACTTAAATAACAAACTGAAACTTAAGTTAACTCAGATATTTCAATATTTGAGTTAAAGTAGAGATTGCTTTGAAAACGGTCAGAAGTAACACGATGTGAATATTTTTAAATTAATTTTTTTTTGTCTTGATGAGGACAGTTTCAAGACTTCTTATAAAAAAAAGAAAATTTATTGACATTCCTATTAAATAAAAAATGGCGCATTTCCATATCACGTTTTAACAAATAACATAATTCCAATTTTAAGAATACAATTATTACAGATTTAACAAGATGACAAAGAAGATAAATGACAGTAAGCAATATATTAATCTAGATCAAACCTCATTTATTTATAGAAATAACATAGTCAATGTAAGTAGTATGTATATAGTATGTTGTATACATAGGTATATATACATATATACATATGTATAAATATATATAAATAAAATAAATTCAAAACGAAGGAAACACACAGAAAGATACAGACATAACTCACACCTCCTGATGACGACGATGGTCGAAATATCGATGTGAGTTACGTCTGTGTCTTTCTGTGTGTTTCCTTCGTTTTGAATTTATTTTATTTAAGAAAGTCCGCTGGACCGTTTCTTTTAATTGTAAATATATATAAATACATTTACAATTAAAAGAAACGGTCCAGCGGACTTTTTTACAATAAAATAAAAAACGAAGGAAACACACAGAAAGACACAGACAGTCTGTGTCTTTCTGTGTGTTTCCTTCGTTTTTTATTTTATTATAAATACATTTATTTATATGTATAATATATAAATATATACATATTGTATGTTTATGTATGTATATTCGTGGGATCAAGCTGATTCCTACGAGGCTTTTATAAATGATAATTTATACGTATAGTTTAGACAATAAGTGTTTTGGTTTTAGTGAAAATGTATTTCCTGGTTACTTCATGCATTGCCTGTACGATCACTTCATGTGACATTCCGTTGTATTTACATTGATGTTTCACATTCACTTTACCTATTTCATGATATGTATACTCAATAGTTGTCGCCGTCTTCAGGAGAAGATTAATATAGAAAGAAGTGAAGTAGAAAAATAGTTTATTGACTATTTGAAAGAGATATCAGAGCAGCTGGTGTCACAATCATGAACCAGGGGGATATAAACAAAAATAATTGTGTATACAATAAAGGAAAGATAGAAAATAAACTGAAATGAAGTAATATATTAAAAAGAAATAAATATAAAATTATATTAAATACTCTAAATAAAGGAAATGAAATTAAAAAAATCTGGAGTGGCCTACACTCTACTTTACTATAAGTAACTTAATGTCAAATTTCTTGAGTATATAAAACATAACGTCTCATTTAAGCATAACGTAAACATCTAAATGGGATATAATTATTAGCCTGTCATTCCTGAGGTAGTACAGATAGTGATTGAAGGACATATCAATTTATAAGCTTATTTTTGTACATCACAAATAATTTATTATTTGCAAATAATTTCATTAGTATAACTACAGCAGTAATAACATTTTTGAAAAACCAAAGTGAACATTTCTTGAAACGAAATAGTATCCTACAAGAGAACATGGCTATTGTTCAAATAGCCAGTAGATTTCTTACATCGTTTACTTGACATCCTTCTACATTGAATATTAATGTAAAATTTTCAAATTTGAAACAGTAAAATACTCTTTTTTTCTCTGAAAAAATTCTTAAACAGCGAAGAAAATGTTGTTTTAAGGTGATTTGTTAATTAAAGATGTACGATAATTACAGTTATTAATCTCTAAACGAAAGATTAATATTTTGAATTATTTTTTACATTTCTGGTTTTTAACAGAATTATTATACTGGGAATTTTATGGCTTCTTAGTATTTAATAAGATCATTTTCCTTCCCCTTTGTCAAATAACATATATACGAATTTTTTTTTAATGAGTGTTATCATTTACCTGCACAATATTATTCCTCTTACATCTCTTATAAGTCAATAATATATTTTCATTTTTCCATTAGAAACATCAAGTTTATCTCAGTGGATTCGCTCAAAAAATTTCTAAGTCAATGTAAACAATGTAAAAAAATACAAAAAATTCGACAAGTATAGCAGGTGATCTCTTAGTCTAGAATAAACAAACAGTTTTTATATCGTTATTGCTCTTTCCCGTAATTGAAACTTCATGATTTTTTTTTTATGAATTGCTAATTTTTTGTTTCATTTTTGGTCAAATTTTCATAATTTTTTAACGAGCCGTTTAGCGTCAAAAAAACATTTTCTGAAAACACAAATCGTACTCTAACGCCCCTTTAGCGAATGTAATTTTAGAAAAAAATATCTCAACTCATTGTCCATATAATGTTCTATTTATAGGCATAGTTTCATTTTTGTCCGTCAAACAGTATGGCTTGTATCGCTCTCACAAGGTTTGAGATTGATTTATAAGTCAAAATTTGTACATTTTATTGAAAAAAAAATATTTCCTGTTGATATAAAATTTTGACTATATTTTTCGTTTGTTCCATTTGTAACCTCAAAGATAATGTCAAAATCTCAAAACTCTAGGGTTATTAGTTTAGGAGAAATAAATGTTTTAAAAAAAAACGGTTTTTGGCAAAAAAAGTGACTTTCCCATCATGCATAATTCTTCCCAAACAATAGGGATCTTCGTCTAAATGGGGCCCATTTTTGTGTAAAATATCAACTTGATCCATCAAAGATTCTGGACCGTAGCGTGGTAACAAGCAATGCTAACACACGCACCCACCCACGCACCCACCCACCCACCCACCCACACACACACAGACATCATCGTAAAAACGTCATAAAACGACTTCTGGGACCTCAAAACATGTAATTTCGTCAAAATCTCGAGATCGAATTTTTTCACGATCACTATACTTTACTTATAGTAAAGTAAAAAGATATAAACTAAATAATATTAACGTAAACAAAGCATTAAAAAGAGACAAAGAAACAAAGATAATAGAAATAACCTTAAAAAAATGCAAATAAATAATCTACACAAATGAAAAGCGGGGGCAGATGAAGGATCTAAAACCCATACAAGGGCTTGACAATCAGCCCTTAAAGTTATTAAACTACTCTCACTCTGATGCAGCCTGATAATTTGACTTTGAAATATTCCTTTAAATGAAGACTATAGGAGTTTGCATTATTCACAACAGGTTATTGTGAACAGGTTACAGATGCCCCTTGAATATTAATTGACGTGTTTGCCAGCCTACGCAGAAGGAGTTGCATCTTGTGTAATTCGATGTGCATAAACGCAGCTACTTTTGTACAGGGACGAGTAAAGTATGAGAATAATTGATGTTGCTAATGAGCGGACAGAGTTAATGATGGGTCAGGCTAGAGGCAGTTAAGTCGTCTACAGCTTTAGAGTCGATGACTTCGTGTTCAATACATACTAGTTTTATATATGTGTTAGAAAAAAAAAAGAGAAAGAGGTCCTATAAAAGATAAATGAGGGTAGTTTGTAAAAAAAATTATAAATAGAAGAGGAGATGAAAGAATGAATAGGCAAGACTTCTTTTATTTTAACAAAACTTCTGCTCTGAGCAGGGCTGCCATAAAATTTCGTAAAATTTACAAAGTTTAATAGCTGAAAAGAATCAAATATTCTAAAAATATATCAAATCAGAAACATTTTTAATTAACTACATTCAGAATAAACAAATACAATAAAAATATACTAAACCTTTCAAAAAGTGAACGTCTTATAAATAATGAAAATTATCATGTAAATTGGACAGAAACTTAAATTATCATCTGTGAAAGAACAATTTTGTAACGAAGTATTATCGAGTCCTCTTTAATTAAGTTTAATACATTAAATACTGTAAACATTAATACCGGTTTATTTAAGTTAGACTCAGTGTTAACAAGATCAATAGGTTTACCTACAAGTGCTGTCAGTATTTTGGACTGCACTGAGCCGGTGCTATCAGACTTAAGGCTTACTGGGATGGTTTTCGATTAGTTAATCTTTATCAGTTTCCTCTCCTTTTTCTGCTAGCCTTTTCATCGTGAACACTGCATTCTTCCTTACTCTAGTTTAACAGAGTAGGCATTTTTAACTGTTGCCTGACTTTGTGCAGGCTAAGGACTATGAACTTTGAACCTTTTTTTAAAGGCCAAAGTGCTGAAGATTTTTAATCTGTCAGATTCAAAAATTCTATGTTTAGACCAAGATCTTAAATCTGCAGTACTTACAGCAAACGTGCTACCATTACACCTGACTTTGTTATTAAGCCTGATAATAGTTAAACTATATAGTTTTGCTAACTAGTGATTGCTTTGTCTCCAAGTAGAACATATTGTGCCACCAAGAAGTTCTATATACGTCACTTAAAGAACGCCTCTACGCTCTACGCTCTAGAGTATGTATGATTTAAAGATTTTTTACTCTTTCAGCATATACAGTTTATAATACAAGCTCCTACTCTAATTACAGTTCTAAAAGAGATGCACACAATAAGTGTTTTGAGTGCTTTAAACCCCAATTGGACTGTTGTTGATGACCTGAGGAGCCTTTGAGTAGAACTTTGCCTATATTGTTGTGAAATTGCTCATTATAGCTGTTCGAGTGAGACTTAATAAGACCAGTAGGGTACCACGACTGCATTAGTGACTAGTTTAACAACCATTATAAGACGTTTGGTTTGCAAGTTTAGGGCACAATTAGACGGAAGTGGGGGAGATGGGAATTAATAAGCCCAATGGGGGGGAGGAGAGGGCTTGACGAATTCCTTCATGTTTGACGAAGAAAGGTTAGTTAGAGGCCAATCTGGCTGGTAGATTAGCTCAGCCTGTTAATAGAGCCTCACAGAGCATGCGCCTTGAGTTAAACCCAATCTTTTATTAAGGAAATAATAATGGGCCGAAATGGGAATCGATCTAGTGAGGACGGAGGAGAAGGATGGTGGGAGGGGGGGGGGAGAGAAAGGTAGAACAGGGGGAGAGGGGGTTGTGTAAATCTGGTCCGAGTTGTGTGGAGGTGGAGGAAGGAAAAGAGAAGAAACCTTGAGTCATCTGAATTGCCTGCAATGAGGACTCAACTGGTCGACTGGGCAGGAGATCCTCACATAATTACATACCGAGGTCTCCCTCTGCACAACCGGCCATAATAATTTTTATGGTTTCTAATAACGTTTTAATTTCAGGCATTATTGGGCATGATGCTGTGGTCTCACTAATGGTTCGGCCTCTGCTGCCTGCACCCCACCATGGGTCTACCTTCATTAATATTATAGAAAAAAAAACCAAACCCTGCCGGAGCCCAATGACAGGTCAACCCATGGGTAATAAGCCTCCTACGACAATTGTTCTCCACAGTCACCTAATTCCAATTTTTTTTTTTTTTTTTGTTTTGTTTGAGGCAGCTTTGCCCTCTCTCTTATTGACATCCGAAATTCCCTAAAACAGAAACACAGAAAATATCACATAATGGGAGGGAGTTATTTCCATTACAACAGATAGCTTCCTGAGGAATTTCCTTCTTAGAACCTGTCGCCAAAGTGCCCCCATCTCATACCATTTCAACTTTTGAAATCCTATACTGTTACGGTGACATCGGCTTAACAACTCTCTTTTAAAATTAGAATTCCTTCAGATAAATTATATACTTAAATACATAATTTTATTTTTAAATTAAAAAAATTCTAATTAAAAAACTAGAAGCGTAGTCTCTGAACCCTTAACCAATTAAATTTAAAAAAAAATTAAATTTCTTTAATTCTTGGTTGTTTGTTTTGTCTGGATTTTATATGTCTGATGTTAGATTAAGCTAATAAACGTAGTCACTGATACATCTATTAAAAAAAAATATTCACTGTTTCGCAACCAAAGTAGTTTCTCCTTCATGGTACCTAAAGCATAAATTCTCCGTCATTGGTTCTATTAATTCTTTAGAGCTTTTATTTGTGCGAATAGTACCAGTGAATAATTACAAAATACTAAATACTATTCAATGTTTTTGTTTTTAGTAACCACCTATTTTTCAATTTTAAATTATTAGAAATAAATATATCTTTGAATACTGGTGTTGTGACAACAATATTATAATGTTGAATTATGAATAAATGTAAAATAAGTTAAAATAAGTATTTTGTAGTGTTAATGAAAGAGTATTGTGTACAATTTGACGATGAAGCATGTAATACACAGTGGAACATGCTGGAATAAAATACAAAATAAAACAAAAACCTGGTGGTCGGATGGAGTAGATTATGTTTATTATAACAGGGAATGGAACTCATGACATCCCTTATGGTATGGAATTTTTAAGGTCAATCAACTTAAAAAACAAAATTATCTCTTAGAAAACTTGATTAGAATACAGTCATGCACTTTATATACCCAGTAAAAAAATTCCACACAAACATGTGAAAAAACAATCAATGATCAAACCACAATAAGAAATAGGAAAACAAGACCAAGATCTTTCAACCGTTTAAGTGGTCTTCGTCAGAGTTGGGTTAAGTCGGGTTGTCGGTTTTTGACTCTGACGAAGACCACTTGTTACGGTTGAAAGATCTTAGTCTTGTTTTCCCATTTCTTATTGTGGTTTGATCATTTATATACCCAGGTAGAGGTATATGGAGACTGAAGCAATCTTCCTCAATCTCCTTTGAGGAAGGGGATCTTCATACTCATGGTTGTCTGTCCTCTAAGTTAATAGCAAACGACAACAAAGAATTGATACTGAGGGCCCCACATTTGTCTTCTTAGAGCCCGCTCTGCTCCTATCATTCACCTAAAGAGCTAGTACTCTTTTTATCGTTTTAATCATTATTTTCATATATTATTTCACAGAAAATATCACTAATCTAACATCAGACATATAACATCCAGACAAAACAAACAACCAAGAATTAAAGAAATTTAATTTTTTTTTAAAAATTTAATTGGTTAAGGGTTCAGAGACTACGCTTATAGTTTTTTAATTAGATTTTTTTAATTTAAAAATAAAATTATGTATTAAAGTATATAATTTATCTGAAGGAATTCTAATTTTAAAAGAGAGTTGTTAAGCCGATGTCACCGTAACAGTATAGGATTTCAAAAGTTGAAATGGTATGAGATGGGGGCAGTTTGGCGACAGGTTCTAAAAAGGAAATTCCTCAGGAAGCTATCTGTTGTAATGGAAATAATTCCCTCCCATTATGTGATATTTTCTGTGTATCCTCTATATTTTATGAAATCTATGAAAGTATTGCGCAAAATTTCGATAACAATTTTTCATCGGAAATACATAGTTTGATGTACCCTGGGTTCAATTTGATAGGTTTCGCAAATCATCATGTGCAATGATTATTTAAAGTTAAATGATCTTTTGTATTTTTATCAGCAAAACACATTTGAGCATTATTACAATCACATAGTGAAGTGTGTACTAGATTTATGTTCTTACTCTGTTTGCTCCACATTTACACTACACACAGGATTGAAAATATCATAAAACTGATATATTTGAATATTTCTAAGATATTAAATTACATCCAATTGTTTTATAATTAATGTAACAAACGTTTGGTATGTTACATGCAATACTGAAGTATATTCATTCATATAACGCAATTATATTTACTTGATTAATGATTTTATTAAATTCATTTGATGACATGTTTTTACAGCCATTCAGACATTTTAAATTATTAAGGTTAGCACAACTATAGAACCAAATTTAGTATACAGGTAATGGGAGTATACATGATACATGGGAGTGGTGTCCAGCTATGCACTTGAGTGATAACAGCCTTCATCGAAAGTTGTTCTGATCAATATACACCGAGTATGCCGTGAGTGTGTGTGTATTTGTGTGTGTGTGTGTGTGTGCGTGAAGCAGATAGTGATTAATATCTACTTTCGGTGTGCCGAAACCTGATTAATATTTTCTTATATTCTACCAGACGGTTGATACAATATATATATATATATATATATATATATATATATAATGAAAGGTCCGTGTGGACAATAAACACTTTAACACAGAGAAAAGAACACAGAAAGACACTACAGAACTTACTTCGATATTTCGACATCCGTCGTCATCGGGAAGAAGTGCGAAGTACTCGCGTTGAGTAGCAGTTTGCTTCTCAACGCGAGTACTTCGCACTTCTTCCCGACGACGACGGATATCGAAATATCGAAGTGAGTTCTGTAGTGCCTTTCTGTGTTCTTTTCTCTCTGTTAAAGTGTATATATATATATATATATATATATATATTGTAAACAGGATAACGATCCAAAAGGACAACAAACGTTTCACAACTAATCACAAACACAGAACTAAGGAACAACAGTCCCTACCTCAACTCTCCTGATGACGGTTCAACCGAAAAGTAGAGACAGTAAGTGTGTTTGTTCCTTAGTTCTGTGTTTGTGATTCGTCGTGAAACGTGTTATATATATATATATATATATATATATATATATATGTATGTATATGCAAAATAATCACAATAAATAAACACGTGATGCAATAAATGAAGTTTAAACCGCAATAGAAAAAGAAAAAAAAATGGAAATAAATGCTCTTAGACCTTTCAAATTATGTCATGAGAGAGCAAACAAAGTAAAAACTGAGAAGCTAACATAAAAGTAATGGAGAAGGAAGGTTACAAAACAGCTGGAAACTCAATATGACAATATAGCTTGATAAGAAAAAAAAATACCCTATAAAATTAAACAATGCAGGTCCAACAGCAAGAAATTGAATTATAATTCAATATTAATTTAAAAAAAAATTAACAAAACATTACGGTATATTATTTGAATAAACAATCTGGTCAGAATTCATGTCCAAAGATACTCGTATATTCGAAGATCTCCCACAGGTCCAATTTGCTCAACTATGCCTTGAATTAAGGATTCATCTAATCTAAATAGCCCATGACTTATATTGATTAGTTTTTCAAAATGATACGTAATTAGGGCACTTTCTAGTAAGTTTCTTTCAACAGCAGACGAGAGAAATATCAATTCCTTAGAATCTTCCCATTTTATGGAATGATAGTTTAAATTATATGATATGATTATATATATATATATATATATGTATATATATTATATATATATAAACGAGTTCAAAATTCAAGAAGAGTAACATACAGAATAAAGAAACACACTTACAAACTCAAATTTTCGGGCAATGCGTCTTCAGGAGAAAAGAGAAAGGGAGACCAAGCACGTTCTAGACGCAACGGTTAATGTATATATATATATATATATATTTATATAAATGATCAAACCACAATAAGAAATGGGAAAACAAGACTAAGAACTTTCAACCGTAACAAGCGGTCTTCGTCAGAGTCAAAAACCCAACTGAACACCGCTTGTTACGGTTGAAAGATCTTAGTCTTGTTTCACCATTTCTTATTGTGGTTTGATCATTGATTGTTATTTCACGTGTTTATGTGAAATCTTTATATATATATATATATATATATATATATATATAAGCTCAAAAACGAAGAAAAGCAACACACAGAGAAAGAGACACACTTACAAACTCAAATTTTCGGATAATCCGTCTTCAGGAGAAAAGAGGGTTTCCTGGCGTTGTGTTTTCGGCGTACTTGGTCGCCACCCATTCTCTTTTCTCCTGAAGACGGATCATCCGAAAATTTGAGTTTGTAAGTGTGTCTCTTTCTCTGTGTGTGCTTTTCTTCATTTTTGAGCTGATTTGCGTCCAGTTTGGATCGTTTTTTTCGAATTTTGAGTGATATGTATATGTATATACCATATATTTATATATATTTCGTTAAACACTTTTTGAACCTTTGTTTTACTCTCTTTTCTTATTAAAATTTCTAATTTTCTAATTAGTGTTTTGATGTTTTCTGAGAGATGAAATAATAACTGTCCAATAGTTTTATCTTTAAAAAGTGTGTTATATTGTGTGTGGTTATTGTATGTATATTATTACACATTAATACACACTAGTGTGTATATTGTGAACAATGAGTTTTAAAGATAAAACTATTGGACAGTTATTATTTCATATCCCAGAAAACATCAAAACACTAATTAGAAAATTAGAAAAGTAAAAGAGAGTAAAACGATGGTTCAAAAAAGTGTTTGACGAAATTTGTATGAATGAAAATCTGCTCCCTAATTATACAAATATATATATATATAAAACTAATATATTGATTTTAGTATAATAATAATAATGAGATAGTATCCTAGGTCAGAAAAAAAATAGTACGTGACTTTATTGTGATGGTATGTTGACAAAAGATGCTCTGAACTCCGACCTCACAGTGAGCTGTGGAGGATACTCCTCTCGCCATTCTCTAGCATATTTCATCTACGAATAATCTGGATTGCAGTAAGAAAACAAACAAATAAAAAATAATGATTGTCAATGAGTACGAAGTATATGCTTAAGCCTTAAATTGCATTATGTGACAACAAAAAAATGTATTACTGGTTTAAATTTTTAATTTACTATAAGTAAAGTGTAGTGATCGTGCAAGAATTCCATCTCGAGATTTTGATGGATTATATGTTTTGAGGTCCCAGAAGTCGTTTTATGAAGTTTTTTTCGATGATGTCTGGGTTTGTGTGTGTGGGTGGGTGAGTATGTATCCAAAGTTTAGAGACACTGGCTACGGTCCAGAATCTTTGATGGATCAAATTGATATTTTACACAACAATTACCTCCATAGTGTAGATGTGCCCCATTGTTTGGGAGCAAGTATCCATGATCATCAGAAAGTCACTTTTTTTTACCAAAAAAACTGTATTTAGACATAATTTTTTTCTCCTAAAAAAAAAACAAATTCTAGAGTCTTAAAATTTTGGCATTATTTTTGAAATTTTGGTTTTTGTCTTTGAGGTTGCAAATGCAACAAACGAAAAACATCCTCAGATTTTTAAAACGATGGTAATTTTTTTTTTCAATGAAATGTAAAAATTTTGACTTATAATTCAATCTGAATTATAGATCAATGTGAGAGCGATACAAGCCATTCCGTTTGACGGATCAAAATTAAGCTACACTTAGAAATAGAACTTTATGCGGAAAATGATTTGAGATAATTTTTTTCAAAATTACGTTCGCCAAAGAATGCATTCACCAAATGAATGTTACAGTACATTTTCTGTTTTCAGAAAATGTGTTTTTGACGCAAAACGGCGCTTAAACAAACCATTCAACTCATTAAAAAAATTCACGTAACTTCAAATACGGCAAAGAGCAATTAACTATACAAACTGATTGTTTTCCTAGACTAACGGACCACCTGCTATACTTGTTGAATTTATTGATATTTATTTACATTGTTTACATTGATGTAGAAACTTTTTGAGTGAATACTTTGAAATAAAGTTCATGTTTAGAAGGATAATGAAAAAACTTATTTAATTTATTAAGTTATATGAAATATAAGAGGAATAATATTTTTACATGTAAAAAATCACCTCCAATCAACATAAATTTCTTTTATTTTTCCATGATATGAAGGATTTGTCTCACAAAATGTTCTAATCAAACTATATATTGCACCCTTGAACAAAACTTAATATCAGTTTAAGGTATTTTGTGTTTATGTATCATAGTATCTTTCGGTAATACTGAAATGTGAGGAATGGATTCTTTCCTCAAGAAAGAGGAGTTATGTTTTTTGATAAATATCCAGTTTTTTTGACTATTCTAGTCTAATCGTATATATCTTTTATTTTTAAAAAATTCAAGATTCCAGCTATGGAAGTTTTAAATTAAACTGAACAGCTGGCTTCGATTTTGATTTAAGTTTGTGAAACTGGTTAATTACTAATATATTCCTTCTCAATATACATTCACAGCAAAATTATAACAGAGTACACCACGCAGGAAAAAGAGAACACTCGTTTAGAGGAAGCATACCAAAAATTGGTATACACGATTTTTGACAAATGGAAAGAAAAGTGATTTTTATTGAATACTATGGAATACTAGGAAGCCATAAAATCCCCAGTATAATAAACTTATAAAAGACCAAAAATGTAAAACATAATTTAAGTTGAAAATATTCTTTCAGTAATTATAAATGTAATTATCCTACATCTTAATTTAGAAATGATCTTAAAACAACATTTTTTCTTAGATTTTTCTGACATTTTTCAGACAAAATAGGAACATTTTTAAGTTTTAAAAGGGAAAATTTGTCTTAAATTTTCAATGTAGAAGGAGGTCAGGCAAAAATATCTAAGAGAACTACTTGCTATTGGAGCAAAAGTCATGTTCTCCTGTAAGAGAATATTTCGTAACACCAAATCTGCACTTTCAATTTTCAAAAATGTTATTACTGTTGTAGTTATACTAATGATATTATATGAATCAGTGGTGTGATAAACAAAAATAAGCATATATATTGATAAGTCGATCAATCACTATCTGTACTACCCCAGGAATGACAGACTAATAAACATCTCCCAATTAGACATTTATATTACGCCTAAATGGGGCATTATATATTGTATACCGAAGAAGTTTGTTATTATGTTTACTTATAGTAAAGCTGAGTGTAGGCCACCCCAGATTTTTGATATTTTTGAATAGTTCCTCTGAGGTTTGATTCTGTAGTATTGGTGGCACTCGTAGTCGTCTTTTATGATATATTCTGATTGTAAATACAGTAGTAAAATGATATGGTTGAAAACACTTTAGTATTGCAGTGATGGATGTCTTGGCTAATATTCATCGCTACAAGGAATAGTTGGTTGATGTTGGGACCTGAAGTAATAACGGTTCATTTAAAGCACCTATACACTGGTCTATCTCTTTCTTTATTTCTGGGGTTAGCATAAACTTTTTCTTTTTTTTTTTTTTTAAAGATTCCTGTGAAGAAGTTCGTTAAACCTGCAAAATCTTTTATGCGTCATCGTAAAACAAAACCATTCATTAGAAAGCCCAAGTGTCTTTCGGTCCTTTGTGGTAGAGTAGTTGATCAATGGCTTCTGCCTTCCTTGAGTCAGATCTTACCACGTTGTCAAAAATGAGGTCATCCATGAATCGGATATCCCATTGAAAAAGGGAAGCTTTGTCCCAAACCACTTTCAACCAAAAGTAATTTAATCTCTTCAGTACTTTTGAGACAAGTTCTTCGTAATATTTGATCGTCTTGCTAAATGCTATTACGTCAGTCATACATATATCTGAGTGAATTCCTTACTCAGTCCTTCCATAAATTCGTCTATAAGTCACTAGAAGGTGATAGAGTTATACATGGCATCCGCAAAAATGTATAATGGCCCCTTTTGAACGCAAACGGTGTTTTAGTCACGGTGACTAAAAAGTCAGTACTAAGTACGACAGTACGTCAGTACTACGTCATCTGACGTAGATGTTTGCACGTAACATCTACTGCATGAATTCTTATTTGGTGCTATAAGATTTAAGTTTGAACATACTAAATAGCGTATCTCCAGCTAAGCAATCAAATATACCTTCTTGAGAAGGAATTACCATTTCAATTTAATATGCGTATTCAATTACCTAAATCTACCACTAGTCTGTACTTATGGGGCTTTCCTTCTTTCTGCTAATCAAATACGGGAAGGAAATTGAAATTTAAATTTTTTAAATGCTATTATACCTTGTCATATCACTTTTTATTCCTTCATTTTCCCTTTAATCTTGTGAGAGTAACTATGAGGTTTTATATAAACTATTGTACTTTACTCTAGTTCAATTCTTCGCTGGGCTCTTTCGCAGCAGATAATGTTCGTCTCTCTTGACAATCTACTCCCTTAAAATCTGTTTTTAGTCCTTGTACTTCTGTCTTCTGATATTATCCTCGGACCTCTTCATCTTCCATTGTAGCTTGAACTTCCTCTTTTTCTTTTATACTCAGGTTTTCCATCTATATTCTGTAATAGATCACACCCTAATATTTTTGTGTGTGCAGATTCGTCACAAGTATCTTTTAGAACACCTACTTACCATACTAACACATTATCAATGATAGTTTGTGCAGATTCTGCAAAGAGGAAGTAACACTGTTGCACCTGCTGACTGACTGTAAGGCAACTTTGCTGCACAGAGGTAGGTCCTTCGGGACACTCAACAAAACAATAACTTTTGCCGCTGGACCCAGCAAATGTGCTGAGATTCTTCAAGCGTAGAAGCTAACTTCTGGGGTTTTTTAGTACAGAAGGGGGGAAGTACAATACTTTTTTTTTAAGACGCAGTGCTACAGTCACCCTCCAATAATAATAATAATGAAAAAAGATAAACTTTTGTTGGATTTTAATTATTAAGTATTGATGTTGTTTAATAGGTAATTTTAATAATTTACTAGTCTCACCTATGTATGTATATGAAAATATTACTCAAAACTCTATAAATACCACAATATACCAGTATTCCAGGAGAGTTTTTAATAAGTATATACTTACTTTATTACCATTAGAAACAAGCTATATTAAAGTCAAGACATGGAGCAAACTTAGAAAATGGATCCAATAACTCATGATGTGGTAAAACGCTATGTTTTGGCGTGTAATGGATTCCTAGTACTAAATTGAAAATGCTTTCTAGCACCCTTTGAAGTTCGTCAGTAAAACAGGTGGGGTTTTTATTGAGAAACATTAAAAATAATGTTGCAATTTAATCATTAAGAAATATAAGGGAACAAACTCCTATATTTTAAAAAATAAATATTTCAACACTCCTGAGATGGGAAGAAAACTAAAAATGGACATACGTAAGATGTTGATAGTTTCTTTATGTACAATAAAACGTAACTCTTTAGAGAATCTACGTCTGTACGGCAATTATAATGTTATTCTGTTTCCAATAGTAATTTGATTATTGGCACGATTGAATTATATTTTGTAAGAGAGAGGTAGCTTTGTTAAATCGTTTATTCTGAGGTAAAATGGATAAACCAACAAAAGTCTCAACACAAATGAAGTTTTATTCAACGCGTTTCGAACACTTTGTGTTCATCATCAGGAAGACACCAAAGAAGTGGTACTGACGTGTTGGTCAAGTGACAACAACTCTTGACAACAGTTGTTTTCACTTGACCAACCCGTCAGTACCACTTCCTTGGTGTCTTCCTGATGATGAACACAAAGTGTTCGAAACGCGTTGAATAAAACTTCATTTGTGTGGAGACTTTTGTTGGTTTATCCATTTTACCCCAGAATGAGTAAATACCACACAATTACGGATTACACAAGTAATGATTTAAATCGTTTATATACTGGAAAAATCTAACTTGATTATTTGAAACTGAACATAATATTTTACTTTCAAAAAAATTGATGATATGTGATTCAGTAGAAGCGGAGTCTCTCCTGATGCTAGTGAAAAATTAACATGACAGGAACGATGTGGCTATTGCCAAAGTACAACCGTGCTCACTGAATGATTTATCAATCAACTTATCAACATGATTTAATCAATAAGCTTATACAAAGACGATAGACAAGATTCAGTCATTTATTTTACTCGTTATATTCTTTATCGACGTTTAATGCAACGTAAAACACTTCTCAATAAAACATCTTTAAACCAATGTTTCGTCTATATTTGTATTATTTGTAGCCATCTTCAGGGATACAGTATTACAAAATTAGTTATAATAACTTGGAAAAAAAACTACAAGTTATATTATTCATATAATAATTATATATTTTTTTTGAAGTTGTAATTAATTCCATATTGCTGTAGCCCTGAAGATATCTACAAATATAGACAAAACGTTGGCTTAATGGTGTTTTCTTAAGTGTATGACTCTGGTCCCAAATTCGATCAAGAAAAATAGTGTAGAATATATGTGGACAAGATAAGAAAACAACGACTATTATATTTATATATATTCAATTTTGCAGCAGCTATACACTAACATTTTACTGGTTACCTCCAATTTGAGTACCAACTTTCGCTGTTAAATTTTTAACCAGAACTCTATTGATCATATTGTGGTGGAGTACTCAATGTAACGGAGATCCAAGAAGACCTAATTGGTCTTCTATCCAAGATAATAGAGGCGTAAAAGAACATACAAGTAAACAGTACTGTTTAACTAATATTTGGTTTAACTTATTAAATAATATTTGGCTTATATATATATATATATATATAAGGAACAGGCCTTCGTTCATAATCGTGTCCATCATATCTTGTTATTATAAACTGAAATAAGAAAATTTCTTGTTTTGTAACATAGCTTATATAGCGATGTCGTAAGGAGTTGTTTGTGTAAATTATAATACACGTTTACTGAAAAATAATTAAATTCAGCACTTTATAAATAGATAAAACATTGAAATACTCTAAACTTTAAATTAAAACTTAAAGTTTTCAATTTAAGTAAATTAAATGTAATTAAATGGAATAGTTTCCAGACAGTTATAGTCAACTACAGCTGGTGATATTTGAATCCTTGATAATTTTTTAGATCCATAAACTATTCCAAACACTTATTCCTAAAATTAAGAGAATTTAGTCTCGAAGAAGTTTGTCTTCAACATTTTCAAAAACTATAGATCTCAGAATGCATTTTTTACAATGTGTAAATTGAAATATTGACCTTTATCTGTAAATAAATATAACCAAGAATTAAATATTATTAAACACCATCTAAAAAATAAAGAAATAATGTTCAGGATAGAAATGATATAAAAGATGTGCACACTGCTATCCTTTATAGAAAGGTTTTAAAAAGTTCAAGGGTGTTTGACTCTTTATCAAAAATAGGTTTCTGACTCTTGGCTGGAAGATTGGGACGATTCTTGTTCCGAAACTCGATTATGACTGCTCTGACAGTAATCGTACTTCAAGCACTTGAAAAGAATTGAATCATTTCTTCCATCACAGTTAAGGATGTATAATAAATGATATTAAATAATACATCAAATTCCTCTTTAAGTTCCGCAGATTCTACTACGAGATTTGTAATCAATGAAAAATGAGTTATAGCGATTTACTAAATTCTTTGTAGAGTTGATGTTGGTTTGGACCTGGCTTGGGTGTTTGTAAGTTGTGCCTAATATGTATGTAGGATACAAAGAGCGGCAGATAAGTGCGAGGGCTTGTGTGCGGGCTAAACCGGCTTTGGCCTAATTGTTCTGCCCCATCACACTACACCTCCGAAAAATCCCATCTCCTCTCTTTATCTTGAATCGATTAATTGCGACTCTTAATGACTGCCCTCTTTCTATTATATTTGTCCAGGGTCTGGCTAACTAGGGATTACATTACGATTTTCACTAGATAGTGCGAGGTTTTTTTTTTTTTAAGCTAAAGAAAGAGGCTTCATGATATTAAAAAAGGGGGAAGGAGTTACGACTGAATTAAAGATGTAAATCTGGTGGGAATATGTGGGAAAATATTATGTTTTGTTGTTTGGAACCCGCAGGCCGGAACTGTGGGTCTGATTAGGCTAGACGTCTGAGCTTGCTCTTATTACCTTCATGCGCCCCCTGTCACGCTCTCACTGGAGTCGACAAGCTGATCCTGCCGCAGTAATCGCAATTTTAAACCACCGTACTTAACATAAAATAATCAAACCAACTAAAACACCTTGCACCAGTTACCTTCACAATATATTAATTACAAATACAATACCCAGACTATTTTATCAATAGGCTATTATCAAACCCGAGTAGCATATATTCCAGGGCGTTTTTCTTTTTATATTTTATCTAAATTATATAAAAAAAAATACATTTAACATCAGCTTTGAAAATACTTTATTACGCAAGTTTTTTTAATATAAACTTCAAATGGTCAAATTCCATACAATTAAATCAAATTACTTCGGTGTTGAGCAATTGTTCACAACCACACTTTATTTTGTCTGAATTAGATCATACGCACCTTTCAGAAAAATATCTATATTTAAGTCCCTAACTTAAATAATTAGCCTATTTTCCATTATTTGGGTGAAAATATAATTTTGTATTTTTTCATTCATTCGCATTAATATTCATAAATAATTAGGATTGCAAATATTTATTCAAGGTTATATCAAATCTACCAAACTTTATCCTCGTCTTTCTACTTGTTCATTACTGTTCTCCCCATGACCAGATATGCTATAAAAGTACATGACCCAGTGTACTTGGGTAATTATATACTCAGGATACCTAGAGGAAATACAACAAAGTCCTGTATGCTACAAACAAAGTAGCCGCAACAAACTTTATGATATTGTTCTAAAGTACTCTAGGCATTAATGCGCTCTGTAAAATATTTTTATTTGGAGCCGACTTGAGGAATGAACTACATTTATGAGTCAGAATCTGAGCCGCAGAGTTTTTTTAAAGATGGAACTGTCAGAGCAGAAGTCACGATTATACTAAATGCTAAACAGTTCAAAGCTTATTATATTATAATTTCTTTAATCCCGTATAACAATGCCCGGCAGGAAGTAAATTTCATTTGTAAACCTGTGCTTATATTGCATACTAGCAAATGTACCCGTCTTTGACGGAATCAAAAATTTTATTATACTTGGTATTCCAAAATATCAATTATAGTATTATACTAATACTATAATTAGAAATTATAGAATAGTAGAAAACACCATTATTAGTACAATGTTAAACAAATGCCTCCAGCTTATACACTACATCAGCTGTCTGTCCTTCAGGTTCATGGAAGAACAATCAGTTGAAACCTCTGACTATTGAGCAAGTAAACTACAGTTGACCATGTGAGAAAAACTTGGTTTCGCTAACTTGAATTCCTGCGTTAGATAAAGTCTCCCTTTGCGACTTAGTTAACGTCATTGCGAAATAGACTCTGAGGGGACCTTGCAGTCATTTGAATGGAAACAGACAGTGGCTCGGAATCAATGGTATGCGTGGTATACACACAGACTCCCCAATACCACATCCAGTTATAATGTCCGGCTCTATGGCATATCTGTGTAGCGCACGAACCCAGAGTCTTGTCCCGTTGCACAGTTTTTGGGTCACTCATGTTTCGTAACATGAAATTTGTTACTGCTATAAATTGCAGCATCATTGGTGCTCCTACTTTAAGTTTTTACTCATGAGCAGGCAGTCCAGGAGAAATAAATTCAGAGTCAAGAAATTCAATTAGATAATGAACTGCTTCTTCATCACTAATCCAATCTCTTTACTGACTTGTAAGTTCTTTCCTCGGCTTCATATAGCGTAAGAACTTGTTTGTTGATTTCTTATGCCTGTTCATATTAAGGGCTGAGAATTGCTCGTTTACAAAACATTTATTCTCAATAGAAAGTACATCCTTAACTCTGTGAAACACCATTTCAATGATGTCAAATACGCAATATATTCATATGCTCAATTGAAATTAAAATCAACTAACAATACCTACTTGCCACACCTGTGTATTTTCAAAACAAACTTGTCTGTGAAGTTAGGAAAATACAGCTAAAAGCCCCATAACTTCGCTTCTGTACTGAATTAATAATCTATTTAGAGCTCATATTTTAAGTTAGGCACACGCAAATCCAGTGTCAATGTTTCAGCTCGCTATGTCTTATGGTGGCTGAGTTTACTTGTGACAAACATTTTTGCGTTAAACGTCCATAACTTCACTTCTACGTTGAATTTCCAATCAACTCATAGCCTATATTTTAAGTTAGACCTACCCAAATCTACTGTAAAAGTTTCAGCTTTATATGTCTTATGGTAGCTGAGTTTACCTGTGACAAAGTTTTGCGGACAAACAGACAAACCGACAAACCGACAGAAATTTTTCTAAGGGTGGATTCGGTTTCTCCAATGTATGAAACGTAAAGAAAACTTGAAATGAGTCAGTTCTAAGCAATGTACAGACAAAATCATTATTTTATTTATAAAGATTTACAAAAATCTTTATTTGTAAAACCTCATCCTAAAGAAGTGGATATTAACTTCGTTCCACTAAATATTTTTATTTGGTCCATCGGTATTCAGTCTAACAAATAAATTATCATAAATAGTTTCGCTACAGTACTAAGAACATATATCATGGTGTCATATTATAGGTTAGTTTCTTTGAACAAGCTGTAACATACCATTTTAAAGGAGTGAAATCTATCATTTAAAGCCAAAATGAAGTACAACGTCGTGAAGAGCTAAGGAGAGAGTTGTATGCTTTTATATGTTGTAGTTGGAGTCTGACTGTGTTGAATCTTTGAAAGTAATATGATGAAATAAAGAACTGCATTGTCTTTTTTAATCCATGAAAAAGAGAATAAACGAGAATACAGCCATTTTGGTTTCTTATCTGAAGAATGCCTTCTCTAATATAAACCAAGGAATGAGTAAGGTGGCTAAGATTGAGTTGAAAGATTGATCCTGACGAGCGGGATAATGAACACTTTGCTCGCCGAGTAATCTGAGAGCAGCAATGTAGGGGAGTATCCCAATAGCCAACAGAAGTACTGACTTCTAACTTGAATTACTAATGGAACGGCCAAGGTTCATTGGAACACGGTTACCAGACCAGTTTAGTCAGGCTATTGCCCCAAATGGATTAGCTCTAGAGGCCAGTTTTCAACTGTAATATTCAGCTAGAATCAAATAAAAGAAAATAGAGAAATATACTGCGAAAGTAAGATGTCTTGTATGATGTCCTTACAAATTGAATGAACAGGCTTTCCTATAATGCCTTTCAGTTTTTAGGACTACCCTAGTCTTCTTAAGAACTCGGAAGGTGCCCATCCGAAGAGGGCAATCCAAGTTGCTCTGGGACCAGGACTTGCTACTAGTAGTTCATCGAACCCCATCAGGGCGTCATTGTGAGGAGTTATAGTACCTCAAGTGAACGATTCATAGAGAGAGATTACAAATCTCTCGTTGGCTAAACGCCACATGTATCGGCTAGTTATGAGAGCCTCTAAGGTCTCCCGTTGACTAACTGCCACCACTATCCCACGAAAGGATGGTATCTAATCACCCCCACTCTGATATACCATCAAGAGCCCCGAGTCTCTACGAGGCAAGTACCAGTTTCCAGTTCAATCAAGCAAGGGTTTTGGGTCTCTAGCTCCTCTGGATGCTAAGCAGGTATCCTCCAGAGAAGTTACTACTTGTCACACTGAGATCACAAGGGTCTCCCCTTACCCAACCTGTTACCCAACTTGGGTGAGAACCAACAGCCACTATGAGTCCAACCTCAGATGGCAGGATGGAGAGAGAACCCTCCATGGGCCAACGCCGCCCGCAGTACCGACTTATTTTAAGAGTTTTGGATCAAACTCCTTACCACAGGTCCTGCTAAATCCCCTCCGCTTACAGGTAAGATCAGTGGTCTCTTTTGCCCCTGGCTCAGAGAATCTGTGGATATATGTAGGCCAATGCAGCATGTGGATATAGCTGCATGGCCCCACTAGGGGCGGATGTCCTTACAAATGAGAAAATATACAAGAATGAAACGCCTGGTCCTTTCATCTGACTGTCGCTTTACTGTCAACAAATGAGGACAGGCACAGCAGCGATGCATCATTTAACCTCCTAAAAAGGCTAGTTCCAAACTGTTCTAGAGTTTTTTAATAATAATAATATTAATATAAGGTATTGTTTTCTTGACCACAATTACTAATAAAAACTTTTTCTTCCTTGACCACAATTTACTAATAAAAACTTTTTCTTCCTTGACCACAATTTACTAATAAAAACTTTATCTTCTTGACCACAATTTATTAATAAAATAAATAAAACCCTGACCAAACTCCAAGAAGAAGAAAAAGTTTTTAATAATAATACATAACAGATAATAATCATATTATCTGTATAAAAGGCCCACACTTGTCTTTGTAGTTTATTAAGGATAATTTGGAAATCGTATTTATTTTACAATTGATGCATTAGATTCCAGTGTTTTATCAGACCAGTAATAGTATCTTTGTTGGAGTCAAAAATGTAGAGTTGGGTCTAAAACTCTAAGACCTTCCTAAGAAACTGATTCATCCAAACATTACTTTTGTGGCCAAAGTCAATATATTCATTACATGCCTTACCCAGTTCAATTTTTTTATTTAAAGAAACTCCAATTTTTTAGACACCTCTGAGAGTTTTAGTTTAATATTTTCAAAAAAGTAGTCTTTGAAACCTACCTTCTTTGTTCTTGAGAAAGGAGTAAGATTTGTATTAGCAGGATTTACAGCTTTCTTGATTACTCCATCTTTCACCTATTTGGACAGCATGATGCATGGACACTAATTCAGTACCATCGAGTATTCCATTGATTACACTAGTCATCTGCATATCCCTAAGCATCAAAATCTTGATTATTTAGAGAATCCATTAGGTCATCCACAGCTAATCAGCACAAAATAGGCGTTATCACACTTCTCCTAGAACAGTGTTTAACAGATACAAAATTAGCTATGGTTAATTCTATAATAACACTAATTACTATTAAATTAATTTGTTTGATAATCCACTCTACATATCTTGAAATAAAACATCTATGGAATAATTCAGATTCAATTGATTTTAAACCGTGTTATCAAAGCCTTTTGTTTTGTTAAAATGTTTACAGATGATTCCATGATTTGCCTCTATGATATGAAATGTTGTATCTCATGAAGATGCTTTTTATAACATTACATACACTATGTAATAGTCGTTACTTTAATGAAATATTATTCTTTCAATATTGTAAGCTTATGAAATATTCGTATTAAGACAATACCTAATATGAAATATTATATCACACTAGATATGGTACAAAAATAAGCAGAAGTTTGTTCTGTACTTCTGTAAAGTTTGTTTATTCTGTAAAGAACGATAAAATACTATTCCCAAGATCTAATATTACACAAAAACATTGAAGTTCTTGAACACATGAAGGACTATATACCTAATAACTAGATATAAGCTGTTATTTTTGAAAGTGGTATAAGTCCATTTTTTCATGTATCGAATTAATTAAGGATTTGAGTTAATTTAAAAATATTGGCAAACGTTAATCTATTCGAGTGATGTTTTTAATAATAAACACCTTTTAAATGTTATTATGAAATAATAATTAATAATTTTTTTTTAAAAAAAAATAAATGATTTCCTTGGCTCAAAATGGACTTCTACCATTTTCAAAAATAACTTATTACAAAAAATAAAAACTAGAATAAATTTAAGTCCATGTTTTTATAGAACATTAGCTTTACTAAAATGGATTTTTAATGTAAAAAGTAATAATGAAGTCATTTAAATACTCGATTAATCAAATGCATTAACAGTTAATATTAGTTATATTAAAAAAGCGATATGAATAAACAAGTGTATAATGTAAATAACTTCTTTAAGATAACAAAAAACAGAAACTTATAATTTTGAAATTATTTGTCTTTTACTACTAGTTTAGTAAAGTATTCATAGTAAATACAATGCACAGTGCAGTCAAAATAATCAATAATAATTGCAATAAGAAAGTTGTTTTAATTATAACTATTAGGGATGGACTTATTCCACTTTCAAAAAAAATATTTTTGCGGTAACATTTTATAGCAAAACGTTTTTCTTTTACCTTATGACAAAATAGTACTCCATTGAATGTATAATTAAAAATATCAAGAGAAGATGTCTACATCGTGCTAAAATTACCGTTAACTCATTTTTTTTTAAAGTTGACTTATACCACTAAAAAATAACAGCTCATATGTTAAATCATGTAGGTTTATTGCAACACTTTTGCTAGATAAATGGAAAATTTTCCAAATTTTCGTTTTAGCTTAGTAATTTTAGTTTGACTTTATTTTGACAAAAGTTCATTCTACAATAATTCTAACAAAAAACATTTCGTCCATGTAATATCAAGAGAAAAGTATTCAGTTCATTTTCTCGAAAGATTTTTGTTTATACATAATTTCATTATATATATCTAAAACATACAAACCCGTCAAAATCTTGATATAAATCGTTTTCATGATCACTACATTTTTATTCACCACAAATAAAAGAACTGCAGGAGTGTACATTTTAGCATTTATCATTTGTTCACATTAGGTTATTAACGTGTCAGTGATGCAGCTATTCTGTACATCCAGCAATAACAGTTTATTTTGATTTTTGTTATTTTAAGTTCTTAAATTCATACAATGAATTTTCCATTGGTTAAATTAAGAAATGTAAGTTAACAGTAATTGTGCAACTATTATTTTCTATATTCATACATACAACCATAAATTCATAGTTAAACATCTATTAGTTAGTATGAATTGCATTTATATTTTCCTTTAGTTAATATCAACATGGCCAAATGCCATTGAAATTTAAAGCAGATAGTCTACACAATAAATACCTAAACACGCATCCTAATATTTGAACAAAAAGAAAGGCTGTCCAATGATTATTAATATTACTTTTTATTCACTTCTGCAAAAGCGGGATTGGATACAAGTGAAACCATAATTGCTCAGTTTTCAGTTCATTTCATAATTCTTTTGCTGCTCAATCTTGAATTGTAATACCATATATCTAATTTAATCATGGTGATAAATTATTTTAAACTGTATATTAAGAAATTATGAAATTAAACTTATGAATTTCCTTTTGACCATTTATATTTTAAAATTAAATTTTATACATATTTCATCCATTTGAAAATAAATTGAATTTAATTCTGGTATGTTGCTATCTGGCAACAATAGTTTCATTTGGGTTATCTCGTTATAACAGCTGATTAGCCCGCCAAAGTGATGTTTGAAAGCCTGTTCTCATTCAAATACGTCAAAGAACAGTTCATCTGTGTGTTGTAAGAATTAACTTTCACTGTCAATTATTTAAACTCTCTATTAATGATATTTCAACATCCCCAGTATTGAAGGGTGAAATTCAGCATTTGAAGGTTTTTTGGTAAGATTAAATAATTGAAATGGCTCTTTCAAATGTAGATATTTTCGTTTCGCTCTTGGAAGATGATTTAGATTTGAAAGTCGATGAACCAGGCACCAATGAATCAAATATTTCATTGTCTGATAATCTGGATCCTAATAAGATAGAAGAAGAACCCAAGTCCACTCCTAGGTTAAACTTTGATGTAGATTTTCTCAAAGCCATCGATGAAGCTAAACTTATTAATGATGTTGAGGACAATAACAAATCCATGAGTGCTCAGACGATTCAAAAAAGTGAAATCAATGATGAGAAGTGTTCATCGGATGAAGAGGATTCAAAATATTTTCAAGAATCTAAGTACAATTCATATGGAAAAGAAATCAAAAACTTGTTAAAACTAAAAGAAAAACAAACTAATACAAACATAAGTATTTCTGATTCATTCAATATAAGTAAACGACCCAAGGAAACCTCAGCTAATGAAAAAAATAAAATAGCATTTGAAAAAACGAATAAAGTAACATCTGATGTGTATGCTGATCCTATCTTTGGAATTCGAATGGTGTAAGTATAGTTTCCAATAGTATTATTTAAATAATTATGAAATTAAACTTTAATTGTAATTGTTTATAATTAGGGGAAATTGTAATTGTTTACTTTTATTAAGTTCAATGTAAATCACAGGGCTTCATTATAATAGAGTATCAAGTTTTAGGTAAAATAACTGTTTTTCTGTATTGTGCAATAACACATAGAGGTATTAGTAATATGATTACATTATTCTGATATAACAGTGTAGAAAAATAATTACTTCATGATAAATATGTAAGTTATGTAACTTTCATAAATCAAATAAAAACTTATATGTAAATTATATAAATATTTATGTCAGATGGTGGAGTGTTGTTCAGGTACTACAAAGTTTAAAGAGACTACCAAAAAAGTTATTTTAATCAATGCAATACATTAGCTAGTTTACCAATGATTTAATTATATCTAATACATTAACTGATATAACTTCGTTTTGGTAGCACTGTTAAATTTGAGAAACTCCACGTTATAAGGCTGCAGAATAAAACTTTGTTCCTATACAAACCAGTATAATTAGTAAATACATTTCAGTTATCCATAGGCTACAATCTGCATAAAGTTTAAATTTACTTTTTTAAAAACCAAACAGGATCTATGTGAAACCCATACTACAGTCAGCAACACCACATAATAAAAGTGAAATTAAATTCTTATATTCCTTTGTTCGGTAAGAAGTAATAAATTTAAACTTTAAATAGAATACTCAAGTTTATAGTCGTAGGATAGTCATACTAGCCTTTAATCATACTAATAACAATGATAATTGTTAATCATATTAATTTTTTGAGAAACTGTACCTGTACCGTTAAAATATTCGAACATTATTCTGTTTCGACAATGTGGAATGAGTATAACTACTGATCTAAATATGTATGTTACAATATATATCAAGGGAACATAATATGAAAATATTTGAACTATTAGACATTGTTTTTAAACTTCAAAGTAGCCAATTTTAAAGTACCTTGCTTATAAAAAGTAGCCTTAATTTTATTCAAACAAAAAAGCTGTATTTATAAAAAATAATTTTTATTTAATACTATGTGCCTTCAGTAATACTAAAAAATGGAACGATTTTATTATGGTAACTAATATAATTTTCTTATGGATTAAAATTTCAATTCTGTTTAGCATCTTTTAATTGTGGTACATTTTCATTAGTAAAAATTTCTTCCTTGATGAAAAAGAAAGGTCTGTAGATTTTAAAATTAAGAAAGAATATATTATTCACTATTATTTTACATTAGTTAGTTTATTAAAATATTTACCTTCGTAAATAGAGAATGATAACTGTCAAGTAAAAGGTTAATTTATAAATTGTACAGCTTTGAAAGATTGAGATAACGACTTGATGTGTAGGCATTTTATTCTATATTGGTAGGTACTTTATTCTATAGGTATTTTATAGGGTTGGATAAATTTGAATTATTTTAGATTTTAATGTGAGTTCTTTAACGAATACCTGAGCTCATAAATAATTTTAACGCATTTCCTTTTAAAAAAAATGTATGAACCTCCATTTTTATTCCTCTAATGGTTAATGTGTTTATCCATGTATATTTCTTGAAAGACAAGAAAACTTTATAATTACGAGATGGAGGTGTTTCTCGAGCTGTGATTGACTGAAGCCTGCCACGAAGTCATAATTTTATTGTTAAACCAAGAGTTTGGTCGTTTTAAGAGGTACAAAAGTTTTAACAATTGTTTATCTTGGTATTGTAAATCTGCATATACATGTTTGTGTTCCACTTTAATTGTACGTTGAATCTCGAAACGTGTAATATAACTGCAACTTTTAATGTTTCCAGCAAGTTAAGTGTAATGAGTATGATGAACAATAACAATGACATTTTGAAGGACTACAGAGGAATTGATAATGATTATTAATTATATTCCCAAATAATGTGTAAGTCAAATTTGAACTTAAATTGAATGAAATTCCAATAATAGAAAGTCTCTTTGATTGATTGATCGATGTTCGACATTCAGCTGTGATTGTCATGTGATATGTTGATTTAAACATGCTTACTTTATTTACTTTATTCAATACCCCCTCTTGGTTGCTCTGCCACTCGGCTTTTAGCTTCCCAGCAAAGGCAAAGTCTTAAACCATTTGGGGTGGTATACCAGAATCACCTCTTTCGGGTATCCTCCACCCTTGAATAGGCGGCAATAGAAGCTAGCACTACTTCTTCTATAGTACGAGACGCAGCAGTGTTAATGGTGTAAACGAGACGGTAACTCTATATAAATATGCATCACTCGTTATCTGGATATCTCTAAAGAAATGTTTGGACTGTTGCTTTCCTCAAGTGAACTGCAGACATTGCACTGTACAGAGGTTGTGATGAAGGAGTATCAGATGTATTTCCGGCAACCAGTGGAATAGCTCTATTCAAGGGGCATTGCTGGGTCACCAGGTGGTTGGTCTGCCCTTCGTACTTCGAATGGCTCACATCTTGAAGTTCCAACGTGACGACTGGGTGACTTAACTCTCCTAGATCTTCATTTTCAACTCTCTCTAGTACTGCTGATCCCTCCTGGCGATATCTACTACTTCGCCTCCATATTCCATAGATGGTCTGACGTAGCACTTGCGCATGTTACTGTTAAAAGATTCAGTGAACCTATTTCATTCCTGTAAATCACTGACATTGTCGATATTTTATTCCTTTCAGGTTTTCACTTTAATCTATCCACATTAGTTCTGTATCCATAATCATCCGACATATTTAGTAATAGGTTTCTATTCTAGAAGGATGTCTTCAAAAAACAGAAATTATTCTTTATTGTCAAGCGTAAGTTCAATTTATGATTATCATGATTATTTTTTGACAATTGTATTCATTTCAAGAGGAAAAAAAATTCTAACTGCTTTCATATGAACATTATAAACTGGTTTTAATGAAACTGCTTGCTAGAGTTGATTGAATGATTCTTCCTTTCAGGAATCCTCTTGTTTCCAGCCAGACTGTGTCAATGCGAATGGAAGGTAAAGTGGCTGTGCCACTCTCCAAGTTGAAAGTACACCTCTCAAAGTCTCTTCATGATGTCGATTGGGTCATAGCTGGAGTCGTAGTTCGGACTTGTATGAAACAGTCTCAAGCAGTCAGCATTTTTATCCTTAATGAACATTCATTAGCTTAATAATATTGTTAGTAGTACAGATGTTTTTGGATGCCTTTAAGTTTTATATATTTCCTCGACCAGGTTTGGAACAAGCGCATATTTAATAGTTGTGTAGGCCAACGTTTATCGCACCTGACAATTTGTACTGCCCAAGGTATAGGGAGATACTGTTTTGTACTATTTAAGAAATATGTTACGCATGACACATACTCGTAATTTACACTCACCGAGGAGTATGTCGTTTCTTTATGTGAGGCAAGTCCTCAACATTTGGCATTTGAAACTGGAAGGTAGATTCCTTAATCTCTGCCGTAAGTTCTTTATGAATTTCTATCTTGCTAACCTTCCTAGTCCTTACTTCGCCCAAAATGACAACCAAAATAATGCTACTAGACATATTTTAATTTCAAGAACACCTTGACCACAAGTTTATGAATTTTTCTGCTTTTGCAAAAATCAGTGATAAGTGAAAACTTCACCCTCAATTTTTCACCATTAAATTCAGTAGCGGAAAATTATTAACAATAATAAAATAGTTTTACTACTGAGTAAATAACGTCTCAGGACAAAGTATTACTGTATCAGTAATTTTGAACTTCTGAAATTTCATATTTCCTAAGTTTTGATACTAAGTTGTGTCTTTCCCTGGGATAAACAATTTTGAGAGACACTGATATGGTCAGTTGGAAATCAAGCCTGCTTGATATCATATTTATCATTATAAGATCAAACCACAATAAGAAATGGGAAAACAAGACTAAGATCTTGATTTTTATTATTACATGGGATTGTTATTTCACGTATTTATGTGAAATCTTTTTATCATTATATGTAACAGAATAATGAATTGGTTTGCATATATTTTTAACTGTTTTAAAATTATGTTTAAACATAATAAGGGCCTAGAAGAGATGTTCTAGGTCTCTAGTGAAAATATAAAAGAAAAAATAAAATATAAAAAGTGAAAAACTTAATGAAATTTGATATTTCAATTTCCTGATATTTTATTTTTATTAAATACCTAAATGCGGAGCAGGAAAAAGAAAGCCCGAGCATTGAGAAGTATTTAAGCAATATGAAGTTACAAAATCTATGGGTAGTGGGTTGCTCAGGAAGTTGTTACAATACCGGTAACGATTGTATTTAATTTGTATGGATTAGTGTCGAAATGATTGATTCGTCCTAACGTTTAGCTTTAAGATCAACATACCAGAACGATATAGACCGCAGAGTGAGGTGTGAAGGTATACAGTGAATGTTTCTGTTTCAGGGTAAACAATACATGATTTGGGATGTGAGTGATCTGAAGAATGACATGGAGTCTGTGTCGGTGTTTCTCTTTGGACAGTGTGCTTTCACTCTGAAGAAGACCATAGTTGGCACTGTCATTGCCATTCTTAACCCAGTAGAGTCTGGCAAAACGTAAACCATCTTTTACTTTTTATATTTTACTAATATTTTCACTTTATCAATTTGTATGGTGGTCCCCTCTACTAATTTATATATATATATAGGTTTAACTTAATAAAACGAAACACGATCCAAACTGGACACAATATGAGTTCAAAATTTAAGAAGAGTAACACACAGAGTAAGAAAACACACTTACAGACTCACGTTTTCGGGTAATCCGTCTTCAGGAGAAAAGAGAAAGGGAGACCAATGGTTACTTGCCGTTGCGTCTACAACGTGCTTGATCTCCATTTCTCTTTTCTCCTGAAGACGGATTACCCGAAAATTTGAGTCTGTAAGTGTGTATCCTTACTCTGTGTGGTACTCTTCTTGAAATTTGAACTCGTGTACATATATATATATAGGTTAATATGTATATACACACTTATTAAGTTAAAGTTATGTATATATGGATGAAATTTATCAGGAATAGGTAAGTTTCTCAGCTTCAAATCAAACCTTCAATGCCATATTGGCTTTGAAAGTTTGAATTCTAGCTAAAAGACGGAACGATTCAAAATGAATTTCATCATGTTTCTAGTTCACGTTCGATGCTTTTATCATATATATATATATATATATTGTTAAATAATTGACCATATTTTGAATAATTTAAGTAGTTTTCTTCGTAACTTTTTTAAATATTTCTAAAAAAAGAACCTTGGTCACCTTGGAAATTATGAAGAAATGAATTCAGAAAATATGGTCAATTATTCAACGAATTATATTTAAATGAAGGACTGCTTCCAAATTTTACAAGAATATATATATATTTTCACTGAAGCTGAAACACAAATGACATATCACAAAAACTCGCGATTATAATAGTTTACAATTGTAATTTACATATTACAACATCTATCTTTTACGAATTAACGGTTGAGGTTAAGCCCAGGAGCAGATCTACCTCCCAGGAGACTGATAACTGATTTTTCTGAAGCTGTCATTGAGCCATACTGAAAATGTATCTATCCAAGTGGTTAATATGTGTCTACAAGATTAGTGAAATTTTTATGAAGGGGAATAAGGAGGGATCGGGCCGAATACGAAATTGATGGACCTAGTGGGCATTGGTAGGTTTTGTATGGACAGGAGTGGAGAAGGAACCAATATCAAACGTGGCGCCGACCATCAAAGAAAGAGTTTATTTTCTTGGACACCTTATGAAAAAAGCTAATAGGAGAAACACAGTTGGAAAGAGGTAAGGAGTAAGTCTAACTGATATTTACCATGGATCTCAATGAAAAGGAAAAAAATAAAAAAAATACATAAAAGGTTTCACAATAAACATGTATATGTCAAGTCAATGTATAAAGCACACTGTGAAATTTTGAAGTGGACTTACATCTTATGGCCAGTTTTTTTGGTATTGTCAGATTTACGACATAACTGAACCAAAAGAAAATGTATATATGCTTGGAGTGAGTGGATGGAGTAAAAGAACTAAATATTTAGGAAAGGTGGAGGGAAAAATCATTGAAAATATCAAGAGGATGGGTCATGTATACTCGTAATTTGTACGCCGTTAATTGCTGCATATCAGTGGCCTCTCCACGTCTGAAAAATCTGTTCATTATATTAATCATTTATATTAAAATAGTATGATTCTAATGCACTTTTGATTTTTTTTTTGTAATACTGTTTATTTTCAGAAACTCAGGTTCTCTGACTGTCACAAATCCGGATCAAGTAATGATTTGGGGTACGTCAAAGGACTTTGGTCGATGTAAAGCAGTGTAAGTTGAACTGTTAATATTTAACTTTATCTCAAGCAAGACAAGTTAAATCGTATAATATAACATAAAACTATTTCTTATAGCTAAGTATAGTAAAAAATGGCAAGTGGTGAGCTTGTAAAATAAATTAATTCTACTTTTAATAGGTATACATCAAACGCTCGGTTTTATTTGTTTTTTTTTTTTCATTATTTTTGCAGGAAAAAAGATGGTGATCCCTGCAGCAACTATGTTAATCGATATGTTTGCGAGTTCTGTGTTTATCATTTGAACAAAGAGTACAAAAAGTATTCCGGTCGAAGAGAACTTCAGTCTCCTATGGGTAGTGGTTTGAATAATTTGCGGAACAAAGTTCTAGGAAACAATGAGGTAATTATAATTAAAGGAAGTGTTTAAAAGTGTGTCTGTATTAATTTAAATAGATTAGTGAAAACTGCATATAGATTTTATGAATATTTTGGCTGGATATTTGTGTTACAGCTTTGAAACTATCTAAATTTGTAAATATTTCCATTGTATATAGATATATTTGGTAGTATAATTATTAGAGCGCATGCTATGTTTGGAGACTTTGTGGAGATTGGTTAGGAAGTTGATTAGACCCAGGGTAAAATAATTACAAATCTATTTATAGAATGAGACGAAAGAGAGATATTGGGAGAGGGAGTGAGAAATGGAAGAATTTAGATAGAGGGGAATGTAGTAGTTAAGCATAGAAGTAAAGAAGACAGAGAGAGTGAGAATGGAAACAGAGGGATTGGAAGGGGAGCGAGTGGAAAGAGTGAGATTGGAAGAGGGAGTGAGAAATGGAGAAATATTTATGGTTTTTAGATAGAGGGAGAGGGAAGTAGTTAAGCATAAAAGTAAAGAAGATAGAGAGAGGGAGTGATAATAGAGAAAGGTAGATAGGATGGGGGAAGGAGTAGAACGAGAGAGATTGGGAGAATGAGAAAGAATGAAAGCATTAGGGAGGCTTGAGTGAGAAAAAGCATGGATGATAAGACAGGAAGAGATATGGAGACAATGAAACTGAGTAAATGTTGTGAGTAAATGAAAAATTCCAAAACATTCCAAAGAAACTGCACTGAATGTGTAGTGGAACATTCAACATAAACAAACCAAAAGAGGGCATTTTTAGAATGTGATTTAAACTGAAATCAGAACTCTTTAATCAACGCAGTTAGTTCACTGTAGGCATCAGTGGAAAGAGTCCTTTGTAATGAACTCTGACCGCCTTAACATTTCACGTACCACTATTTGTAACGGCAAATAGCTTTCAATTATCTTGCTAAATACTGTAATTTTGACATATGTTTCATTATTGCTTCTGAGGCTTTGATTCGGATACCTCAATTGAAATACAAAAATACCTCTTATAACGATAGATTTTAAAGTAAGGGTGATCTTGAAATTGCTTATCGTTTCCAAATTCAAACGTCTTATTCATTCTGCGTCAACTGGGAAATGGTGACGCAGTTAAAGAAAATTGAATTACATTCTAATGGGTTATGTTTCACTGTGGCGTTGTAAGAAATGAAAAAGCGGATGCAGTCACTAAGGCTGCTTTGTTATGGACTCTACTATAAAAATTACTACTCCTTTCTTCATTACAAAGTAACAAGTAGTATGTATTTAAATCATAGTTGTGCAATCCCTAATTGTGTGGTACTTACTCATTCTGAGGTAAAATGGATAAACCAACAAAAGTCTCCAAACAAAAGAAATCAGTCTCAGTTGTGTGGAGACTTTTGTTGATTTATCCATTTTACCTCAGAATAGTATGTCTTTACCGTCTTTTTCCGAAAATAAGACATCCTCTGAAAATAAGTCCTAGCATGATTTTCGGGACGTTTTGGACTATAAGCCCTCCCCTGAAAATAGGCCCTAGTTAAGATGTGAAAAATATAATTCGTTAAAAAATTGCTGTGGAATGTAGTAGCTGTCGTAATATTTCAGAGAATTCTTTGGAAAAAAAATATTCCAAGAAATTCCTTGTTTACCTCTAAAGTTCGTTTCAAGGAGGGTACTTAGACAAGAAGTATTAATTTTACCTCAGCTATATTGCAAGACATGAGAGATTCAGACAATGATTATACAGAAAATAGATTTCGAGGAAAATAAGAACGGAATTCAAAATTTTGATAACTTATGACGATGTTCCAGAAAATGACATGACTGTAATCGAATAAATTTAAATTTCTGAATAAAAATAAATATTAAACAAAAATACGAAAATCTACTTAATGTACTTGAAGTCCTCCCCCGAGAATAAGGCCTAGCACGGATTTTGACCTAAAAATAAAGTAAGACAGTGTCTTATTTTCGAAAAAAGGCGTAGTGAAGGCTTGGTCGGAGTGCTGGATACTACCTGACCAATTTTATGAAGAATAGAAACTGAGTTTACCAAGAGACTGATTTAGGGAGTAAAGACACATTAACTCACAACACAAACCTGTCTTGATACAACTTAAAGGACACGTCGCTGTGCGAACTTTTGAAATAGCGAAGGGCTTGGAACACTTTCTGTTATCCATCCTGGTTCGAGGCAGTTTTTGGTATTCGGAATGGAGAAAGCAGTAATGTAAATTAACCACTGGTTCCTCGTTTCAGTAATAGAACATGGATATCGGCTATGAAAAAGTCCGTGATATGGCTGGAAAGCTGGGTACACGTCTTAATATCAAAACAGGCTATGAAACTAGATGCTCATAAGAAGAGTGAAGGAAACAAAGTTTTTTTTTAACTTCATTTTCAACCAATATTGCATTTGTTTTAGGTTTTCTATGGTGGTCGTAGTTTCACTTCACTTAAACCCTCCAAGGAAGATCGAAGCTTTGGTTTGAAAAAAAAAAAGAAGTTGGATTTAAGAGACACTAAAAGACTGGCTCAGCTGGGCATTATGACTCTGGAGAAAGCCAAGCCGAGCAGCCCAGGTCAAGGCTTGCACCTCCCTCGCGCCCAGAGAGTCTTCACTCAACTCAACATGGCCGTCCCTGCAGGGTCAGTCTTCACCAAAATTACCTACTTTTCTCAATTCCATTTCCTATTTCTTATTCCATTTGTCAGAATTGTTTCCTAACATAATTACTAATTACAACTTGAACATTTTTCACACTACAGTAAGATGGGTTCCCTGAGAAAAAAAAACTGCAAATTTGCTTATCTTGAGTCGGAGCGGTTCCCTTGAATGAGGGCTTCATGCAACTACTAATTTCCTATAATTTGTTTAGCTGAATAGTAAATTATTGACACCTTATATTCATTTTTTATCCAATAAAAATAACTATTACTTGAGTTGAAATTGAAGTTAGAATGCTATTTAACAGACTGAAACACAACAAGAAATTAAAAAATAATATTTTTGACTAATTTAACTTAAACTATTCAGACTAATGAGGCAAAATTTCAACATTTCAACTTTTTGGGACCTTTTTTGATCCTAAGAAGGAATCGGTTAGACACCAGCGTAAATTTTTTGGCAATATTTAAAAAGTAAAACCGTTTTCAATGATTTCATTACAATTGATATAAATATTATATCCACATTGGTATCAAAAAATTAATTTATTTCATTAAAAGTAGATTTAATAAATCTTTTTCAGCACATAAATTACTGAATGCAGATTGGCATAATTAAATAATTTTAATTAAAAATAAGTAAATTTTCACTTCTTCACTTTTATTTTCAAACCTGTGTATCAGTCTTAATTGTAATTAATTCTGTATGAGAAAGAAAGAGTGAAGAATTTCTTTACCATCGATTTCTATGCTTATATATATTTAAAGATTTCACATAAACACGTGAAATAACAATCAATGATCAAATCACAAAATGAAATGGGAAAACAAGACTAAGATCTTTCAACGTAACAAGCGGTCTTCGTCAGAGTCAAAAACCCAACTTCGTCAGTTGGGTTTTTGACTCTGACGAAGACAGTTTGTAACGGTTGAAGGTGTTGGTTTTTTTTATTTATTACTGTGGTTTGGACGTTGATTTATATACATGTATAAAGGATTTCTACTTGTATAAACTTATTTTATATTTAAGCTGCATTATCATAACATAATAAGAATTATTGTGTAACATTAAAGATTTGAATGCATGTAATGCCTTCTGGTGGAGCATGCTGTTCTCTAACAGTAAAAAAAAAACTTGTATAAACTAAACCATTTGTAAGTTAAAAATAATTGTAATTTCAAATTGGTGTCTTGGGATAAATCATAATAACAATAGTACAGAAAGTAGTAAATCACGTTTTTTTATGTGTCGTTTATGATAATTGTTTGATTAATTAGTTTAGTATTTTTTTAATGAGTTATAAGTAATTTGTTAAGTAACAATCAATTCAAAGTTAATAAGTTTTCTTCGTATTTGATTATTTAAGTTGTTCGGTTCGTATATCTGATTTCTTTATTCCCTTAATCAGTTTTAACCTCAGAAATTTCTCTGCTATATGTTGTACACTCGCAGTGTCAAAGTAATATTGGTGTTTGTATTTTAGGTTTTCAGGAAATAATGGGAACAGTTCAGATCCAAGAACTGTTGGTAAAAATGATGGATCAGCAAGAAAAGTAGATTCACTAAATGTGATTAAACCAGAGTTTAATAAAGGAATGGAATTAGAGGCTTTTGGGTTTACTTCGAGAAATGAATTTGACAAACGGAGTGAATCGAAATGTTATAGAAAAGAAGAAAATGGAAAGGTGAAGTCATTGAAGTGTTTAGAAAGTGAAATGGAGAGTAGCAGAGTGGGGATGTCGAATGGACAGAAAGGATTGGACGATAATAAAGGGGTGAGAAAGAAGGAGAAAAGACAAGAAGGAGCTAGACAAGGAGAAAACGAGGAAGAGAAAAGAAACAAGGTACCGAACTCTGAATTAAGTGGCAATGAAGGAAAGCAATCTCAAGTCCCGCAGTTAAGTAATCCAGAATTAAGTGACATTAACTGGGACGATGAAATAGAACTTGAAACTAAAATCAATGGTGAATCAAGTATTGAGAATCTGGTGAAAAATTCTGTTCCAAAATTAAGTGCACCCAAAATAAATGGTAACAGTTTAAAAAAGAAAAAAATGAAGGAAAAGAAAATATTGCTAAAACAAGACGTGGGAAATAGTGAAAAGTTAAAATTGAATGATTCTGGAAAAAATATTATAGACTGTGATAGTAAAAAGAATATATCTGAGAAAAGTCAAGGAAAAGTAAAAGTTGTGAAGTCTAAAAAGAAATTGGAAAAAAGTGAGGCACATTGTAATGAAAGTGTCAAGAGTGGAAGTGTGTACAACCTTGACGATGACTTGCTACTTTGTAGTAACAACAAGAAAAGAGTTTCATCGAAGGACTGTGACGGCAGTGGTCAAGTGCCGAAGTTGACTAATCCTGAATGTGATTTAGTGTTAGCAGATAGCACGACTTGTTTGTCTGAAACAAATACAAAACTAACATTAGGTAAGTTTGATGGTCATTCTGTATCTAAAAGAAGCAATGAATCACTGTTCAAAGTTGATTTTACTGCATTCCCTGCTTTAAGTAATCCAGAAAAAGATAAGGCTACGAATTTTAAAAAAGATAATTGTAAAAATAGTCTTCAGAAAAGATTTAGTAGTTTAATTTCATTGCCAAGTAAAGATGAAAAGGATTTACCGACTGCAAAAAAAATACATTCACCTAGCGTTGTACAATCTGTAAGCGTGAACGAAGAAAAGCCTACATCCAGATTTTCTCAGGAAAAAATTGAAACCGATCAAAGAAAAGGAATTGAGAGAAATTCGAAATCTGAGTGGGTTAAACCTACAGAGGAGGCTGCTGGAATAACTCAGGTTAAGAATAACGAACAGAAGGTAGGATTACGTATGATGCCTGTTGGAACGTCAAGCGAAAGTGTAATAAAACCACTGGTGAATAAACCTCCGAGAGCCTGTTCTACACCACATCCTCGAAGAGTATCTCAGGCAAAGGTTTGATATCTGTTGATCAAAATGTATGCAGTGCAAGTGTTTTTAAGCCATATCTCTTGTTAGTAAATATCTCTTATTAGTAAAAATCTCTTATTAGAAAATATCATTATGTACGTACACATGGTCAGTCTATTCCTGATGATGTTGAAAGTAAAAAATATAGGAGTGAATTGTGACAGTTCTTTCTATTTGTTCTTTATGTACTATTTGTCTAGTTGACCTCGTGGATCATTTCTATTTTGTTTATATATTGTATATAGAGATTTAAAAACGTTACGTGTGATTTCACTGTACTTAACTTTGTTGAATGTTTTCCAAACTTCATCATTTCTTCAATTCTAGGTTGATCAAATCAACATATATACATATATGAGATTAAACAGCAGAAAGCAATTCAGAAATGAGACTAAGACTTCGACTAAAGTAACTGATCCTCATCAGAGTCACAAGATAAATTGACCAGGACAAAAATTATGGTGGGATGTTGAGGGGATGGAAGTAAGAGAGGTATTTTAAAAGGCTTTAAGGCAAGGAAAAGGGGAAAAAGATCAGGATAAACAAAGTTGAGGAACAAATAAGAAAAACATTATCTGGTTGGTGATGTAACTAATTGTGTACATTATTATGGTATTTTATGTCTTAAATTTAATGAATGAAGGCTCGATATATATGAAGACACAGCACTATATCGTCCATTTCATCATGTGACTCTGGCGAGAACCCAGTTACTTTGGTTAAATAGTTTAGTTCCATTTCTGAATTTCTCGTTCTAGATGATACGAGTACATTCATGGGTTATACACGTATATTAATCAACGTCTAAATCGCAGAAAGAAAATCAGAAATATGACTAAAATCTTTCATCCAAAACAAGTGGTCTTCGTCAGTATCAGTGAAACTGACGAACACCACTCGTTGTAGTTGCAAGACCTTAGTCATTTTTCTGTTTTTCTTACTGTGGTTTAGACATTTATTTTTATTTCACGTGTTTATTGTGAAATCCTTTTACATACATTAGTGTATTTGGATAGCATTCTTCCGTTATGCATGTACATTAAAATATAATTCAGTTTTTTAGAGTTTCATTTCTGCTGTATCAATTGATATAGGCATAAATATAATTGGAAATATAATATTTTCTTTCTTGAAGGAGAACTGTCTAGGCAGTGCTGTTTAGGCAGTATCGTTGATTGAGAAACAACTTCACGCCAAAATCGAAACTATTTTATGTCGCTAAATTATCTATCTTATAAGTTGGAATTTCTTATTTTATAGTCTTGCAATTGTAGTGAATAAAAATTGTGATGTAATAACAATTTCACGGGTTTTGAATCATAAGAAGGGTCTTTATATAAATTCACATGTGTTTACTTGTACTACTAGAGTAGTGCATGGTAACTGGAATTGAAATCATAATTCATATGCCAGATAAGATTCTGTGACGTACAAATCAAATTTTCGTCATTTTAGTAAAATTATTACTACAATATTACCCACTTAGATATATTTGAACATCTTTACAAGATAAAAGCGTTTTATAGTAACTACTATTAATCAATTTGAAGTTAAAAATTAGAGAACAAAAAAAAAACGATCACTGTTTCTCTATGGTTTTCTTGTCTTAAGGAGAATCATAAAATGTATGTACAATGGAATAATAAGGAACTAAGCAGCTTCCAGACCATTGAAATTATATAATAAAGTTTTGCTGAAGGTGACTTAATGTCATATTGAAAAAAAAATGAGTTTTAGTTTTCTTTTTTGTTATTTCAGTGTTTTAAATTAAAATTATTTAACGTTTGGTCCGTCCATTTTCAATTCAAGTTGTCTACTACTATTTCATTAATACATTATTCCAGTTAATTCCTAAATAAACATCAGTCATTTGATTGATTATCTGCAAGTTTGAAAATAAGTTTATTGATCGTTTTATGTCATTTATGTTTGTTTTAGTTAAAAGCAATTGAAATATTTAAAAACAAAGGAGCACATTGCAAACCCCCTTCCGGTGTGGATAAATTTTTGGAGACAGTTGAAAGCAGAAAGCGAACAAGGGAGGAGGAAAGTGAAAGTAAGTATTCCACCTGCTGTTATTTGTTTCTTGGTCGTATTTTCATGAACATCCATGAAATTGGATGTATTTTCATGAACATCCATGAAATTTGATGTATTTTCATGAACATCCATGAAATTTGATGTATTTTCATGAACATCCATGGTCTACACCGTACCTTTGAGTGGACCTAAGGAAGTTGTTCATTTGTTATCATGTCAAGTATAGATGGTCACATTTAGGACTTCCTGTTGACTTAGTTGTCTGATGTGACAAAGTACCTTAAGTCCAACTGTTTATGGGAACAGACGCCTAAACCTAACCTAACCCCAGGACTGCAATCCTACTGCTCGCGAACCACATGCTGCTATCTGACACGAGTTGTGTTTCTCTTTGTCCTGTCCAAAATATATTTCGAATTTCATTTACGAAGTAAAGCTATTATTTTGAAAAAGTAATAATCGTATTAATCGTAGTCGTAATTGCAATCAAGTCCAGCAGGAAACAATTTACATGGTAAAATTGTATAATTTTACACTTGTAAATATAGGCACAACGTTTGCAGTACTAACAATGCTATTAGTTTATTTATTTCTATGTATCACTTGAATTGGTAAATATTTAGGAACAAACTATTACTTTAGAAATGACTTAGTAGATAAATATCTTAAATGATTTTATAGGTTCTGACAATAAGCCAGTATTTTCCGAAATCTTTATGGAATTACTGAAGAAGGCACCCCAATTCCCTGAACTTTTGAAACATGAAGAAATGCTTGAAAATGAAAAGTATTTTGATAAAATGGACAAAAAGGAACAAATAGAGGAGAAGATGTTGTCGACTTTTAAAATAGACTGTAAGGCTGTCAAATGCTTGAAGGTAAGTGCTAGTGTAGTGTGTTGTGAGGTTGGGAGATGGTGCTTATGGGGAAAAGTGTGATCTGAGGTCTAGAAGGATGGTATGTTATGAGGTGAGTGTGCAGAGAAGTTTGAGGTACCAGTGTATAGTGCACGTAATGTAAGGGTTTTAAGGAATCACTTTGAATGCACTCTAATTAAGGTGTCTGAGGTTTCTATATATAGCACTGTAATATAAGGTTTGAGTTATCTATGTAAAGCACGTAATGTGATGGTTTTGGGGTATCTGTGTAGTGAACTCTAATGTAAAGTGTTTGATGTGTATTGCAATGCATTGTAATGTAATGGGTTTGGAGTATCTATGTGGAGCAAGTAATGTGATGGTTTTGGGGTATATGTGTAGTGCACTCTAATGTAAAGTGTTTGATGTGTATTGCTATGCATTGTAATGTAATGGGTTTGGAGTATCTATGTAGAGCAAGTAATGTGATGGTTTTGGGGTATATGTGTAGTGCACTCTAATGTAACGTGTTTGATGTGTATTGCAATGCATTGTAATGTAATGGGTTTGAGGTACTATGTAAAGCACGTAATGTAAGGTTATTGGGATGTCTGTGTAGTGCACTCTAATGTAAAGTGTTTGATGTGTATTGCAATGCATTGTAATGTAATGGGTTTGGAGTATCTATGTAGAGCAAGTAATGTGATGGTTTTGGGGTATATGTGTAATGCACTCTAATGTAAAGTGTTTGATGTGTATTGCAATGCATTGTAATGTAATGGGTTTGAGGTACTATGTAAAGCACGTAATGTAAGGTTATTGGGATGTCTGTGTAGTGCACTCTAATGTAAAGTGTTTGATGTGTATTGCAATGCATTGTAATGTAATGGGTTTGGAGTATCTATGTAGAGCAAGTAATGTGATGGTTTTGGGGTATATGTGTAGTGCACTCTAATGTAAAGTGTTTGATGTGTACTGCAATGCATTGTAATGTAATGGGTTTGAGGTACTATGTAAAGCACGTAATGTAAGGTTATTGGGATGTCTGTGTCGTGCACAGTAATGTAAATAGTTCGGGATATCACGTTTAGTTCACTGTAATGTAAGGAGTATGAAGGTAAGTGTGCTGCGAGTGACTTGAGGAAGTAAGCAAGGCAGTATGTTGTGAGGCATTGGATATAATCGTGAAGTGCTTTCATAAGGAGCACCATGCCAATGAACTAATGCTTTCTCCTCTAGAGTTGTACAATCTATCAATATGTCGTATACTCAGAGAAGTATAATGAAATTACTGCATGAAAAATATTTTATGGTGTCATTTTATTGTAATTTATGACAATAAAACAGGTATTATTTTTATGCGAAAGTTCCTAAAAAGAAGGAAAGTTTTCCTTGTTCAAACCTGTTGAAAATAATATCTCCTACAATTGTTTCCAATATCTAACGTTTTTTATTAAAAATTACATTACCAAGTAGTCTGAGCTAAATGTAAGTGAAGAAGGTGATGATTGTAGCTGGCATCATCTTTAATGAAGAAGTGGAACAATTGTTCTCCATCAAGTTTAATGTCTGTATTGTAGGTTGATGATATGTCAGAAGTACTATGAGCTATGTAGTTATTGTCCCTATTAGTATTATATAGAAAAGTTGACTGTGTTCCAGTGTAAGTACACTTGGTTCAGCGCTAGTGACGTGTGCAAGACCCAAGGTCACCCTATCAAAGTAGTGGATGCAGTCAAAAGGTTCTTCCAGTGTGGAGATTGTGGAAACAGAACTGTCTCTCTGTATTTGTTGCCTCTCGTTAACTGTAACAATTGCGAATCATCCAATTGGAAAAAAGCTGGCATGATCAGGGTAACCCTCTTTTCCTTTCAATACTAAATGAAGACATGCATTTATAATTCATTTGGATGTATGGTAATAAATATAGTCGATTATTGTCGAAATTTGCTTACACAGCATTTTGCAATATATGCAGAAGCCAGAATAGTTTACTTCTATCAGAGTATTAAACAGAACCGTGTTTCTATATTTAGTATTAAAGAAACACAACATAAATCTTAGGTATGCTCTTTATAGAAATCTGTGTCATTAATAGGGTAATTAAATAACTTTCAATATTCAAAAAACTTACTAGTTGTCATTATTATATTAGACTAGTCATATGTCAGATTAAGCTGTAACAATGATAATTTCAGCTATAATTTAGAAAATGGAAGTCCTAATAAAATAAATGAGGTAAAACTATGCTGTGCAGCAATTGGACTTTGTCAGCCTTCACACTGAGGTGTGAAATGAGTCAATTACCAAGTAATTTGAACTGAAAGATCGTGAAGAAGGTATATCAGCACAAGGCTCATTGTGGTAGTGGCCACTAAGAGTTAAGACGTTAATATCAAGTCAATCTGTAAAACTGTCTCCCAGTTAATTCTCTTCACTATACCATTTACTCTTTAGTTATCCCTATTTTAATAAAGCTAAGAATAATTTAGGAGTTCCTTTGTTGAACCAGTTTCATAATAACACGGACTTTGCGATATTTCGTTCTGAATATACATAGGGAATCAACAACAAAGAGCCTAATGACTTGGCTATATGGAATAAAAAAAAAGTAATATTAATATATTTAGCGATGTTCAAATTTTAGTTTTTCAAAAAGAAGTATAGAAAAAATATTGTTTTCCAGAGTTTATTCGTAGTGACCAAGCTTGGAATAAAAAAAGAAAGTAATATTAATATATTTAGCGATGTTCAAATTTTTGTTTTTATTTGTCTATTATGTCATCATAATAGTGGAAGGTTAGTTTTAATTAACAAAAATGTTTTCTAAGGGAATTTTTATAAATCAATATCAGATTTTATCTTCGGTTTAGTAGAAAATATTTGTAAAATTCATTACTGTTGCACCAAGAGTAAATATTTTTCTTTTGTCTTTTTCAGGACAAAAGCAAGAAAGTAGATCAAGCACTAAGTCTGAGAGGAGATGAACAAAAATTTATCTATTCACATTCAAGAAATGCCAATCTCAACCTAATCATATCGGATTAAGATGAGCTTTCTTATTGGACTGAAGAAGAGATCTCGTTAAAAAAATACAAGGGTAGCTTGTTATCGCATTAATGAAGAAACTTGTTATTTAATAAAAGAAGAAAATGAAGTTCGGATTCCCTATAATAATAAAAAAAAAGATTTGGTATTATATTAAAGATAAGAGTTGTCATTAAAAAACAAAATCACTATCAGGTTAAAGAAAAGACATGTAATCGGATTGAAGTTAAAAGGTCGCTATTGGGTTGAAGAAGAGATTCGTTATAAAGTTGAAGAAGAGGGTCGTTATCAGATTGAAGAAGAGAGGAAAAATTACTTTAATGAAGAGGGTCGTTAGCAGATTGAAGAAGAGAGGAAAATTACTTTGATGAAGAGGGTCGTTATCAGATTGAAGAAGAGAGGAAAATTACTTTGATGAAGAGGGTCGTTATCAGATTGAAACAAGAGAGGAGAAATTACTTTGATGAAGAGGGTCGTTAGCAGATTGAAGAAGAGAGGAAAATTACTTTGATGAAGAGGGTCGTTATCAGATTGAAACAAGAGAGGAGAAATTACTTTGATGAAGAGGGTCGTTATCAGATTGAAGAAGAGAGGAAAATTACTTTGATGAAGAGGGTCGTTATCAGATTGAAACAAGAGAGGAGAAATTACTTTGATGAAGAGGGTCGTTAGCAGATTGAAGAAGAGAGGAAAATTACTTTGATGAAGAGGGTCGTTATCAGATTGAAGAAGAGAGGAAAATTACTTTGATGAAGAGGGTCGTTATCAGATTGAAACAAGAGAGGAGAAATTACCTTGATTCTTGAATGAGAACTAAATTTATTCTGTTTGGGAAAAATGCATTCCTATTCTCAAAACACACTTTTATTTTGGGCACCTTTATCTTTGAAAACTAGAGCTAGGTCTCTTTTTGTCTTTCAAAATTGTTATGTAACTTTAAATAAGTAGCGTTCGCTAATTTTAAATTGGTTTTTGACTAACATTAGTTTTTGTTTTATAACTATTTCGAATTTGTAAATATTCATTAATTTATGAATGTGTATATGTACCCCAGCGCATGTTTTATCTTTGCTGTTTCTCCTAATTTTGGATGTAAAAAAATGTTGTTTAGTTATGATGCAAATTTATTTTATTTTTATTATGTTTTAAACAATAAAACAAGCATTATTTTTATGCGAAAGTTCCTAAAAAGAAAAAACTTTTTATTGTTCAAACCTCTTGAAAATATTATCTCCTACAATATATTTCCAACATCTAAACTTTTTATAAAAAAAAATTACTTTACCAACTAAATGAAAGTGACGAAGGTGAAGATGCTAGTACAAGGCATAGTCTTTTTTAAGAGCAACTTATCTTCAAAAATTCCATTTAAAAGAATATTCAAAATCAATTTTAGTTCTTTTAACATTATGGACTTACGATTTTTATGTACATTGTTAGAATAATGTTCGTTACTTTTATATATTCTCCTTACAAGAGGACAGTCCAGCGACAGATTGTTTCATTAAACCTCTAAACATAAATTTTATTTCAGTCAATTAAAAAAAAAAATGTTAATGTATTTCGGTTACAAAGAATAAACCCCCCTAACTGGTTGGTATAATGGGGACTTTTATCCACTGGCTGAACCAGAACCAGACTTCTAGATATGAACTGGTCATGATGACATCTTATCTGGATATCGGCAGTATTAATAAATCATAATTCTTAAAACGATGCTAACATTACATTTTTCTTTTCGTTATTGAATCACAGTCATTTAGAGGTACTCTAGTAAACAACTTCTCGGGTTTTTCAAAAATTATCACAATTAAATTGTTATGATTAGAAAATTATTGTTCCTACTGTCCTATTACCTACTGGCTACTAAACATGCCAATTCCATTGGTTTATGGACAATACAAAGAACCAAATGTTAATGGAACCGAACTCACAATTCTGTGGGAAAGGCAAGGACTTTACCTACTAAGATACCGAGGCGCTCATAGCATCCTCTTAAAACACTAAATTTTGATTTGATTTTAATGCTTGCTGTCAAAATTGAACAACTCTGGATATGTGTCTAACAAAACTAAGCATATGCCATTAATGGTACTTCATTACCCGTGAAAGTTAACTCATCCAGGTAAAATGGATAAACAAACAAAAGTCTCCACACAAATGAAGTTTTATTCAACAACAACGCGTTTCGAACACTTTGTCTTCCTGATGAACACAAAGTGTTCGAAACGCGTTGTTGTTGAATAAAACTTCATTTGTGTGGAGACTTTTGTTTGTTTATCCATTTTACCTCAGAATGAGTAAATACCACACAATTACGGATTGTACAACTAATTATTTAACTCATCGATTTGAATCTTTTGGTCAATTGAATTAATGTCATTTAGTTTGTAAAATATGCCTTTTGATGTAAACACTTCACTGTAGACTGAATTCCAGTTTTCTTTTGAGCACATTGTTGGATTTTTCAACTATCCCTTAAATATACCATACTCTAAATGAAGTTGATTGCAGTAAAATTTAAGACTTCTAGTGAAGAAAATGAGTGTCATTAAATAATGAGTGACATTATTAACAAATTCTTCACGATTCAAAAGCACTGAGAGATGTTGATGTAGCTGTTGGAAGAAACACGTTTAAAACATGTTATTGCTGCTTCAGGGCTACGATGTCAAGACTCTAATCACTATTGCTGAATCAAATAGCCACTTTGCTGATTCAGGGGTACGATGTCAAGACACTGTAATCACTATTGCTGAATGAAATAGCCACTTCATAATCTGTAACTAAAAGGAGATTATTAACTTTTATGAAATAGTGTACAACTTTTATATCCCTTCTTCACAAAGTTGGACAGAGTGTTGAGCCTAAAGCTCCCTAACTTGATGTCAATATGCCGTATAATATATAATCTATGAGGATTCTTGAACCAGCCTTCCTTTATAGATCGCTCAGTTAATTAGCATCCCGGGCAAATGCACTTTCACTCAAGACTCGTGCAATTCTGATTTCTTTTACTCTTATTTAAAACTACCCGACTGCCATATTTCCCAATATGGCACTTTCAGTGGCATGGTTAACATGCTTGCATGAATAATTTACTAATACTCTAAACAACTGCATGGTGGAAGCAATAAGTTGGCTCCCCAGAGGTTAGCATCCTACTTTTTCAGTTTATTTTACATGTCCAGTCACTTAGTGAAAACTGATTTCTTAGTTCAATTAATATAAAAATTATCAGTACATAATTCTTCCTTCACTGGCAGGTAAACTATATATATATATATTTAAAAAAAGAAAATGAAAATGTTACGCCTTTCTTTATATCCACATATCGACAGTTTTCATACAAGTTGCTTAGTTAATGAAATACCAAATTTGATACAATTTATAACAAAAAAAATGTATTTATTTATTTTAAGTTATAAATAAATACCTTGAAATTTATCAAAAGACAAGTTCGTGTCTTTTGAACAAACACGAGTTGTTCAAAAACTTGGTCTTTTGAAACACAAACAAGTTCGTGTCTTGGAAATCTTGAATTCCCTTTATCTCTCTCATAAAAAGGCCCATAGAAAAAATGTAAACGTCATGACAATCTCTTTTAGACCTCATCCACCACCATTATACAGGTTATAACAAAATAAAAACAACAATCCTTCTCAATCAAATATATAATATATAAATTTAGTTTGAAGAGATAAATTATAATGAGGCTTTTTCTTATAGCTTAAGATATATTATTAAAAAAAATATATATTTAGACATGCATAGATATATAATACATTTACGTATTTTAACCATTATCGTTAAAGTATGTATCCACCTTGTCTCACAGATTCCTATTCTTCTAACCTATTTTGAAATGCGTCCCCTTTTGGGAGGCTTTTAAATAGGCAACCTAAAAATCTACTACGTATGCTTTTTAATTACTGTAATAATCATGTATCCAATAACCTGTTATTGGGGCCTGTGTAGTTTTAATAGAAATGAGGTATAGATTATTAGAAACAGGTACACTTTACCAGACTCGCATTAAATCATTGACGCACAATTATAATATTCGACACAATTATTGCAACATGAATAGGCCAATATGATTGATTTAATAAATAACAATAAACTACATTTCACCTTCCAAAGTAAACTAGAGAACTAATTACCCTCATTGGGAAGCTATACTTGTCAGACTAAAGGCGTGTAGAGAAGTTAATTGCCCGTATCTATGGGATGCGTTCTAGCATCAAAAGTAAAGACGCATAAAGTCAGGCAGGTTGTTGGTGTTTCTTCTTGTGTTTGAGGATTTCAATGGGAGTCAGGTACATGCTCTTGGCACAATCGGGACAAGCGTACAACTTTGAGTTGGGCTTCGACTTCTTCCCTTCAACTACCTTCAGCTCCTCTGAAAACAATTTTGTCAGTTCATAATGGGTATTTTAGGACTTCACTAAATTATATATTAAATAATTTAAAAATAAATTGATGTTGTTATGATGAGACTCTTTCAAGGTGAAATGTTAACACCACTCTACACCAGTAGCCTTGAATTGGCCATGCACAGTTTATTTAAAACAGAGATGTAACTCTACGTTACTCTCCAGACGACATCCAGTATTACTGCATAGTTTAAGAATCGGTCACAGCAGGCAGACTCATGGCTTCCTTCTTGGGTTACCACTTTGTAACCCATTATTATGAACAATGGCCCATAAAATGTTATTTATTTTACAGGAAACAACTTCACAATCTCTACCGAGATATGAATCAATTACAGTAAGGGTTTGGCAAAAAAGCTTATTTAATGCTTTAGTGAACCAATCAACTGTATCAACTGAATGAACCGTAGTACAGCATGTGCGTAGAAAAGAGAACAGACTGAAAGAAGTGGCTTTTAGCTGTCTCAACAACACTGCTTTGGGCTTTGAAACCTCCAAACGGAAGGTCTTTTCAGCCAAGTAGCCTCCCAGTAGGAAAAAGAATACTTGTCAAACAATAGCATTTAAATTAACTTCTGGGTTTATTAGTGCTTTGATTTAAAAATACTTTTTTCTTGATTAAGATTGTTAAGAAAACCAATATTTGATAAAATAAATAATATATAAAATAACCTCGGAATAGGCAGTGAGAAAAGTAACTTAAAAAAACTTTTTCCCATTTGTTTTAGTCGTTCAGCTAATGCAGTCTAGGGTCAAACAAGTTTACTTACCTGAGAGCTGGTTCGCCTGGCAAGTCTTCTGGTGACCAAGTCGCTCCAGGACAGAAAGAGGAGCCACGAGTCCACAGTTCGGACACTCCCACGACTCACAGAAGCAGCCTTGACCAGTTTCTTCTAAACTATAAAATAAAATAATCTGAAAGACTTTGGTCCAGGTAATAAAATAGTTTTTAATTACATATTTGCTTAAACCAAAAGCAAGGACAAGTAGCATGTACAACGTATGTCAACAATTGTTTATTACAGATATATGGAGCATTTATGGGAAATGTTGAAATCCAGTATATACATGAACATGTCCCTTTGCCTTTACAGTGCGCCCAGTAATCAGGCAATTATCATAATTGCTTCCAAGCTGATGACAGAATTATAATTGCGTAAAACTAATGGGTCACGACTATTTGGCTGTAAATATTCCGAATTACCTGCATTTACTGAAGTGAAAAAAACAATGTCATCACAAGTAGGCAGAAGGATTTTTAACTGTTCACTTGCCTATTCTGTTAAATGCTTACTTATTAGAGAATACTGATTAATGTATACTTATTTTTGAAATTCCCTTTAAAGTAACCATTAAAAAGTAACATTTTTGGATAGAGTAATACAAATTTAGCTTTCACCTAAATATCTATAAAATGAACAAGATGAACAGACTTGATGTAATCGTTATTAACATTGCACTTTTAAGTTCACTACTCAGCTAGAAAACAAATTAATGACTAAATTCTTTTTACTTTAACTCTGATGAAATATACAAAACAATTTATTATCAATACTACTATTAACCTTAGAATAATGGTAGATTTACATAGAAACATTATTAACACGTGACACTAACAATGATATTACTTCAGTTTTATCATTAAGGATGTGTTACCAGTAAAACATTAGACTTAAATTAATTAACGACATTCATAAGAGTAAGAAGTTAATTAGAATTAGTTTTGAAATTAATTATTATTCAACCGTCAAAAAAAAGCACTCTTGTTAATGGTGCTAATCCTTATGTACAAGGATATTTTATATGAGGTTAACTTTTTAAAGACGGAAGCATTTTTCTAAATCCTTGAAAGCATTCCGATACCTCAGTTTACGTCGGCGAAGCCACAGGCATAATATCTATTATTTATAAAATTATGGACGTGAGGAGACAAAATCAAGCTTATCTGATGTGGTCAATATCAGCTATTTCGTACATTGCTGTCTAAGTAAATACTTCCTGTTTAGCCACATGTTTCATGGCTAATTTCCCTTAGGTTAATTACTGATACGAAACTATTAAACTACCTAGCGGATTCCCAACAAAATACCTTTTGCCATGCACAATACACATAACAGAGAAATACTGCATTTCCTTAACACTAGAAAGACTGAAAATTAGTACATACCTATATCCCAAAAGCAGTCACAATGACTGCATTGTGAAAGAATAAATAATGTGTAAAGAAATTTGTTAAAATTAAATTTTTTTAATTTTTTTTTATATTATTTAGAGTCATAAAACAAGTTATTAGTAAGTATTAACAATAAATAAATTACTTAACTTGGAAAATTCCAAGAATCTGTGCCACTGTATACACAATTTTATTCTAATTGGAATCGAAAAAAAGTCAAAATGACTTCCTTAGGCAATCTAGTGTTAGATACCTATGTCTGCCTAATCTTATTCTTCAACCTAATATGGCATTTATCAAGTCTAACTTTACATTTATCTTGATCACTGAACCAGAATACTAAATAATACTTTTTAGAACCTTAGAAATGAAAGAGCACAGTTTATTTCATTAAAAAATGTTGATATGCTACAGGAAAATAAGGTTTTATAAATAGTTACCAGTGATATGTAAGGTAGGGAGTAAGCATGACTCCTCCCAGAGTTCTGTTGCTCGTCATAGTCCACTCAGGCAAGACCGGGCTCTCCCCTAACTCTTCTTCACTGCCATCCCAGCCGAGGTAAATGATCTTTCTGTCGGCCGGCAGCAGTCTCTTATAGCTGTACACTATCTCGGACTTCATTACATCTATCAGGCCATTAGACAGTTCTGTTTCCACCTCGCAAACGTTTTCCTCTGTAAAGAAAAAAATATCACTCTAGACAAGCAAATCCAAGAACCAATGATCAACAATTATTTCCACACTGTATACAGTAATCAAAAGTAATACTTATTAAAGAATAACTTAGTCTTTAATATGGAAGAGATGATGACTGGCATAATTTCTCGAAAGTTTATAAATGGTAACAGGAATCAGGGAGGCTGACACTTGCAAAAAAAGCCTGGATGAGGTGACTTGGAAGGATAGGTAGCATTTTATTTTCATTGGTCGTATGAGTGATGTGGCGGTCAATATCTTGTCCCATTTCTTTGCAGGAGGAAGAAAGAAGCAGCTTGCGAAAAACTAAAAGCTAGTCGGTCCTACCTGCCTGTATGAGACATACACACTACCTACTTTACTAGGCTCCACCTGCAGACAGAATGCCGCCAACCGTTGGGTTAGGATACACAAGAAAAACCAATGCTCCTGTCTTAATTATCTTTAAGAACCGTAAAAATAATACTATTACATGTAAATTTAACAATTTAAATCTATTTTTACATCACGGCTTAGAAGTTTTGATACAATAATTCTCACTTAAATTCTATTCACTGTTTTGTTCACTATGTCCTAAAACACATTTATTAATGTACTTTAAAAATATAGTTACCCTCTAGTTTCATTTTGAGAAGTTTCTCCCACAATGACCTCAGCTTGATAATGGAAAGAAGCAACTTTTCTATTGGTGGGGCTACAGGAAATTTTAGTTTAATCCAGGAATCGCATACTATTCTGAAATAAAAAAAATAAACAGAATTTTACAAATATTTCACAGATAACTATTAAAGAACATATTATTGTTGCACCTAGTTATGGTAACACAGTGAGTTCGATAATACATCCAATAGCATTCTTGCAGTTCGCAAGCCAGCTGCCTTGTAGGCATTACCAGTGATTCATTTTACCAAAAAAAGGCAGTAATTCGTAAGCACTAGCCTTCGAAAAGTATAAATTATATCTCTGCGATCCTAATGGTGGGGTGCCTGGATATGTTTTAAGTATACCACAACTTTCAAATGCCCAATACGAATCACAGTTTGATGTATTGATAATATAAAAATTTGAAATACAAGCAGTCCTTAGACGAAAAATGAATAGCATATTTTTAAAACAAACTTTTTTTTTATAAGATTGTAGAGATACTAATAGAAATATAAAAATTGTGGGTAAATATTGAAAAGTTTAAGTAATTTTCTCGATACACTAATTTCAAAAATGAGAGGTGACTTCAGAGGCTAACAAAAAGTATTAAAGTAGAAAAATTCAGGTACATGTTTATTTATATGTTTATTTAAGTTTCTGTTATCACAAATATTATTACAATTAAATATAAGTATCAATACATAAATAACAATTTATTGACAGTTACAGATAAATAACAAGTAAAACTGCTTCTCTGAGTTTGATATTAATTTACTTCATAAATCATTAGTTGTGCAATCCGTAATTGTGTGGTATTTACTCATTCTGAGGTAAAATGGATAAACAAACAAAAGTCTCCGCACTTAAGAAGTTTTATTCAACAGCAACACGCGTTTCCAACACTTTGTGTTCATCATCAGGAAGACACCAACCCTTCAGTACCACATCCTTGGTGTCTTCCTGATGATGAACAGAAAGTGTTGGAAACGCGTTGTTACTGTTGAATAAAACTTCATTTGTGTGGAGACTTTTGTTTGTTTATCCATTTTACCTCAGAATTAATTTACTTCTTTAAAGTTGACTGCAGACCACGGTAACTGTTTGTACACTCAATAACTATGTTCTAATGTAACATTCTTACTATATCTTGATACTTACACAGTGAAGTCAGAATTGGTGTGCAATGTGTTAGCCAATAAGAGAAGTGTTTGGGTCATAGGCATCCTCGTCGTGTTCACCAGGTAGGGCTTGTTAGTTTCCAGCAGAGACCTGAAACCAAGTATGCCTTTATTCCCACATCATCAATCTGTTATGGTTTGCCATGTTATAGAAATAACGTATTTAGACAAGCAGAACATTAACAATATCTATTTTGCATGCAAAGTACATGAGAATACAGTGGTGAATCATTAACGTTTTTAATGGTGAAAGTAATTCAAGGGTTATACTCAAAATCATCCGCCTTAGGGAAGATCAGCGAAGTAGAAACGATATGGTACTATAAAAATAAATAATTGAAGTATAATTTTAAAACTATTTAAAAAGAACTAACCTTCTACCATGGCTTTCTACAAAACTAATTTTTTGTTTACTTAAATTGATGATTTCAAATGAATACTAAGTTCAGTTCAAGTGGCTACTGAGGCAAGGAAAGCACATATATTATTATTATTATTTGAGGGTGCTATAGCACTGCGTCTTAAGAACTAAAGCACATGTAGGCTATAAATTCTTTAGCTATTATCACTTAACCATGTTCATTCCACATCGTTATTCTAAATAATCCTATATTCAATTTAATCAAGGATCTATAAAGAGTACATAATCTCTGAGGGCTGCTGTAAACACTATTTTCCATCTTCCATGTAAACAGATCTAAGTTAATAAATAAGATCCCTAGTCTTTACTTTTGTTTATGAGCAGCACTAGCTATGGAATTCTACGAACTAAGATTACTTGATAATACAGTAGCAATAACACTGCTCTAATGTTGTAAACGGAAAGCAACCGTAATCTTTTAACAGAAAAAATTGTTGAAAATTTTGAAAACTCATTATAAGAGCAATAACTAGTAATATAATTTCCCTTTCAACTACAATAATAATTTATTATATTTAAAACTTCCACACATATAAACTTATACTTAAATGTTGTTCTAGGAGCATTAATGTACCTTGTAATTATTAACACTTTTTAATGACGGTGAATACATTACCCACTGATTCTACAACGGAGTCTAAAACATAACTCAAGTTTATTAGAACAGGGGTCTTTACGAGTACCTAACATCATAAAGGGTCACTGTTTTCATGCTTACTTAGAGTAGAGATTTTTAAAGAATATTCGATACCCTAAAACAGTGTTATACTCATTTATATGTCATCACAGTAATATTTACAAATAATTTTTTAACCTGATCAAATACATAGATAAATTTCTGTTTGAAAACATCACAAATTACACTTTCAAAAGAAGTTGTTTTGTGTTGTCTGAGTCAGCTGTTCTTGGGCACGAGTTTGACATGCCTCTATTGCAGGGCGTGGGCTAATGTTTTTACGTAATTATTTACACTGTCCAAGAGACGGCGTGAGAAAGATATTTCTACTCAAACATTACAAAATCTAGAGTCAAAGTAAGCTAAAACGCCGAGATGTAGAGTCAGCATGCTTGATAGTACATCATCATCATCGTCATCACTCATGAGTAAAAATTTTCAAATTTGACTGAAGGAGATATATTTCAATTTAATTTTTAATTAAATAGAGCAAGAAATGTAATATGAAAATTAGAACTAATACTACGTGTAGGAGAGAAGTTGGTGCTTAGAACTAAGGGGGTTTCTAGACGTGAAGCCTGGAGCGTGCACAATATCGTGGTCTTCGAGTTGCAAAACAGTCATATTGTTAGCGAAGTAGGACATTGGGTGGAGGAAGACAAATGGCTTGCCTTCTGTGTGGAACAACTGCTCACTCACGCCCTGAACAAGACCCAACAATGTCATCAGATTAAACAAAAAGCACCTACACTATTAATAATATTTAAGGAATGAAAATTAATGATTTCAAGTTCATTTAAAATGAACCTTTTATACTGTTTTTTGTTCATTTTTTACTTTGAATTATCAAGATTTAAATTAAAACTTCATTAATAGGTACAATACATTTCAAACAAAGGTAAGAAAAGGATTATACGAATGTATGAGAGAAAAAATAATATAGTCTTTATTTTTAACAATAAAAGTAACTCAAGATATCACTTGCGAAATATTATTAAAAAAAAAACAAAAAATAAAGAAAGAAAAGCAAAAACTATTAAAAGCAAAATATAACATTTGCTTGTATTGAAAAACCACAATTAAAAGCTTTCGCTTCCACTGCTGTTCTGAAGAAGGAAGTGTGACGCATCTGTTGATGGACACCTATTTTAATTATAATCCATTACCAATACCCTATTCATTTTACATCAGGGACCAGTAATCTAGGAATTACCAGATAGTAGATGAATATATACAATTTTAATTAACTAAGTTACTTAGCTCCATAAGTAACGTATTACCCGAAACTATTTCTTCACACATAGAGTTCAATGCGACTGACTGGGGTTGATACAAATACCAACATTTTAGAAAACCAGTTTTCGAATAGTTATTTTTCCAGAAAACCGGTTTTAACCGGTTTCAAATTTTTATAAAAATTTTTTTGCTCGAATATTCTGTAATTCGAACAAAAATTTCAATAGGAAATTTAGAGTGATTAAAAGCAGTTTTTGACTGAAATTATTTACTGTTCAATTTTATTGATAGTAAAATTTTTTTATGCAATAATAGTTGACCAGGATTAAATAACTTTAAAAACAATTATTCCTTGTTTATGTATAATTTTCATATATAATGATGTAAATATTTTTATAATAGTGAAATGAGTTATTCAGCAAAGGGTTCGAATAAATAAAAACAATATATTTTCATATTTTTATAATAACCATATTATTAAATCGGACCGATATGATTCCAAGAAACAAACCGCTTGCAACAGTGTTTCCATCAATCTGGTACATTTGGCTACATTTGTCATTTTCAAATTTTTTTTAAGTGTTATACATTGAAAACCGATATTTTTTTACTAAAAAAACCGGTTTTTAAAAACCGATATACCCTACGACTGACCTACCTCAACGTTTCTTACAACAAAATTCGTATCCAAAGTGAGTTTGAAATGAATGAAATTAAATGAAGCTAGAATGGATAGGTAAAAGTACAAAAGCCAAAAAAGGACCGAGAAGTAATCGTTTATTAAGTAGGTAAATTTTGATTTATTATATTCTTTTAGTTTCAAATTAAAACAGTGAAAAATAATATTTAGTACGAGACTGAAGGAGAACAGTTAAAAATGAAACTAATACATCATTAATTATGTTTAAAATATTAAGAAATCTTTAAGAAAAATTAAATGATTACCTCCCCACAGTAAAACATTGACACATAGACACTTGCAGTGTCAATTTATCTGACACGCCTGAAGAAGATCAGCGATAATAATTTTGTATCGCAACTGAGTTTAAACTTTATATTCAGAAATTTAGATCAATAATCATCATATTAAATTTTTAGTTTTATGAATACTATTTCAAGAAATTAATTTTCACTTCTAACTGAATTCTTGCGTGGAATAATATTTTCTTAACTTCTCATCAGAAATAAGTATAAAATTAATTTAACTTGTTTGCATATTTTGAATATCCAATTAAAGTTCTCAGAATAAAATGGTTTCCACAGATGCTTTACCAACCACCGAATTAAAACAATTGCATGTGATATATCCATACTTATACTCAGGTAAATATACTCCTAGTTCATTATAAATATGAAACAAAGATTTATTTATGTGTTTTAGAAAAAAATTTGCCTTGATTTGTTTAAATGTGTTAAAATGTATCACTGTTTTAGAGCTTGTAGATGAAAAAATAGCACTTGTCTTCGGTATAATATTTTTAGTTTTTGTTTTCCAGTACCTACACTTATGCGGTTTTCACCTTTTTGCGCTGTTCTATTGGTCGAAATTGTGGCTAAATTATTATTTGGCACCTATTTTGATAATGGGCGAGCCACATAACCTGTTGATTCTACATGGGGAGTCCTAAAATTTACCTAACTTTAACGATTGCCTGACATCGTACAGGTTCGGGACCAACGACTTAATGTCCTCTCCGAGAGACGAGTCAAAATATTTATAACAATCTCTTTATTTGACGAGATAATTATTAAAAAAGTTTTTGGACTTAACGTTTCTAAACTTTTTCTTAGAATGAAATGTTCATTACTGCTATGGATAAAGCCGCTTGAGTGTTTTGTATTACAAGTAAAGAAATTGGAAGCTCGTTGATATGGTGAATCATGGTTTACCTTGGCATGGTTAAATTCATCTGGTATTGCAATTTGAGGATACAATCCACTGGTTAGGATTAGCTTAAGTATCGTAAGATCTCGATAACTGCAGGCGGTAGAGCCACTTACCAAGTCCTACAAATACCAATTACATATTAGCGGATGTCAGATTTATAAAATAATCAAACATTTTTGAAAATTTACCTTTAACTTCCCATGGTCAGTGGACAGTCGAAAGTCAATATCCTTCATATCGTGTCCTTGGTCATCTTCCTCAGTGTCTAGTTTCCACTTCTCCGGTTGCACGAATCGTCTTTTCCTCGACCCTGAAGACTGGTGGGCTCTCTTGAGGTCCTTTAAGATTTTCAACTCACCGATCCTCATTGCTCTTTCACTACTTGACATTCCATCTAATTTTGACTTATCATCAACTAGCAGTTTGCATTCCTACAAAAATTAATTCAATTTTAAAATACATTATCATCAACTAGCAATTTGCATTCCTACAAAAATTAATTCAATTTTAAAATACAATCACTTATATTAAAACCGAAAACCTGAGATGAAGATACCTTAATCATAAATGGGATTAAGGCCCTTCGACCAAACCTCGTCAGAGTCAAAAGGTGATTAAATGGATTAAGGAGAAGGTGGTCATGCAGTACTAGCTTGAGATACTTTCAATATTTCAATGGATGCCAAAATGTTAAAGTAAGTTAAGTCTACTCTTCGTCTATGTGCCTCCCTCTAATATTTTACTCTGTAATTTAATGTGTTGTCCTCGTAGTCTTACTACATTTGTAATGTAGACTCTTAGTGATGTAAGTCTATTACAATAGTAAAAAAACAGTCACTAATTGTAGATTGCTACCCTAACATTCCACAATCTCCTCCAGTTTGATAGCAACTATCAAACTATAACAGTATGACATCTATAACAATAACACTAACAACCTCTGTGACACTAACAATTATATTCTACATAACATTAAGAGTACGCACCTGGAGCAAATCCTTGAACTGAGAGCGAAGCTTGACCATTTCATAGAAGCGCTGCTCCTCAAGGCCTCGACTCTTGCACCAGCGTCGTGAAGGTGTTGCCACGGACTTTTCTCGACTTTCTTTCTTTACTTCGAGCCATTCTTTCATTACATTGAGAAGTGTCACTGCGTCTCCATGGTCCGACTCTAGATCTTTACGCAACATCTTCCAACATCATATATTTAAGTCATACTATATGGAAATAATGCACAGAAGTTTAATACACTTAATAAATTTAATTGCAAAATAAAATAATAGTAAAGCTATTCATAAAAACCTTATTGGTTTCGAAACAAACTAAGGAAATAAATTATTTAAAAATAGTGAAAAATTGTTTATTTGGGTAAAAAATATACCATATTTTTAATACTGAAAGGCTAGAGTAGGAATGGACCTACCACAGTCTTCGAGATAAAAGGCGCTCAAGTGAGAAGGCGCCTCTCTAAGAGGCCACTACTCTGGACTAGGCTCCACACAACATGAGTATCAGTGCTCAAGAAATGATCTCCGAATTCATTTCCTCATCTAGTGGTAGAGATCTCAGTCTCCAGCTACTTCTTGGTAGCATGGAGAAAGTCATAATAAATAGTTACCTCTATTTCTAGCTAGAGACCTCAACCTCATTCAGCCGGGAAAGTAATCCTTTTTGGGTGCATTTCATAAACACTAGTACTCTTCCCGTATGACCTCTGGCCAGGGACACTGCGACCAAGAGCACATTTTCATAGGAAAGTGTTTAACCCAAAAATAAGGTAGGTCAGTTCCAACTCTACTTAGTTATTCAGTTACGGTGTACTCGTCATTCTAATTAGTGCTTTATTCCTAATGCTTAATCTAACTAATCCAACCTTAATCTAGGTTAATTTCTAAACCTAGAGTGTTTTAAAATAGTAGAGAAATATAAAGTAAGACTTACTTCGGCATCAGTGTCCCTGTAGGCCCAGTTGGTGAAAGGAGTCTGAACAGACAATGCAGAAGCCAGAGAGAGTGCCGGCTCAAGCTGGTCAAACACACTGCCCATGACAAGCATCTTCCCCAGGGGGATATCGACTGGCAGCTTCGACAAAAGGCTGCCCAAAGGCGTCAGACGTTCTTCTTCAGTCAAGGCTCCCTGAGCGTTAATGGTATCAGTATCAGACACATCAAATACTCCTAAAGTTAACAATATATTTCCCACGTTATATCTCAAGACCCAAAGTATTGAAAATTACTATAATTTAAGAACTCACCTAACTTACAAACGTATAAGACATGTTGTCAATGACTTATAGTTGTGTAATGAATCAAAAAATGGTATAATTATTTTTGGAAAGTTCACAACTAAACTGAGCTTTACGAAAATAAAGTGTTTCTAGCACGTAATATTCCAATTCCGGTTAAATTCAATTCTATATTAATGGGAAAGATAAGTACTACACCGGGTCTCTTGATTCTATTCTTCTTCAGTTGTATCTCTAGTTGTCCATAGTTGTGTTACGAATACGTCTTGATTTCATTCTTGACCAGTAAATCCTTTAGGCATGCCCGATCTTCTGAGAATCTCTCAGATCTAACTTACTTCAATTGTCTTCTAGGTTTGACAGAATGGATTTCGAACAACTATTAACCCTTATTTTTGTTTAAATGTTCTTAGGTTTGCCTCTGGCTGTATTTAGAATGCCTCTTGTTTCTATTCTTCAAATCTATTTCTAGGTTGACGCTATGCATTGAGAATTTCCTTTGTTTTTATTCTTCTTCTAAGTCTGGATGATAGTACTTCGAATATCGCTTGATTCAATCCATGTTCAGGATGATCCTCTAGGTCTGCCTTATTGAGTTCTAAATATTCCTTCATTCAGTTCTTCTTAAGAATATTCATCTAAGTATTTCCGATAGCTGTTCTTCTTAAGTTATTTTTATAGAACCCCTAAGAAAAGCTTCATCCTATTATTTCATTTAATTTCTTTGGACCCAGAAATGTTCTCTCTCTACTTTTTCTTTTTAGAGAGATTTAACTTTAGGAATAAATATTTCAAACGTTCCATTTTCATAAAACCGTGTTCATCTAGAGACTTTTCCATTAAAAAAATAAAAGGAGATTAAATAACAAGATTAATAGAAAGAAAAACAACGGCTTAGGGCTTAGGGAATACAAATAAACTAAACAAATAGCATGATTTTCCCGATTTAATAGAGCTCTTGATTTTAAACTACATCCAATCCGATAGCTAAAATTCATAAAATGCCATACCAAACTGTTGTGAAAACCTAATACCAAAAACTTAATGCCATACAAACAAGGAAAATTAATATTTACGATTAAACCAAGAAATAACTGTGTCCAAACGAAAAAAACATGGAGTATCACCAATGAGTGGTTTCTCCACTCTTTTATTTCATTTTGTATGTACCACTTATCAATATTACTCGTACTTGTTACCTGTTGGGTAGTTGTAATAAAATAATAAATAAAAAAATAAAAAACCCAAACGAAAATAAACAAAGAATCACAACGAAAGTATAAAAAATGCAATCGGCCTACAATATATAAAATTCATCAAAAATTGAATTTCGTATATGATTTATAGTGAAGTAAAAATGGGAAAATTACAACGTTTTAGGAAAACCAAATCTCACATGTTGTTTTAGAGATGTGATGGTATTTTCAATGGAATCAGCGGCAGGGGACTCCAAAAACGGGAACTTCCTACAATCTGGCAGGCCTAGAGCAACCATTTGAAGCAGAACGGAATCAAGAGGAACCCGCTGGATTTCTGGGGTAGAGTAGTCCTGCATGGCCGCGTACTCAGCCTCGGAGTACAGTCTGTAGCAGACTCCTGGCCCAGTTCTGCCTAAAACAAATGCACACTTGAATTTACAGTTCGAGTTTTAGAAAAAAATATGGATATTATTATAAAATTAATAAACATAGCTATAAAAGCAGCTGTAGATGGCAAATATATTTAGAAGATAATAAATCATAGGTGTCATAAAACGTTAGAGATAATGTTTAATTATATCTTTATAATTAACAGCAGTTAAAAATATAATACATATTTAGCAAAACTTAAAATCAGATATAGCAATCAGAAGTCTTCAGAAAGTAACACTTATAAATAATCATAGCTATCATACATTTTTAAAAAGTACAATTAAAAAAAGTTATTTATTTCATAAATGTATTCATAGATCCTCAGAAAATACACTTAAAACTGATCATAGATACTACTCAACTTCACATAGTGTTGTAGGGTAAAAAGCTAATGAAATGGTCTGCACTTATAAAAATTTAATGGTATAAACAACGCGTTTCGAACACGTAGTGTTCTTCCTCAGGAATTAACTAAAAAATACAATGTCATCAGAGAGTTATCTATAGTACAAAGATAACTCTCTGATGACATTGTATTTTTTAGTTAATGCCTGAGGAAGAACACTACGCGTTCGAAACGCGTTGTTTATACCATTAAATTTTTATATGTGCAGACCATTTCATTAGCTTTTTACCCTACAATGAGCAAATACCACATAATAACTGATTGCACTACATTAGAATTCATATAGTGTATTTAAGAACAGTCATAGTTATCATAAATCTACAGATTAAACTCAAAACTAACATATATCTTTTGAAAGTAACACTTAAAAGTAGTCACAACTATTATTTTTGATTCAGCACCCATTTAAAACATGGGTGATCTACAATGTGGTAGCGCCAATGGCTTGTGGGTCACCCATTCAAGATCGTACCTACATAAGTGCCCAATGTTGCTTAACTTCGAGGATCTAAATGACACATCTAGCTTGATGTTTCAATATGGATATGGCAGTTGGCTAAAGCAAAACACATAAAATCAGTAACAGTTAGCATACATCTTCAAAAAATAACACTTATTTGAAGTTACAACTACTAACTATTTTGATACAGAGTAGTTATAGCTGTCACGATTTTCATAGTGAAAATTGAATGAGATCACAGTTATCTCACATCTTCATAAAGAATGCACTTGAAAACAGTGTTACCTGCTCGACCTTTCCTCTGCTCCGCACTAGCTTTGCTCACCCAGAACTCCTTGAGTCTTTGCATTTTGCACACAGGATCATAACTCATTTCCTTGACCATGCCTGAGTCCACTACGAACCGAATTCCATCAATAGTGACTGAAGTCTCGGCAATATTCGTCGATACAATGCACTTGCGAAATCCCTCAGCTGCGTAATCAAACACCTGTATCAAATAATCAATAATAAAGGACAGTTTTAAACTAAAACTGTCTGTTCAAGAAACAATTGTTTACAAAAGTAATAATCCTTAAGAGAGAATTGCTAAAAGACTAAAGAAGGTTACTATAGCTTCCCACCTTATCCTGATCAGCAATGGACAAGGAACTGTGCAGAGGTAACACGACCCACCGCTGCGTCTTCACATTGTACTCGAGGGCACCCTCCACCACGGAGTTGATTTCACTCAAACCACTCAGAAACATCAAAACATCTCCTCGCTCTTCTCCTTTAAAATAAACCACAAAGCTTATTAACTAAAATAAAAAAATCGAATATCTTAGCAATAATAATATGAAAGAATATTGCTTTTTTTAAGATTGTACTGCTTGCTAACAATGTAAAATCTAGTTTTCTCTAACATTAGAGCTCGTTTGATTATTAATAAGGAAACGAAACACACATGTACCTTCCTCATGTACCTCACATCTCAAGGCTACATTGAAATATTAGGCATAATTTATAATTTTGGGGCAATCATAAAAAGATCACAAAAGGATTAAAGGCTCTGTTTTTAATTATGTTCATACAAATTAATAGGTGCAATATAGTCATTCACTATTTCGATAATTGCTAGAGCTTCACAGCTCTATACTGATAATTCCTTTAAAACTGTATGTTACATATGTTACTGTTATGTTAAAACTGACTGTGTGCTTGTTTCCACAAGAGCACACTCAGGTCATAAGGTTGATTGATTCTACGGCGGCAGCCCTCATTAAGGTGTACGTAATAGGAAGTATGTGTTGCTGAATGCACAACTCAGAAATTCCAGTAAAACATGGAAAACGACTTCATTTTCCATAACGGAAAAATTAAAGAAACTAATTTCCATAAACAAGAAGTTATATAAAAAAAAACTCATTTCGAACACTTACGAGTTTTTTTTTCATATTCTATCAACCTGTCTGGATAGGGTTTCAGGTGAACAAGAGTAGTTTTTATAAAACTTCTTTTCTAAGGAGATGAATTTCTTTAATGTTTCCAGCAGAAGTAAATATTACAGCAACCGATTTCACTATGGCTGACTGACTTTGTTATTTGGCAAATAGTACCGGTTAGTGACCTGTTTTCAAGGGATATCATACTATACATGGTAGTTCTGAGGTAAAATGGATAAACCAACAACCATTTTACCTAAGAATGAGTAAAGACCACACAATTACGGATTGCACAACTAATGATTTATACATGGTAGGTATGAAAGATTGATTCTCAAGTTTATTATAACAATCTTTAGTGAGTACCAACATCATATACGGTCTGGACGAACTTTGCGTTCCTTCCGAGACAGCCAATGCCCCAGATTTTCTACTTCCTCACAATAAAATGATGTTATCATATGTAGATTCTACTGGGTATCTTTAACTAGAGAAAAGCAAACTAACTATTAGGCCACATTTAACTCTTTTGAAGGGTAAGTCAAACTAACTTGTATTAAAGAGGTAAGAAGAAATTTTTTTAATATTACTAACAAACCTATGCTACCAACAGCAATATAATTTTATGTTGTACTTACTAGGGTATTTTTCATCAATAATTTGTAAAATTCTTAAGTACGGTCCAGGATCCAATTTTTTGGTTTTATGCAATTCATCTCTTGCTGGTGGTGGCATATAGTTAACTGAAATTGGATGCAACCTTCCAGGAACCTTTAAAAAGATTAAACTATGAAAAGATTTGAAAAAACAGTTATATAGAAGTATTAATAATATGATAATACCTTGATTACAGAAGCGTTTCCTCCAAAATAATCAGCAAACAGCTCGACGTTTATCGTAGCTGACATTAGGATCAACTTAAAATCCTTTCGCTGCAAGAGAAGACACTTCAAGACTCCCAAAAGGAAGTCACCTTGCAGGTGTCTTTCATGAACTTCATCAAGAAGAACCAGCTCGTAGTCCGAAAGCATTCCATCGCTTCCAACCTTAACAAACAAACAACTTGAATACACTGATAACCAAAACATTTTTTTTTCATAAACTTATTACATTTTTTTAACAAATACAACTTGATAACCCTTGTTATCACGAATATGTGTTTCACATTGGGAATTATAAAGGATCTATTAAACATATCAACTTTACCATTTTTAAATAAAAAAAACAAAAAAAGAAGTGCTTTCTTTCTAACTGACGACTACGAGATATGAAAGGCTATTATATAATATTCTAACAAACTTAAAAACAACCTTACCTAACGATTAAGAGAAAAGAATATGGAAAATCGGCAACAAAACTCACTCTAATGTTTCTGTTCAGTATCTTTGGTCACCCTCTGTTTATTTCAACCTCCTGTTCATGGTTGGAACAAAAGATTTGAGAATGTAAAAGCTAGTCTTTCCTTGTTTGTGTATTTTTACTCATATTGAAAAACATATACATAAAGTTTTCGTAATGCCCAGTGGAAGTTCTACCTGCATTAAATTAAAGCCTCCAGGCTTGCAGATTAACATATTGCGAACAGTATAGTAAATTTAAAACAGTAATGATTTGAAACAGTTTTTGAAGGCAAATTTTTCCAATTCCAGTCCATCTCACCTGTCTTAGCAGCAATCCTTCCGTTATAAACAATATCTTGGTTTCTTCCTTTTTCTTCTTTTCAAATCTTATCTGAAATCCAATTTCAGCTCCATATTCATTCCTTGTTTCAAAGGAAACTCTTTTACACAATGAAATGCAAGCAATTCTCCTCGGCTGGGTGCACGCTGAAATCATAGAAATTATTCATCAGGAATGTTTAGTAACAGTAACTTAGTTAAATCATATCGTATATGTATCATTCTTCGTCGATTGAACAAAATGAACACAGAGATGAAGATTCTGGTGATATTGGCAAAACTGTAATGGCAAAGTTGATTATTGAGATTCAAGTTCCAAGCTTTCACTTTTACTGCTGGTATTGGGGCCGGAAAGTGTGGTACCCATAGCAGTTATAGACAAGTTACATTCGTGTTGATTATGGATTGGGAATCAAAAATGTTGTAGACTCAGGTTCATGAATGTTGGACCTCTAACGAATACTTGATATCGCATAGGCTCAGGACAGTCGGCTTTACCTCCTCTTTGAAGAACAATGTGTACAAGATTTTAAATCTCGTCATATAAAAAAAAAAAAGATCAAACTGAGATTAACGTCTGAATCATCAAAACTCTCATTTTGAAACATTTGATAACAGTAAACATACTGTACTTGTTTTATATGACTATAGCTCCCGAAAATGGAAAGTAAATTATAAAAATATCCAAAATAATATGATTGACAGCTGTTTGCATTTAAAACGTACTTTGTCTCATTATGCTTTTTTCACTAATTAATTTATAAAATTACCTATTTTTATTTTAAGTTTGCCTTAAAATTTATTCGGTAAATTTTAAGAGTTTTGATGATGTTTAAACAATTTCATTATTACTAAAATAACATGATATAAATCTAACACAGGAAAAATAGATCTAATCATGGGAAATTTCACATCAATCCATGGGAAAACATATCCAGAAAAGTAACTTAGCGTTCCGTGATAGTAACACAATTTGGAACAAATAGTAAAGATAAAGTTCCATATAATAAAACACATGGGTCATTCTAAAATTCGACTAAGTAGTACGAATTGATATCCTTATCCGCCATATGGAGCTAGATTAAATAAAAAACGATTTGGTGCAGTTTTCTATAAACATTTAGATCTTACAGTACATATAGTAGAAGTACTCTATATATGTATTTAGAGTACTTCTCTATATACATATATGAAGTACTCTAACTATATGTATATAGAGTACATATAGTTAGAGTACTTCAGCTATCTACGAACCAAGTATATTGAAAATGAAAATAGTATCGAACAGCTTAGTTGTTATATTGTATTTAAGAACAAAGCATCTCAAACTACGCTCAAAGGTATTATGTAACACAATAAATAAATAAATAGTTATTTATGTAACACCAACTCATAGTTGCGATTACTTCGGACATGCAGTAAAATCCTCTGTCTCTTTGTGGACATACAGTCCAATGTTCAGATATTGAAAGTTCAATCCAGTAGTGTAGGAAATGCATACCCTCTCGTTGATGCAGATTATGCAGGTCATATCATGAACAGGCGACCTACTTCATCCTCATTTTAAAGCCTATGTAGTTTCTTTAAGTTCTAAATTTATTCAAGTAGTATCAAAAGTCTGGGATCTATTTTTTAATTATGACCTATAATATATACCTAATGCTATCAGAAAAATTCGTACCTTCTGATCTTCTCAGATAGCCCGGTCCCATTAATACACTATATTTATGCACTATTTCGAACAAATAATATAAAAACAAGACGCTGACATATTTTTGAGGAGACTTGAGGAAAGGACAATATAACACGTTCACCACAGTATAAAGGAGGTTTCATATGATTTGACCGAAAGGTCAGGGTGCATGCTTATGAATCAAACAGCTATAAAGGAGGTTTATAAAACTTAGGTTAGGTTAAGATGGCTGCTCACTTAGCAACACATACAGACTTTAGATTACACTAGCTGATCTACCCGGCATTAAACAATTAAATTCTAACTCTAGTAACAAATTACATATAACAAAAACAATTTAAATTTTCTATAGTTGCGTAACACTTAAGTTTTTTTTCAGATAAAGGAAATACAGAATGTAAATTATATATTACATAAAACTGATTATATAATATAAATGTGATTATATAAAATGCACACATAGTTTAGTACAATTGATAGTTGATAGATTAGATTAAATAAATAAAAAAATATTAGTTTCGTCGAACAATACAACAAGAAATGTTGGAAGAAGTATTAGCTCTTATCTGTTAAATATGATGACACGTATTTTAAACCCACAAATCATTTCAATTAAGACCAACAACCAAGTGCGGGCGTTGGTCAATAAATAAATATATTTCATTCAATTATTTCAATTTGAAAACTTCACACAGTTTTCAACGTTTAATTAAAATTATATCAGTAAACAAAATTGTTTATTTTGTCACAAAAGTGTCAGTTGAGTCCTAAATGTTAAATTGTACCTATATTTTTCATTATGTCAGGTTATGTTAATAGTTATAATGTCAAATTAAACTATGTTAAGGATTGTGTTTACACACACAAATACAAATACATACAATGATTGAATTTTATATATGTACATTTTGATTTGAATACTTTTTCATAAATTTTATATGATATATCTATTCCCTTATAAGTTTTACTGATTTAGACATAGAACTTATCTTAAACATCTTCTAGTTAGAGATCATCGATATATAATAACTTATCTTTTTGCTTATATGGATAATAATTACTAATAATTGAATATTTTTAACAAACGAATTAATCCGAAATAAATAAGCAACCCTTACATTCATTAAACTTCAACAAAAGACTTTAACTATATGTACTTTGGCCAAAAGATTTGAATTATGGTTCAAACACTATCATTATTATTCGCAATGCTATCATGAATAATAATATCATATTAAATATCTAATACTTAAAGCAAGTTAAGCCAATTAGGTAAAGAAATTTAATGGCAAACTAACAACCGCTAACTAACTAAAGATTTGTTAAAGCTAATAACAAACCCATATTAAATTACAATAATTATCTTCAATATCAATCTGAAAAAAAATAATAGTATTTCTGGTACCTGGATGTTTCCAATTAAACAAAGCAGGTGGAAATAGACGTTGGTCACAAGGAATAGCCTCCTTCGGCCGCCATTACCAATTAAAGTCAATATGTAAACAAACAGGTTATAAAGCAAACCTAATCTATCATGAAGAGGTTTATAAATAAGGAGTCCGTAAATCCCTCAAAGAAGCTCTGATCAAAATATAAATAAAACTGTTGGCTTCTTCGGAAAAAGTTTCATATGATCGAATCAAAAAGTTTTTTTGAAGTTTCTTCTATATATTGTCTATAGGGAAAACATGCACACACACGTACTATAGAGACAGTCATTTTTATATATATAGATTGGATCCATTCAACACTAAAGGTCCTAAAATTCGCTTACGTAAGTATACTTACAGTACAGATCTTTATAGATTACCAATCAGCAGAGATTTTACCACTTACATGAACTTTACTAATGAACCAGCACACACTGCTTATTTATATACGCTGAATATCAAAGAGAATATGAACCTATTTTGTTGAAACCCGCACTGAGAAGATACTGAGGAACTTGTGTTGACTTTCCACATCCCGTGTCTCCAGCAATTATTATCACTCTTTCATTTTTCACTTTTTGTATTACTAAATCCCTGAAAAATTCATTTTTATTAAGAAAATAAATGACTGTACCTTTTTATCCTACAATGAGAAAATAAATGAATATATTAAACAAAATTAATAAAGAAGTGGCTAATTTTCAAGTTTATCTATTACTAATTTTAAGTTTAATGGGTAAGATCATTGTTTTTCAAAAATTTGTTTGTTGTTATCCGATGAAACTCTCGTACAGTTTTCATTTCACCTCAACTGATCTTGATTTGACTTAATCAGTCTTTTCTATTTCAAGAACTTTTTGCAAACAATTTCTCTTTAAGATACGTAATGAATTGTATAACAATTTTACTCTAGATAAAGCAAGAGTAAGACAAACAATGAAGAAAAAGTATTACTTAACAAAATGAGATCATTCGAATAGTAAATGTGGTGATTGATAGAACACTAACTTAAATGCAAGACATATTATAAGTAAATTCATGAATTATCAACTTATCTGATATTTCTATCTTTTCTAGTAGGTACCAAAATGTCAAGAATTAAGAAAAAGTTTTAATGTTAATACAAACAAATCTGAAATTTTGTTACACTCAACTTTAAACATACATTGCGAAACTAGTACTCGTAATACTATATTTAACTTGGATTTTTTTCTAGCATAATTTTCGGAAATATCCTCGTTTCTACATTCATTTTGATAAGAAAATATTATTAATAGTAATTTTAGTTATATTAAACAATAACCGAAATAAATAATTTTGGTTCCATTATTTGTAAAGAATAGTACAATTTTTTGTTAGTTAATGGAAGCAATAATAATTAAAAAAAAAAAGCTTGGAATAGATGTTAAATTGCTAGTACAAGCTGTTTACAAATAGGTCCACCTAGATTAGCCAGGTAGATGAAGTAACCAACCACCCTGCCGTAATCTCCCAGCCCATGCTTACCTGAGACATAAAAACAGGCAATTTAAGCTTCAAATACCATCCAACCTCCTTTTAAACTATCAAGTATCTCCAAAACAATTATGACTTATGCCCTGATCAAGAGTGAAGTATAACTTGTTGACTTGTGCTTTACATAGTTATGTTTTGGACGAAGAAATGAGGAAAGACCTCTAAATTGGAAAAAATTATGCCAGAAGCAAATCTAAGCTAGATATGGCATAATATTTAACCACATATTTAAAAGACCTACTACCATCATGTATTCAACTTTAAATAAACATATACCAAACATATACACATTGACAAGTAATTGAATTAATTGGTTTATTTTAATTTGACTATCACCATTTCTTATTTTTATGGAAGCAGGTAACGACTAACTCAGTACTAAGATTAGTAACACTCACTGATATATATTTATTAACACATTGAAAGAAAGAGTTAAACTGTATTCGGAGGAGAAATCAAATCGGCGATGCAGATTTAACTTAGTTAATTATATTGCCATTTTTTTTTTTGATTATCAGCTAAGTTCGTGAAAACATAAATACAGAAAACATAAAACACAGAAGCTATTAACATTTATTTGCATGTGTTAATTTTAATTTGATTGGTTAGATGGAATAAGTTGGGAAATTATTTACTTAATAGCAATATAAACAGAGAAAGTTGGTTTTCATTCTAAGAATAATCTGAAAAACACATTAATAAATAAATGAACAGTACGTATTTTAAACAATCACTTTGTTTGATTTTATACTTTTTACAGTATATTATTCTGAATTTTCAAATGTGTATTGTTGAATATTATCCTAATTTCTAAATGAAATTTACTTCAAATAAATTATTCTTAACCTCTTAATAAACTTAAGGTAAACAAACTCCTAAGTGACTACAGGTCATATAACAGGTTTAGAGGTGGGATATAAAAGTCTCCCTTTTTGTGATTCTACCTCTTGCAATAATAACATTTCAATTACGCAATTTTCATTTAATGTGAGAAAGAAATTTCTGCAAACTTAGCATGTGTAAAAAAGCATTCACCGACAAATACATCAAAAAATAAGAAAAATTGATTCAGGTGTTCTGAAAATCTAAAACTTGTTGTTGTTAACAACTTTTGTGGTCCTAACAGTAATAACACAATACTTTAATTAAACAAATCAAACTAATAAATTATAAGTTCTGGAAAAAGTTACTAAAACTTTTTTCTTAAACTCTAAGAAGTACAAATCTGGGATACGAAATGTCATCATTTTACTACAAATATCGCCACAATTTACCACTAAAAAACTTAGTTCACAACCAAGCAACTTGAATATTTCACAATTAAAACGGTATCTGTAATTCAACCATCCTAGGACCACAAAGCGTTTAAAACGATCAACTGTAGGTATTTTAAAAGTTAACTTGGGAAAAGACCTGATATTTGAAAGACTATGAAGTAATAGGTGTGGTTAATTTCCGGCTAAATAAATATCAGTAGAAATTTAAGAACTTGAACACAGTAAACTTTGGATAATCCTGTTCATACTCAGTATTATTATATACACTCACTATTGAGGCATTTGTTACCTGCATTAACTTCAGCTGGTAATAAGTTTTTGTACAATTTATTCACTTGACAATTTAAATTTAATCCATTTTGCACTAAGCCTATTTCTTGTAAAATAAAAAAATAATTTAAGCTTTAATGACATAAAATAAAATCAGAGGATATTTCCTACAGGAGGCAAATGAAATAGTAGTTAAATCTTGTCACCTGTATTCAAATATAGGAAGATTTTCTTGAAATTCTTTTAATTTCTTTATTTTTTCTTCTTCTTCCTTCTTTTTGAAGTTTAAATAAGCATAAATAGCCGTACGAAAGAATTTTGAAACGTCTCTCGAAATTCTTTTGCTTCCAAAAATATCAATACTTTTAATAAAATGTTCTTCAACTGAATTAAGTTCAACTTTTGATTTAAGATCTTCATAGAGTTGGTCAGGTGCTGTTAAAAAAGACACTTGAAAGAAAAGTACTTAGAAAATAGCAAACAAATGAATAAGGATATTAAAAACACAGAAACATTTGAGTAGAATTTAACGATTACATACATTTCTTCGTTTTAAGCTGGATATTTTCAAATTTTTTCACGAACAACCAGAAATCGTCAATATCTGTAATAACGTTTTTTCCTTTAAATAACAATTTATTTATATCATGTTTATAACTTTTTAAAGTAATATCACCCATCACCAGTAATATTTATAACCTAATCAACATTGGAGGTTTCATTTCAAATGTTACAACTAGTGGGTTCGTTTGGAAACCTGTTAAATCTTTATTTATGTAAAATAATTAGATCGCTGATCTAACTATTCAGTAAAAACTAATGTTACTAAAAATTCAAGAGTATTTCAAGATAATCTTTTAAATTTGTGGATGGCTATTGGGTGTAACAACGTTCAGTTACGTATGACATGTTTAGTTCAAATTTGACATAGAACGGTGCGTCTGGGAAGGTTTCATTAGCAGGTTATAACATTTGTCTTAAGTTGTAATGGCTACCAGTCGTAACGGCCCCGATTCAGAATTAGAAAATGAAGATGAAACGAACATTATTACTTTAGATGAATTTATTGAGGAAGAACAACGTTTAGAAACTGATGCTCATGCTGTACTTGGTCCATCTGATGATAAAAACTGTACTTACAGCAAGGTAAATCTTCCTTACGGCTTCGTAGTTAATGTGCCTCATCAACGTAATTTTGATAGTATTATTGAAAAAGAGATGTTATCTTTTTTGAAAATTAGCAGATCATCACACATAAGTGTCGTAAAGCTGATTACGCTATTATTTACAGCTGACATAATTGTACGTTTCTTCAGAAATGTTTTTTATTTTTATAAGATTTTTTTTTTTAAATTTGACTATGTTCTCTACCTGAATTTCTGTAACTCATAACCTCAAAATGAATTATCTGAAAATGCCAAAATGTGTATTCCTATGAGATTTTAAATACTTACATTATTCCAGTTAGCCCCAGGATATGTAAAATGTATAGCGTTTTGCGTGTTGGCATGATACTATTTCAATGATTAAGACAACATAAATTCATTTATACGTGTCTGTCACTTTGGTTGCTTTCCGGGAAAGCCGCTCTCCGTTTGTCGAATTGAATGTAAGAGACTCCCTTACGTCTAATCAATCTCTTTTTGAATGATTGATGAAAAGTTCCGGTGTTGTTTGAAAAGTTATTTCGCATGTTTTGACTATTTATCTGACAGTTATATTTGTTCTAAACACTCGTTCTCATGTTGTCTTTTCACAAAACTTCGTTTTTGTGGAGAATGATTTCTTTCATTTTCCCATTTTTGTTATTCTGACGTAAGATGTTGATATTTTTATTTGAATCAAACTGGTGATTGTTAGGTACTAGGTGTTTGGCAAAGTTTGATTTAAAATTGTTGTGAAGAAGAATATTATGTTTTTTTTTATAAATTGTTGTATGTGGCTATTTCTAGTGTATATTGCCAGTGATCTGTTTGCAGGGCTACATGGGAAGGCAGGCTCTGTATGCCTGTCGAACCTGCTGCCTGGAGCAGGGCGTTGTGCGTGCAGGCATGTGTCTCGCCTGCAGTTATCACTGCCACGAGGGCCATGATCTCATTGAGCTCTACACTAAACGGTAATCAGTGGTCTGTAATTTTTTTAAAGTGACGTTAAAGTACCTCCATATGATTCTTACCATATGGAGGTACTTTATTACCATTTTAAGTCTCTTTTATGATCTCATCATATTAAGATCTTCGCTTAATTTCGTGATCAGTTTCAAAGCGGAATAGGTGTTTGATGGGAACATTTTTTTAAGAGTTACTCCATTTTATATTTCCTCAAACGAAAGTCTTGATATAACATGCAAACATATTCAGGAACGCTTAAATATTATAAAAGCTTGGTTAAAGAGGTGAAGATGTGTCCATGAACAGAACAGCACCTCGTAACATTTACTTCGATTCTAAATACTTAAATAGGTAGACTCTCTGAAAATAAGTAGAAAAAATAGGTAGACTCAGTGCTTAAAGGAAGAAACTAACATTTCGTGTAATATGCAAATCTTCGATAAAAATCACAAATAGTACCCCATTTCTACATGTGATTCCAGTCAGTATTTTGAACTCAATTATGGAGTTAACTAGGGACACTACTGCGCAATAATTTTGTTTGCCATTTTGAAAGTGGTTTGAAGGAAAAAAGAAAGCGTTGAAAGGTTGTTGAGAATGAAACACCAATGGTTGCTAGGGTGTTCAAGTAGTTTGCATAATTTAATCGCGGGCGCTGTAGCTTCGGTCATGAGACTGGTGTAGGCCGTCTCCCGTATCAAAAGAAAATATCTTTAGAGTTGAGAAACTGATTGAAAAAGATAGCAATGAGGCTAAGTCTTATTGCCTGAGCATTGGGGACTGAGTCAAACTTCGACAACCCTGTGTGAAAATCTAGGTGTTTGGAAATTGTGTTCACGTATTCCCCTCATATTGAATGTTGATCACAAGAAATCTCGAGCTGCCTGTTAAAACAATTTAAGCTGGGATCATAAAACAGAGGAATCGGAAAACACTCAAAATGTGTTGATGCACCACCTTCAAAACGTCCAAACAAATAAACATCATTATTGATGTTAGTTTGTTTGAACATTGTAGTTCAGTTTTCTTCTGACTTTCTATGTGGTCTATATTAAGTGAGAGAAAAAATAAAAAAAACTGTCAAAAGAACTTGAGCAATATGTAACAAAACAATAGTCTTTTAGTTGAGATTTGACTCTAACGAAGACCGCTTGTTAGGGTTGAAAGATCTTAGTCTTTTTTCTCATTTCTTACTGTTATTTGGAAATTGATAATATACCATATGGAAGAATACATCAATTTAATTGTACAATAGCGTGTATAAATAAAACTTAACAAAACTGTAGTTTCATGAATTTTTTAAACGATTCACTCTTATTATTAGAAAAATAAACCTCTCTTCCTCGAACGTTGTAATCATAACCAGATCAGTTACAAAACTTGTCGATTTTTAGGAGCAAAATGAAAATAATGGATGAGTTCTTAAATAGTTTTAGTTATGAGGACAACATATGAGAAGAGTCGATCTGTTTTCCTAATAAAGTAGCATTTATTTTATTTAATGTGCTCTTAAATTCATCCTCCTAGTTTTCTTTTTAAACTATTTACCCTCAGTTAGTACTAACTTCCAACTGGTATTTTTTTATTCAAGCAAAATTAATTATTGATGTTTATTTGTTTATCTCTTTCAGGAATTTTAGATGTGATTGTGGAAACAGCCTTTTTAATGGGAAAAAATGTAATTTAGAACCGGTAAGTACATGGCATAATTGTTAAGCTTTTTATTTTGATGGCCTCTACAATTTGTGTAACTGAGATTAATTGGTTCTTGCAAAGTAAAGCTTTAAGCAAAATATAGAATAGGATATGACTGTAAAGAAAGAAATGACAATAGGACAGTAGGAGAAACTACTTCCTAATAAATGACTGCAGGAAAATAATGACAATATCCAGAACTCTAGTTTACCTTGGTACAGAAAGCCTCAAGTCGAAGTATATATATATCATTTGAAGGAAAAAAGTAACTTGTAAATGAAGATAACTTCAGCTTATACATTTTGATAGAGCATATGCATTAGTAAATATCATAGATAAATGCAGATGATATAAAGACGTTGTTTAAGCCTAGAAAGAGAGTATTTGAGAGAGAGGGCCAAACAGCTGTACAGTGTCTCGGATGTGGGGCATGTTATTGAGAAAACATTTCTGATACCCTGGGCACAAGAATTCGATGATAATCAATGAGTCAATCCCAAATAAAGAAATCAAAATTATTTTCACTATTCTATTTTCATCTACCACTAGTGGGAAACTTTTTTTTTCAACAGACTAATTTAAATTAAAAGATCTCAATAGTAAGGATGCGAAGTGATTTTCCCTATGTCTATGAGCTGGGCCATCTGAATAGGAATTAGTTTAACCTAATTCATATGTAATTCTCAAGTTAAACCGGTATTACCGGGTGTTACTAGATCAGGAAAATATTCAAGGACTGGAATGCATTGGTTTAGAATAATAAGCACGCGATTTGCATTGTGTTGCAGTATTATTTTGTGAAACTCAATTTTTTAGGTAATAGTAAGTGATTAATTGGAAGATTGAATATTCTCTTTTTGAATTGCAGGTTAAAGATAAAACGAATGCAGCCAACAAGTATAACCACAACTTTGAAGGAACGTACTGTAGTTGTAAGAGGCCATATCCAGACCCTGATGATGAAGTCCCTGATGATATGATACAGTGCATCATCTGTGAAGATTGGTACCACGCTAAGGTGATCCTTCATTGTTGATATTAAACTCAACAAATAACTTTTGTCTTTGACGCGTTTCACGTGAACTAACTTCAAAGTTGTTAAATGAAAAGTTGAAAATGCTATAAAAACGCGTGGTCTCTTGACTGGGGGGCACGAAACTCAGGGAATTCAGCTTCCATCACAGTAACCTGTAATCTAATTACTATTCTTACACAATTGTAAAATCAGGATTAATCGGTTGACTTGGAGATTGTCAATCTGCAACTGGCCTGTGCCCAAGCAAAGTATAGGACACTGAAGCAAGACAGCAATATTGTGAATTTTCGTTGTACCAATCCAAACTACCGTGTTATCCGAACTTTTCAGCCTCACCTTGCAAACTCTCAATGCCGAGGTTTCAATTTTATTTAATATCTTTGACATAAGTATATAGATAATATGATGTAATACAGATAATTACATCGTGTTTAAAGAAACAAGCGCAGTGACTGGCTCTCACGCCTATAAAAAGCTAGGTTTAGTGTGGGGAGTATATCGGCTGCTACCTGCAAATCATTCAACTCCTGGCTTTCCTTAACTGTTTTCCAAATTCTTAAAACTAGATACAATGTTTGGATCATTAATTTGCAGATCTAAATTACTCCAATAAAACTGTATCAAAATATTTATTTGATTAGAAAGTATTAATGTGTTATTTTCTTTTACAGCATTTGGGGTCTGAGTTACCTCCAGAAGAAAATTATGCAGAGATGATTTGTGAAGACTGCACTAAGAAACTGCCATTTCTGGTTAATTATTTAGGATATTCTGGTATGTGATATGCTCGTAATTGTTTGTGGTAAGCTTATAGAATCGTTAAGGGATTATAAATTGATGTTATTACTTAATATTTCTCCTTTTTTTTATATATACTGATGTTGACTTCCACCGGCTGTTTGAAATATTTACTCAGTTTAAAAAAGGCTTTCTTAAAAATAATTTAAAAAAATAAGGAAATTAATATTTAGTTTTAAAAACTGTGTGACACTTCTTCATTGCTGGTAGTAGCTCTACAGAATCTGGCTACAGGCTCTTAAAACTGAAGTGTATCTATGCTTGAATTCAGATTATTTACCTACAATTAAGCACATGGTTATACTTGTTATTATTCAATTATGTTGTGGCATATCTTATGAAGATTATTATTCTTGTTGGGTTGGTTACAGGTTTCTTGGTTAGTCTGGCATTTTGACGTAATCTGAACCTAAATGTAAATGATTATGTAAAGAAAATATAAAAGCCATTTTATCCGTTTTAATAACTAATATTTTATTAATAACTTAGTAGTTATGAGTAAATATTTTTTTTTACTTTACTATAAGTAAAGTATAGTGATCGTGAAAAAATTCGATCTCGAGATTTTGACGGAATTACATGTTTTGAGGTCCCAGAAGTCGTTTTATGACGTTTTTACGATGATGTCTGTGTGTGTGTGGGTGGGTGGGTGCGGTGCGTGTGTTAGCATTGCTTGTTACCACGCTACGGTCCAGAATCTTTGATGGATCAAGTTGATATTTTACACAAAAATGGGCCTCATAAAGACGAAGATCCCTATTGTTTGGGAAGAATTATGCATGATGGGAAAGTCACTTTTTTTGCCAAAAACCGTTTTTTTTTTTAAACATTTATTTCTCCTAAACTGATAACCCTACAGTTTTGAAATTTTGACATTATCTTTGAGGTTACAAATGGAACAAACGAAAAATATATTCAGAATTTTAAAACAACAGGAAATATTTTTTTTTCAATAAAATGTACAAATTTTGACTTATAAATCAATCTCAAACCTTGTGAGAGCGATACAAGCCATACTGTTTGACGGACAAAAATGAAACTATGCCTATAAATAGAACATTATATGGACAATGAGTTGAGATATTTTTTTCTAAAATTACATTCGCTAAAGGGGCGTTAGAGTACGATTTGTGTTTTCAGAAAATGTTTTTTTGACGTTAAACGGCTCGTTAAAAAATAATAAAAATTTGACCACACATGGAACAAAAAATTAGCAATTCATAAAAAAAAAATCATGAAGTTTCAATTACGGGAAAGAGCAATAACGATATAAAAACTCTTTGTTTACCCTAGACTAAGAGATCACCTGCTATACTTGTCGAATTTTTTGTATTTTTTTGCATTGTTTACATTGACTTAGAAATTTTTTGAGCGAATCCACTGAGATAAAACTGATTTTATAAAGGAACAGTTTAAATTGTTTATTGAATTATATGAGATGTAAGAGAAATAATATTGTGCAGGAAAATGATAACACTCACTCAGAAAAAATTCGTATATATGTTATTTGACAAAGGGGAAGGAAAATGATCTTATTAAATACTAAGAAGCTTATTATTATTATTATTTTAAAGATTAAAATTCCCAGTATGATAATTCTATAAAAGACCAAAAATGTAAATGATAATTCATAATCTGAATCTTTCGTTTAGAGATTAATAAATGTAATTATCGTACATCTTTAATTAACAAATCACCTTAAAACAACATTTTCTTCGCAGTTTAAGATGTTTTTCAGAGAAAAAAAGGGTATTTTCCTGTTTTAAATTTAAAAATTTTACTTTAATATTCAATGTAGAAGGATGTCAAGTAAACGATGTAAGAAATCTACTGGCTGTTTGAACGAAAGCCATTCTCTTGTAGGAGAATAAATCGTTTCAAGAAATGTTCACTTTGGTTTTTCAAAAATGTTATTACTGCTGTAGTTATACTAATGCAATTATTTGCAAATAATAAATTATCTGTGATGTACAAAAATAAGGTTATAAAATGATATGTCCTTCAATCACTATCTGTACTACCTCAGGAATGAAAGGCTAATAATTATATCCCATTTAGATGTTTACGTTATGCTTAAATGAGACGTTACGTTTTATATACTCAAGAAATTTGACATTAAGTTACTTATAGTAAAGTAGAGTGTAGGCCACTCCAGATTTTTTAAAGTTGTTTTAAGAGGTATAGAGAAAACTTTCGAATGTAAATTAATAAACTGTCACGATACCTGTATCCAGATAGATAATTATTTATTTTACCGATGAAACTATTGATATCTCTTGCATTCTTGGAGAAGTTGCGAACTACTTGTTCTTTGTGATTTGACATATTTATGATATCAAAGCAAACTTGATGATCGTTGCTTGTCAGTTTTCTATTTTTCTGTCGAGTGAAGACATTATTGCCACAGTTACAAAGCAGTGCGATCAACCCTCTTTTGAACTGACTGTATTTTATTCAACTGAAGTGAAGTTGTATGTTTAAGGTATAGTGCGTTGGTTGCGAAAAACTTTACACTTTGAAACAAACCAAGGAGCTCAGAGCTCTTTGGCCATAGTCATGTAACGGAAAAAGTGAAAACCTTATTAAATAGATGCCTTTGATTTTAGACCTGACATTTTTAAGAAAATTGCAGATAAAACAAGGACCGGCATTGGATAAAATAATCTTACATCAATAATCATCTAACGTCGCCTCGGACAGAGTATTCCCGAATTCAGAGTTACCACTGTGTATTGTTTTCAAATATTACTAGTTTTTGACTTTTACGTATTTTTGCTATAAATTACGGATTGATTTATTTTGCAATTTTTAAGAGAATTTTTTTCAACTAGGCAAAGATTTAAAACACCTGTGGAGAAGTCCAAAAAAATAATTATTGAACTCTTAACAATGTACAAACTGTGTTATGAATATCTTGTTATTTTAATAATCAACAACCACCATATCTAAAATTTTTGTCTTCTTTCAATATTGGTTTCGAATCATGTCCATCTTCAGGAGTCTTCCCCACTCCCGTCATGGTTGTAGGGCACGCTACCATAGATTGACGTATCCGAAACCAGTATAGATGGGACTCAAAATCTAAATATAAATATCGAGTGGCATTCGCTATATATATATATAATATATATAACATTTTCCCATTTTCTTATTGTGGTTTGATCATTGATATATATATATACAAAACTAAAGTTTATCGGGACTCGGTCAGTTCTTCAGGTTCAAATTAAACTCTCATTGCCAACGTTTCGGTCTTTATTTAAAACCTTTTTCATAGGCAGAAGCATAAATTTTGAAACCGAAAAACTAAGTATTACATTACAAATTATTTTACAAAGAAAAATAGTGTGTGGATTTTAACAACAACTGTTAAATTATATATATTATTATATTATATATAAATTACGATATTATGAAATTAAGATATTACGATAACAAGATTTCACATAAACACGTGAAATAACAATCAATGATCAAACCACAGAATGAAAGGGGGGGGGGGGGGGGAGATCTTTCAACCACAACAAGCGGTCTTCGTCAGAGTTCCACAGTTCGGTTTTTGACTCTTGACGGAGACCGCTTGTTGTGGTTGAAAGATCTTTGGTCTTTTTTTCCCCTATTCATATTGTGGTTTGATCATATATATATATATATATATATATATATATGTGTGTGTGTGTAGGCTTGTTTTTTTTGAAGGTGTTCCAAAAAATTAATCGTTACTTTTTTACCAAGGTTACATATTTTTTTACCTTTGTTTGGAGAGTTATGTTATAGCTATCATTATTTCTTTTCAGTCAAAAAAGTTACTAAGGAAGAAACTGTTCAGGGTGATATTAATGTAGAAACAGTTGCAGCAGAAAAGATGACAACCAATGGAAGTACAGAAGTTATAGTGAATGGAGTCCTAGAGAAAGAGAAGGAAGCCAGTTCTACCACCACACATGGTGTTACTGAGGTGAGGGACAGCTGATGGACAGGTGGTAGTAGGATTCTTTATTGCAGTGAACGAGATTCTATATTGGTTACACTGCTGTCGATAAACGAAATTCCTTGAAGAGTAGGTACTTCTCGGAAGAGATACGAAGTTATTATTAGTGTTAGAGAAGGCTTAGTATTTGTAAGATGGTAGTTCATGGAGAGTCAGTTATTCGTGTCATATTCCTTAATAGCTCCACAGTTCTCATTGAGTCCGCAATTTGTAAACATCCTTTAGAACATGACGAGAGTGGAGCGATAGAAGGAGCGAAAATTCTTTAATAATGTTGGAAAGAAAAAAAGTTGCAGATTGAGTATTACGTTCAGTGGTAGATATCAAACAATTGCCAACAAACCTAAGGGAATTGCCCCAAAGGTAAACTATAAATAGGGCGTTGATTATCTGGCAATGAAAAGAAATATAATCAAAGTAGTTTAGATATACGAATGCTAGTGTGTTTCTTTTTTAATAATTTCAATGAATATCGGACAAGACTGAATGGTTTTATGGCTTTCGAAAATCACATCGAATTATTATTTTTTTGAGTTATGTTATAAATAAGAATTAATACTGAGACATTTTTTCTGAGTGCAAATATTTTTGTTTCAGTCAAATGTAGATAGTGATGCAACGGAAATGAATGGAAACGTGCTACCTCCAGTAAATGGTGAGCTACTTATCTTTATAAATAAAATAATGATTTTGTCTGTACATTGCTTAGAACTGACTCAATTCAAGTTTTCTTTACGTTTCATACATTGGAGAAACTGAATCCACCCTTAGAAAAATTTCTGTCGGTTTGTCCGCAAAACTTTGTCACAGGTAAACTCAATTACCATAAGACATATAAAGCTGAAACTTTTACAGTAGATTTGGGTAGGCCTAACTTAAAATATAGGCTCTGAATTATTTGGAAATTCAACGTAGAAGTGAAGTTATGGACGTTTAAAGCAAAAACGTTTGTCACAAGTAAACTCAGCCACCATAAGACATGGCGAGCTGAAACTTTGACACTGGATTTGTGTATGCCTAACTTAAAATATGGGCTCTAAATAGATTCATAATTAAGTACAGAAACGAAGTTATAGGGCTTTAAGGGTATTTTCCTAACTTCACAGACAAGTTTGTTTTGAAAATATACAGGTAAAGCAAGTAGGTATTGTTGATTTTAATTTCATTGGAGCATATGAATATATTGCGTATTTGACATCTTTGAAAAGGTGTTTCCCAGAGTTGAGGATGTACTCGTACTATCTATTACGAATAAATAGTTTTGTAAACGAGAAATTCTCAACTCTTAATACGAACAGGCAGGAAAAATCATCAAACAAGTTCTTACGCTATATCATACCGAGGAAAGACCTTACAAGTCAGTAAAGAGATTGGATTAGTGATGAAGAAGCAGTTCATTATCTAATTGAATTTCGTGACTCTGAATTTATTTCTCCTGGACTGCCTGCTCATGAGTAAAAACTTAAAGTACGAGAACCAATCATGCTGCAATTTAGTAGCAGTAACAAATTTCATGTTACGAAACATGAGTGCCCCAAAACTGTGCAACGGGACACGACTCTGAGTTCGTGCTCTACACAGATATGCCATAGAGGCGGACATAATTACTGGAGTGGTATTGGGGAGTCTGTGTGTATACCACACATGCCATTGATTCCGAGCCACTGTCTGTTTACGTTGAAATGATTGTAAAGTCCGGTCAGAGTCTATTTCGCAATGACGTTAACTAAGTCGCAAAGGGAGACTTCATCTAACGCAGGAATACAAGGTAGCGAAACCAAATTTTTCTCACATGGTCAACTGTAGTTTACTTGCTCAAGGGTTAGAGGTTTCAACTCTTTCTTCTACCATGAACCTGAAGGACAGACAGCTAATGTAGTGTATTTAGAGGCATTTGTTTAACACTGTAGTAATAATGGTATTTTCTACTGTTCTATAATTTCTAATGACATTTTGGAATACCAAAAATGACGGAACTTCTGATTCCGTCAAAGACGGGTACGTTTGCTATGTATTATATATAACTGCAAACTTTTTTTTAATTTAATATTTCCTTAATAAATACACTGGTAATAATGTAAGGTATGGGACCAGAGTAGCCCAGTGGCTTGCCGATGACAGTAGTGCAAATGTATTATAAATAAATGTAACAAACAAATATTTTTTTGAATTTAAAATGTGGATAATATAAAAAATGGTAATAAAGTAAAGGGATCTAGCCAGGGTAGCCAGTAGCTTGCTTGCTCGCCGATGACAGTAGTGCAAATGTATTATAAATAAATACAACAAAAATATTTTTTTTAATTTAATATTTGCGTAATATAAACACTGGTAATAAAGTAAGGTATGGAACCAGAGTAGCCCAGTGGCTTGCGTGCTAGCTTTTGACTGGGAGCACGTTAATTAGAACTAACTCATTTCAAGTTTTCTTTACGTTTCATACTTCAGAGTAGCCACATGTACCCTTAGAATAATTTCTGTCTGTGGGTTTGTCCACAAAATATTGCTACCGTAAGACATAAAAAGCTGAATCATTGATTGTAGATTTGTGTATGTCTAACTTAAAATCTAATCTTTGTATACAGAGGCATTTGTTTAGCACTGTACTAATAATGGTATTTTCTACTATTCTATAACTTCTAATTGTAGTATTAGTATAATACTATAATTGATATTTTGGATTACCAAGTATAATAGAATTTTTGATTCCGTCAAAGACGGGTACGTTTGCTAGTTTTTAATATTATTTTGATGTTTTTTAGCGAAAGTAAGGTTATTAAGATATTCTGTTGGAATTGTCGTAATGCTAAAGCATCTGAGTTGCTGGAATCCAAATCAGAGGAAGTTTTTGTTCGTCTCTTCCTTCAAACAAACTGAAGTAGTAGCTTCAGTTGCTAGTTGCTGGCGTGTTTCGTCTGAACATAAATAATCGTCAGACTAATTAGTGAAAGACTGTTAGTATTTGTAAGAGAGTACTTCATGGAGAGTCATTCGTGTATTGCTCTGTAGAATAGACGAACATTACTCTAATTCAGATTTTTTCGGTCTATAGATGTACCCATACCATATTTCAGGAACCGGTTATAGACATCCTGTTTCTTGTAGTATGGGATTAAATGAATTATTGAAAAATTCTGAACCATGAGAATTGTTGGTAGTGTTGTGTTTTTACTACAAGGCTTTCATCCGGTTGGGATCACAGACCAGACACTTCTGTTGTACTGCTTATGTACGTCTCATTTATAATGAAACACAGAAATTAATGAGAACTGAAAAAGTTACAGTACAACTCACTCTTCAATATTTCTATCTTCCATAACAGATATCGCCAGGAACGACGTAATTATATTATGAAATCCTTATACATAATTGAAATGTTGTATGTTTTGTTATTGAGGGCTAGGTCAAATAAAAGAAAATAAACTCCTTCCTCGGCCAACGTTTCGATGTATTTGTACATCATCTTCAGGGCTAAAATTAGAGTAAGAACTATAATACATTTACCAAAACAATCTACAACGCACATAGAGAACTAACACAATGTTACCATTGTATTATAGTTCTAAGAACTATAATGTATTATAGTTCTTACTCTAATTTTTAGCCCTGAAGATGATGTACAAATACATCGAAACGTTGGCCTAGGAAGGAGTTTATTTTCTTTTATTTGACCTAGCCTTCAATAACAAAACATACAATAGAATAGAAGAGGTCAAGAACAATTTATGGAGATTATCATAATTGAAACATTGATTTCAATTCTTTCATGAGGATAAAACTTTTTTATTTGAAATTTCTCCAAAATTGTATTTAGATGGGATAATTTAGGGTAACCGAGGGCTTAACGTCGTCGGTCTATACTCATAGAATGGGTATCAAACTTCTCATATACCGGTCCAGAGGCGAGGACGTAAGCCAGTGGGTTATTCTAGCCCCGCAACTTTGCATCAATTTATTTTTTTAAATAAAATATTATAATTAAAGAATTTATAACTTATGTAATAGGAAGGGTATATTTGTTCGGAGGACGCAAATTTCTCCATTTCTGATTTTGAGTTCTAAATATTGTTTAAGGTGAGTTAAACTGTGTTTCTGTTCATATTAATCCCTGTGTTTCACTGTAAATTTTTTTATACCATTAACTGAAAAACCATGAAACACTCCTTCAGTATTCGACGTTCGTCACAATCAGGAGAAAAAATACCCTATTTGAGGATTTGTGCTCCAAAGTTTTTTCTCTTTACTGCTTAGACGTATTCATGCAAAATGATCAATTGCTCCTGTGGTTCATACATGGTTGCAGTTAATTTTTTTTCATTAATATATACATTTTTGTATTATATAACTAATTTTTGATTTCTTCAGAATGTAAATTGACTACTCTGAAGCCTCCTTCTCAAAGTCCCAGTGGCTCGACATTTTGGCCTAGTAACCTGAGGGAACTTCTGTGCGCCTGCTCCAAATGCAAGGTATTGTTTTAGTTTGAGTAACATATTCACCTTGCAGTATTCGGTAGTAGTTGATTAAAGATTGAACTTTATAACTGTAAATGTGAGCTATTGACAGCTCATATATATTTAAAAATTATTTGTTTCTAATGTTCGACTTAAAAGTAGGACTCGTAACAAGTGAATTTATCACTCTTGATAAAAACCGTAAGGTGTGTGGATGTTTTGTTTTATGTACTTCATGTGTGGGAAGGAATTCTCTATTTTTTTGATCCCGACCACAATAATTTATTTAGCTTTGGAAATTTTGCAGTTTCCAAAGCCTGTTGATGTTTTTCATTGCAGGATATGTACAGAGAACTGAACGTTTGCTGGTTGCTGGAGTTCAACGACACTGTGCAGTGGTACGAAGACCAAGCCAAAAAGGACACGACTCCCGCCAGTGGTGGGGCAGAGCAAGTCATCAACATGCTCTCCAACATCGGCATGGACCGCTTCTCTCAGGCGGAGGCGATTCTCAGTTAGTTCATTTCTAACTATATATACATATATAACAAGATTTCTGAATAAACACGTGAAATAACAATCAATCTTCAAACCACAATATGAAATAGGAAAAAAAGACCTTCTTTCCCATTTCATATTGTGGTTTGATCATTGATATATACATATATGTAAAAATCAATAGAAAAATAAAACAGTATTAGATTTTATGGGAAGTATTTGATTGTAGTGTCACGTGTGCTTATTTTGACAGTTATATTATATGAAGTACACTTTTTCGATGAAAATACGATCCGAAACGGAGAAATATAGTTCAATGCACATAAAGAGACATAGAGAAGTGTAAATAGAGTGTGTGCTTGTAATTGCTCTATGTTTCTTTATGTACATTGAACTAGATATATATATATATAAATGATCGTGAAAAATTAAAAAAACAATTATGATGGGTGGGTTGTTCTTCCTGGTAGTTCTAGTTGCCGTGTGTTTCCTGTATATATATATATTCACTTAATAAACGGAAAGAAGAACCAAATTTGACAATATACGAGTTCAAAATTGAAGGAGAGTAACACACAGAGTAAATAAACACACTTACAAACTCAAATTTTCGGGTAATTCGTCTTCAGGAGAAAGAGAAAGGGAGACCAAGCACGTTGTAGACGCAGCGGCAAGTAACTACCACGGTTTAGTACATACTTATGTGTACTGTTTAGTATTATATATATATATAAAGCAAATCGTCACTAAAAATATTAAAAGACATCGAAAATGTATTGAAAACCCCGTTTTCAAAAGAACTAGTAAATCAAATTGGGGAGGGAGGCAAAAAGAGTATAAGTTAGCTATGTAAATGAAAGAATATTTTCAGAATCAGAAACATGCTAATCTACCCAACATATTAGTTAGAAAAAAATGGAAACAGTCATGCGACAACTTTTCTGGCAACCTTCTTTACAAAGTGCACATCCATTTTTAGTAAATCAGGGTTGTTAATTAAGTTTGCAAAATTATTGTTTATGAGTAAAGGCCAATATATTACTTTTATGGATTGACTTTCCATGAATTAATACGTTGTCTTGTTTCTAAGGTCATTGAATTTACCACAGTAGTATCTATAAATCAAGCATTCGATGTTTCTCTCCTGAAAATGAGACAAAGGAATGTTAAAGTTGCTTTTGCTTATTCCGAATCTATCAGAAGACAAATCCGGTTCCCCATCAACTGTTTTTGATTATTCTTATAATAAACTCAGTATAATTGCAATAGTACGATCAAATATCATTGCAATGAAGCTTAACTGTTTAATTTCCAGTACTGTGTGGAATAAAAATCTTACTATTTATTTTTCCGACAAAGCACATGATAGTTTAAAAAAATGGCACCGTTAACTACGTCTAAAGGAGTTCTGTATGGATGCATTTTTAGATGGTGTTTACGTCTTAATCTGTAAAAGTTATAAGGAATAAAATAAAATGAAAATTGGTGGCCAAAAATATTCAGTTTAAAATACTTTAAAAACAAATGTCTGTAGAGGAAATCTAAAAACTATAAAATTGTTAGATATTTTACTCTAAAACATTATAGTGCCTAAACATTTTAAGACAGGCAGGAGTGCCGCGCATCGTGGGACAATATGCTGCTGGGTTTTCCAAAATGATGTGATAGACCATTACCATGAGTTAATAATTGTTTGTACAAATGCAAGTAGTAACGTCTTTTTTCTGACTCGGGATCAGTTATTGAGGACCTTTTGACATGTGCTACTCTCTGTATCTACCAACACACTCTTATCATATTGCTATGGTAATAATATGTATACTTATATAGGTATTCCAGAAAGAAATAAACGAATTAACGGAATTCTGGTAGCTCTAATGGAGTTAGTTGGGTATTCGATTTGATGATTTTCTTTGTTTACAGGTTACAATGACCTCAAGTCGAACCTTCGAGAATATTTGGCCAAGTTCGTCGAAAACAAGAAGGTGGTCCGTGAGGAGGACATTCGTGAGTTTTTCTCTCAGATGGAGGCCAGGAAACGACAGAAATTGGACCATCCATCCTACACCTGTCACTAAAATGTTTCAGTAAACTCTTCTTAGGTCCTCCATCTGTTGTTATTATTATTTTTTTATTCTTCGGAACCCTCTATGAAGGGATTTATTTTTTTCTGTACTCAGTTTTATAAAAATGATTTTTTTAAATGTAGTTTTTTTTTAAATAAAAATATAAAAAGCAAATTATTTATTAAATTCCATTTATTGCATTAATAAAACTTGGTTGATGCCCTTCCTGGAAAGAACAATAAGAAAGAAGTTGCTTTAGGATTTTGCAAGGTCAGGCTGCCGTTTAATTTTTAGAGGTTTTAATTTTACTTTTGCTACATCTAGTCATGACATATTCACTTTTTGATTAGTAAATATACAAATGTTGAGTTAAAATGCTCATTTTGTCAAATATAAATTGACAAATTAATATGATTACATAATAAATTAATTTGTAAATATGATTACATAATAAGTAAGTATAAATCGAATTATAAACCACTTCAAGAAAGCTAAACACGAATTAATGCCTATGATTTGAAAATAGCCATATACCGCGTTCAAAATTCTCAATAACTGAAAGATGTAAATTTCAATTTACATTTTTCAGAATCAGCTTGGAAATTAATGACATTTTTTTAAACCAAATCTGTAAAAAACGGTCCAAATGTTCAGTTTTCACAAATATTTGGCACATTCCTTCAGTTTCAGCCTCACATTTTAACAACATACACGATTTTTCTAATGAAGCCACATATCAATGTACAATTAGAAAAATAGTTCTACAATTTTCAAGTATTTGGTTCAACACAAGGCAAGGTCGAAACAGTGACCCACGCTTTAGGTCACTCAACCCTCAGTCATGAACAAACAACTTTAATCATCTTAGCTAACTTAATTTTTCAATATAAAAGGAAAAAACATTTGAAAGTTATTCTCGTCCCGAAGATAGCTCTAGGAAACAGCTGAGACATGATAACAGTAGGTAATGTGTTTAGTTTAGATGCTATATCAGAAAGGTCATTAATGGTCAGACTTTCCTACACTTCCTTTCAGTTTTAGGACTACCCTAGGGTTCTGAAGAACTCGGTCATCCCCCTCCGAAGAGGGCAATGCCCGTTACCCGGGGCATCGAACCCCATTAGGGTGGCACTGTGAGAGGTCTTTGGTATCTAAGTGAACGACTCATAGAGAGAGATTACAAATCTCTCGTTGGCAAAACGCCACCTGTCTGAGCTAGTTATGAGAGCCTCTAAGGTCTTCCGTTGACTAAGTACTGGAACATAAATGGGCTCGAAGAGGGTTATCTAATCGTCTCCACTCTGAGATCCCGTCAAAATCCCGAGCCTCTACCAGGCAAGTACCAGTTGTCCAGTCCAATCAATCACTGGTAAGGGTTTGGTTCGTAGTGAGGTAATAGTGTCACCTTTGTACCGTGGGTTAACTGTCGTGTTGTTGTTTTTCGTCCCCTGGTATAATTGCTTGAATTAGTTAGTTTTATATTGGTCTAATGCGCGACGTAGAATCGTGGTGCCCGCCTCCGCGAGGTCCACCTCGGACACCCCAAGTTTGGGTGGCTAAACTTGGAGGTGACAAAAAGGGCAACACGTTAAATCGTTGGCCTGATTTGATCTTTTGGTGCAAATGGCTGGAAGGCTAGGGAGCACAGCGATCAAAACAGGTAAGGGTTTGGGGTCTCTAGCTCCCCTGGATGCTAAGCAGGTACCTCTCGAGAAGTTACTGCTTCTCACACAGCAACCACAAGGGTCTACCCAACTTGGGTGAGAACCAACAGCCATTACGAGTCTACACCTCTGTTTCCAACATCTTCGTGAAAAAGCAATTGAAATGAAACTTTATAGTAAAAGTTTGATCTGTTCTGTGTAATTTTTAGTTTTTTTAAAAAAAACTAAAGGCCTGATTGGGTCTGCAGTTTAGCATTTTAAAATGTAATAACAACAAATCTAAAATAGAAGTAATAGGGCAGGGTGACACCTAGTTTTGTTAGTCATCCGTTATCATTGAAAACTCTTGAAGCAATCCTCCTCCCTATAAAGTACAAACATTTATTTTCATCCACATAAATAGACATAGGTACAACATCACTGGAATAATCAAAGTCATTACATACTTTATTTGTTTATCACAGAGACAAATGTGATATGGGCCTTGTCGCCCGTAGTACCGACTTATTTTAAGAGTTTCGGACCAAACGTCCTCCTGAACCTGCCCATCTACAGTTAAGGTCAGTGGCCTTTATTGCCCCAGGTTCAAAGAACCTGTGGATATAAATAAGCCAATACAGCCTGTGGATATAGCTGGGGCATCAGAAACGTCATTCAGGAGACATAGAAACTTAACAAGAAGCAAGTCACAGCACATTATCGTTATCTTTTTAATAATATTTGCTTACACCAAAGCCACCACCAACATTTACTAAGATTTCTTTTTTAAAGTAAATGAAAATGAAAAAAAAGTAAAGTAAATGAAAGACTGATTGAATTTTAAAAAAAAAATAGAACTCAGACTAAATACTGTTATTCTGAAATAATATTTCAAAAATAATTATTCTCTTTCTTACAAAACTAACATTAAAATAATCAGAAAAAATCATTAACTGAAAATGAATCAATGGTACATTTCAAATACTGTCAAAAGTGTAAGAAATCATTGATGCATGCACATGTAAAATGCTTCGGTTTTCTTTTTCTTATTCAATACAATCCTCTCAAAAATAACACACATAAAAGAGATCATAGAAAAATAAATAAGTATGTACGTTTGTTGTTCGATTTTTGGGGAATAATAGAATATTTTGTATCGTAAAGTTACTCGTATATAGATCGATCACCACAAAGCCAAGTAATGTAAATATACTTAAAAAAAGATTTCAAATAAACACGTGAAATAACAATGAATGATCAAACCACAATAAGAAATGGAAAAACAAGACTAAGATCTTTCAAGTCAGTTGGGTTTTTGACTCTGACGAAGACCGCTTGTTACGGTTGAAAGATCTTGGTATTGTTTTCTCATTTCTTATTGTGGTTTGATCATTAAATGTACTTATGTATGGAGAATGTCACTAAAATACACGCAATTTGGAAGTAATAATATGAATTTTTTGTGTCACCTCATTGACACCCCTGTTGCCTTCGTCTTTGTGAAAAAGGAATTGAAATGAAACTTTATAGTAAATTTTATCTGTTTTGTGTAATTTTTAGTTTTTTACCGATAAACATCTTTTCTTGTAAGAGGGTTGACAGCTAGCGGATAGTTTTTTACTCTTTCTTACTCTACTCCTTTGTTTCCCCAAACATCCCTTTCTGGGCATTAGTCCTTTCCTGCGCTTTCACCCTTTTAAAATACCACTCTTCCCTCGCACTCTTCTCAACCCCTCACCAGATGTGTCGTACATGGGTTTTTGACTCTGACGAAGACCGCTTGTTACGGTTGAAAGATCTTAGTCTTGTTTTCCCATTTCATTTGTGGTTTGATCATTCATTTTAGTTTTTTATAAAAATCTAAAGGGTTAATTGGGTCTGCAGTTTGGCATTTTAAAATGTAATAACAACAAATCTAAAGTAGAAGTAATAGGGCAGCGTGAACACCTAGTTTTGTTAGTCATCCGTTATCATTGAAAACTCTTGAAGCAATCCTCCCCCCTATAAAGTACAAACATTTATTTTAATCCACATAAATAGACATAGGTACAACAACACTGGAATAATCAAAGTTATCACATATTTTATTTGTTAATCAATTACACACTATAGTAATTTCATTACGAAGTGTATAAACCATATTACATACATCTCAAAATACTAAAAAAAAAAAACAGAAAAAAGTTACTCAAACAACTACAATTTCGGAAGGTCCAACATATTTACAAATTAAAAAAGAAAATTAGTGTTAAAATATTTATCTCCTGAAGTATAATGAATTGCTTTTTTTTGTGATAACCTCTAAGGTGTAAGTAAAACAATCTATTCCTTAAAAAAAACTACAATAGTTAAAGATATTTTGGCAACTAGCAACATTTAATTTTTTTTTATAATTACATAAAATTAACAATATATGGGAAAACTAAATGGTATTTATTTTAACTCAACAAACAAGCCACGAATCATTTACTATATAAACTATATACATATAAGAGAAATAACAATCTGAACTAATAACAGAAGAAATGAAGGAGAAACAATAGTATATTATTAAAATTTTTAAGTACATTAAAACAATTTTTTATTTTTTAATAATTTAGTAAAAACAACACAGTAGGAGAAAAAATAATAAATTAAATTTCATTCAATCCTCTATTTAGTATGACACAATCGTGTTAAATTAAAGAACATAAACTAATATAGACGCAGAGAATGAATGAAATTCAAATGAATAAACAAATAGCTCTCTCACAAATAATGGGAAACGAGAAAGGTTCTCCTAATCTAATAAACGCACGCAATTATATTAATGAATCTGTTAACATCGTACCCAATGGGAAACCATTACATCAAAGTAATTAATTAATACTGAGTTGACTTGCAATTTTAAATAAATTACATAAATAAGTCCTTAATTATATACAATGGATTTTGTTTTTTTTTTATTAGTTAAAACTAAGGTTTGTGTTAATTGTTCAGTCTTAAATTTTACACGAAGAAGACTTTTTTTTTTTAAAATTTATTACTAATTTTTTTATTTATTTTTTTTTTAGTTAATCTGTGAGCAATTTGTCTTCTATAGGTATACTACATGATTAATTTTTTAGGCTAGTGGAAGTGTCACCAAATAGGAAGCAGTTGGAATTTCATCTCTGTCTTCGAGTCATCAAAACACTCAACTCTCATTAGATAATTAGTAAATATCTGTGAAGCTTGCAGAATTTCTACCATGAACATAAATTATTGTCAAAATGTTTTTACCACTATATATACTGTTTTCCTTTATGCATACTGATTGAACAATTATTAAAAAAAAAAAAAGAAGCTAGCAATAATATTAAACAGTTGCTGAAAGTTGAATTAATCAGAAGAGACAAATGGAGATATCAAACATTTTACAACAATATAATGTTACGGCACAGTTACCTTTATCACATTTATTATTTCATAACATTGTTTTGTAACTGTGTTATCAATAGCATTTACAATGCTTTAAAAATTCTTCGCCCTTTGCCAACATTATCACAGTTCCTAATCTTACATCAAACGCTGAGTCAAAGTTAATTTTATAACATCTTTTTCATCTAGGTCCCTTAGAATATATTTATAAGCTCGTTTTCAATCTACTTAGCCAGACATGTTTATCCCTATTCTAAAATCACTTTCAACCCTATTCATCAATTAAACGAATTCTTTTACCAGTTTCTTATTGTTAAATATATATTCAAGTATTATTTAATAAGGAAATCTTTTTTTTTTCTTTTTCTTAGATCTTGATAATGCATATTTAAGACATTCAATATTAAAGGGAAGCGAGAAACACTTGTAAATATAATTACACAATAAGTGAAGAACAAATCGAATTATAAACCACTTCAAGAGAGCTAAACACGAATTTAATGACTGTGATCTCAAAATAACCACATATCACATTCAAAATTCTTAATGGCCAGAACAACTAAATTTCAATTTACATTTTCAGAAGTAGCTTGGAAATCAATAGCATTTTTATAAACCAACTCTGTACAAACTATGTCTAAATGCTAAGTAATTCACAAATAATTAACACATTGCTTGAATTTCATCCTCAAATTTAAACAAATATTTCAACAACGATTTTTCTAGTGAAAATTAAATACTGTTTGAATTTAACACGTAAAATAATATATAACTTATACAGACTAAATATTTGATAAAATACAATAAATACTGTTGTCGTGAAATAATATTTCAAGAAGTGAAACTCTTTCTTAGAAAGTTAAAATAGAGAAAAAATCATTGGATATATTTCAATTTGATTTTTTTTTCTCTGACCTACAAGTAGTTTTAAAATATACTTCCATTTTAAAACTATGCCTTATAACCATTTTAAACATCACACTACTAAGTGTCACTATTCACCATTATTTTATAAATCCTCATAAAATAAAGTAAGTAGCTTTTTATTTTAATAGACTATTTTCTTTGCAACTAGTTATAAAAACATTTCATAATTTTTAAAATAATTAATTCGTTAAAATGAACTTGCTTCACTATACTTTTATAAATAAACTTTACGGTTGTATCATACCATAAATCCGGTTGCAATTTAACGAAAAAAATGACATATTTTTTTAGACTGAGTTTTAATAAAAATGATTTTTATGAATTACGTTAACGATATTTGGATATGTACTTTGGTAAATACGAGGATGTTAAAATATTTCTAAGTTAGATAGTGAATCTTTTAGATCAGAGACTTAAGCTTACATAATCATACATTTCAAACGGTACACTTCCTATTTATACTTTTGGAAATTAATCTATTAGTTATCCAGTTTTAATACTACTTCAATCAAAACTACTAATACTGTTCACAGGTAAATTGAACAGGAGTACAGATAATTTCGTTCTCTTAGTTAATATAACGATTATGTAGTGCGGAATCATAGTATAGGGAATCTGAGGAGAGTTTTTAAGCGATGTTTGAGACTCGAAGATGGATCTAATTCCTAACTGGATAACTCAGGTTCAACTTGCTATAAAGTCAAATGTTACGAAGGTGGTTTATTTATGTTGGCCAATTGGCTGTGCGCTCGTTCGATGTCCCTTGTCAAACCTTTGATAAGATTTTCTCGTTGGCTAGGATCAACGTCTTGGAGTCGACGGTGGAGCTCTGCGACGGTTTCGGCAGTTCGAGCTAACTGTTCTCCAATGCTGGCCACAAGCTCTTTACTTACTATAAACAAAATAATTACAAATTCAAACCAGAGCTTTGGAGCCAAAAAGAATATTTCAATATGATCTAAACTATCTCCAATGTAGACCACGAGCTTTTCACATAATGTTAAAGTAATGTACACTTAATAAATCAGGGTTTCACAGCCAGTAAAAAAAAATCTATTTCGAGCTGTTTACAATGCATGCCATCAGCCCTTTACTGGCGTAAAAAAAAAATAGGAAGATGGACATGTTCAAACCATGGTCGATCTTTAAATCAGTTGCCAGCTTATGTAAAAGTTATTTTTGTTGGCTAATAAATGAATAACTCATTATCCAGTTCAATCAGCAGTCCTCAATCGTTCATTTACTGGGGACAACAGAAATTCGTGTTTTCAGAGGAACTTGGTCTGGTTATGCACTATTTTTTGTTGGTTCTGAATCCCTGATTTAAGTAATATCAACAATATGAAACATTTAAACAACAGGAACTGAAACTCAAAGAATAGTATAAGTTTATTGAAAAACAGGTCTTACGAGGAGCACTGCTAATGTCGAAGTTGCTCCTCAGGTCGTATTGGCTGGAGTCGATGTTGGTAGGCCTGATGATCGTCGAAGCTGATCGCTGCACTTTGCTCCCTCCGTTCACAACCCTGTTTAATTCCCTCTCGGACCCACTACGACCTATTGCACTTCTCCTAAAAAAACAAACTCGAATTCATATCACAGGTGCATATCTAGCATACTCCTATATTAGCAAAATAAGTTTATACTATTGGAAAAATAATCTGTTCGTCACGAAAGCATACATGTACTCTCATAGTGTAAGGAAATTGAAATTGAATGAAATTTATTTTTCTCTCTTTGAAAATGACGAAATGGATTAATTTTTACATTATAGACCTGTAGACACAAGTGTTTCACTAAGTGACTGTGAAAGCCTCCAAGTGCCTATTGTAGAGTCACGCGTGTTGAGTAACAAGGCAGTTTGAACAACTTCTTCCACTAATGGAATACATTTATTATAAATTACACTCAGTCGAATATAAAGATATATATGCATTACTATCTCCCTAGTTCATGATATGAGATACCTAGCTAACCTACTGGTGAATGAAGAGACACAGCAGTCGAAAGCAGTGCCATCTATCTAGTGAACCAACCATCTTCACTGTACTCAATCCAAGTCGAGTAGGTGGATGGAGTGGACAGCGAAAACAACTATCTCTAAGAAGCAGCTGCCTCAACAACATAAAAATGCCGCACTTGAATGAGCTCACCTTTCGGTCAAACAGTCGCTCAACAAAAAAAAAAAAAAAACTTTTCAGGCAGCTGTATTCGAATTTTCTTCATATATATTTAAAAATATACTGTATTGCGGATTCGTTTAATCATGTCAGAGTTACTCTGGTGTTTTGAATTGAAATACAAATTTTTGACACTATAATTTTTAGTAGAGCCGTTGCCTCAGAAAATAACTTGAAACTTCTTGATTCTTACCTGGGGCGATCCAGATTCACAGACTTTGGCCGAGGAGGTGGCACAGGTTTGCTGGTTTGAGTTACTTGATTCTCTTCCGAACTAGAATCTTCTGTGTTCGCTCCTTCTGTTAAGTTCACTAAAATTAAAAAAAAAATATAGATGTATAATTTAATTTAAAAAAGAGCATCACGAATTAATAATACGTATAATAGAAGATTACACGGTAAATATGTGAAGTAAAAATCAACGTCTAAAGCACAGTAAGAAATTAAAAAATTGGACGAAGATCTTTCAACTAAAAAAGCTGGTATTTGTCACACTTGAACTAAAAAAAAGTGTAAATGGACATCTATTGAGGTATTGAGGAGGGAGAAAGGCAAGAGAGGTATGGTAAACAAGTTCAGGAAGAAAAAAATACAACACTATCTGTAGTTATTAGACCTGACAAACAATGCTATTGTATATTTCAGGACGAATAGACAGATGCACTTTTCTTTGTAGAAAAAAACTGATATAATAGTGTTACTAATATGCCATCATAATATTTTACCGATGGGAAAAAAAGAAGCAAAACTTGGACTCATGGCAATCTCGCCGTGATGGCTGGTGTGTAAGGTTATACAGAACTGGTGAGCAGTAAGTCACATTTAAAACATATAAATCCAACCTAAGGTCAGTTCCGAAGCGGATGAAAACCCCAATATTTGCTTGATTCTCAAATAGCCGTCAGCAAAGTCATCGAACCCCACAAGTCACTTTTATCTTCTTCGTAAGATTTGATGAATTTATAATATAGGTTTGCTTCAAAACAATATTATAAAAAACAATAAATTCTGATGTTATTTTGATGTAACAGTGGACAGTATCGAGAAATACGTAATTTGTTTACGTGATGAATACATGCACCCATGCAGACGTAAATATCAATTTAAAGGCAGTGGTAACCGAATTTTGTCATAACACACAATACCTTGACAAAAAAAAAAAAAAAAAATTAAACAAAACAAGTTTACGAAATGTCATGGAAATATCCAATAATCTGCTCATGTTTGATATAACGCTAATGCAAAACTAAATATACAACTGCTCAGTTACCGGAATTTCCATAAAACACACGGATATGATGGTACATGTACAGTTGTGTTTTGCAAATATAGATTTTTACAAAGATAGTGAAATACATGAAAGAGGACAGACAAATGGTACTGACTAGAGGAGTAGGCATTGTTGGTGCGACGCCTTGTCGGGACGGCCTTGTTAGAGGAAACTTTGTTTTGGGAGGAGATGGTGGGGCGCATGACTCGAGACAGTCCACTCGGTCGAGTGCCGCCTTCACTCTCGGAGTCACTCTGCCACAAAATCACTTGGTGTATAGCAATCAGCGTAGTCAACAAATGTAGTCAAAATCAAAATTACTAGATTAAATACAGAAAAATCATTAAGTCAATAAGGATTACTGCATTTATTTATTACTAGTATGGGCCTACTCCCCAATTAACCCGAAAAGAAATAGTAATTAAATTGATAATCATTTTTTTTAAAATACTGGTACTCGTATTTTGTCATTTTTGTACTGAATGGCATCCAAGATAAATTTCATGATACTCGGAATTCACTAAAATTAATAGATCAAGAAAAAATCAATATATTTCCGATTAATATACAAAGTGCTCTTAATAAAATTATGGTTATATTCAAAGATGAATTTAGAAAAGAATAATTAATAATAAAAACGGTAATGAGGATAACTAAGATATGTGTTAAATAATATTAATTTTCAATGAGCTAAAATTTCTGCCCCTAGATCATAAGTTGAAAACGTATTAAGCGTAGTTATTACTGGTTCATAAATTAGTTCTAATTTCACCAACAGAATGAAGTTCAAACGAATGCAATATTATCAGAAAATAAACTTAAAAAAAAAAATGTAAACTTTCTCGGTAAGAACATTAGCAGCCCTGAAAGAAGAATGCCAAAATGTAAATAAACCGCAAACACCAATTTTACACTTTAACACTTTTTAAAGATTGATTGACACTTTATCATTTTAGATGATGTCACAGAGAAAAATATCTTAAATGAAAGCTGTTGAGCAAAAATGCGCAATCCACTAGGTGTTTTCAGATTTTAGACCTATAACTTTAGAGATTTAGAAGTAGACACTTTTCAAAAAGTCTTGCTTATAGAACTCTACAAGACTTATTTAACGATACTACATGAGTAAGTACTACAGGTAGTACTGCCCATTAAAATGCTCAAAAAAGGTTTAGATATTTTTTCGACTTCTCATATATTATATTTTTTACATATATTTATATTATATATTTGCTCAACTTTTAAAATTTTTTTACACCATAAGTACGGAAATTTAGAAGAAACAAAACCCTCCTATTCAAATTAAAGTCATTCGGCCAATCTTCATGTGTGAATAGAAACCCAGGAAGAAGAACACTTGATCTTTATAAATATGGGTTCATCAAAATCTCTAGAATTAATATCTTTAGTAAAAAATAAATTTAAAAATAAAAAAAGCACAAAAATTCAGACTTTTCAGATCAAACATATCTCGTAAAATTAATTTACACTACATAATTACATTAACATATCTCAGAATGTTACTAGCTAAATATCACTAAATACCACCAACTCCCCTAACAAACTTTTCTAGGTAATTTCTCGAGCAGAAATATCAACATTCTACTATCTGAACTGAAGCAAAAAATAACTTTTTTTTGCGGATTTCCAATATCTGTCTTTTCAGAATATCACTTTTAGTGATACTCATAAAAAGCTATCTTTTACAAAAATTTTAACTTTATTTAAGTGCGATGGAGATTTATTAGTCGATATCCCGAGGTCCAGTAAAGTTATCCTTTGCACTTTACAAAAATAAATAAGACAACAGTTTTGTAAATGTATCGATAAATAAAGACTCACCTGGTTGAGAACTCCGACTGAGCTGCTTCGTATAATCTGCGATGAACTTGATTTCGTTGTATTCTTACTAACTGGAAGAGGTTTAGCGAAAATGGCACTAGACTTAACAGGCGCTATAAACATTAAAACAGAAGAATATTAAAGGTGCAAATCACAAACAAGGTAAAATTAAAAAAAAAAAGGGAAAAACAAAAAAAATAATTGATTTATTGAAACAAAAATACATAACAACTCTGCAACTTGATGATGAACTAACAGTTTTCCGATCAATTATATATATGAAAGATTATTGTGCTATATGATTGAGGCAATGTGGCCTACCACAGCACTGGATTATATCTGAAATCAGAGCTTGTCAATCTTTATTGAATCACCGATATCACCTAATCCTTTCACTCTTGAGTACAATCATATTGTAATTACTTTTCATCTTCTATTCGAGCCTTTTAATTTAAAAATAATAACTTTTCACATTTCGTCTATCTACAAAAGCTGGATTTGCTCTTGTGGACAAACAATAATTAATCTGATAGTTTATCTATTTAAATACTGGTATACATGTTTTTTTTATTTTATTTTGTAGAGCATCTGGACTAAATTTCATTATCAAATAGAAACGAATATAATTACAATTCTATATATATAAAGAAACATAGATATGTTAAAAACACACACTTAAAGTTTCATTGTAGGGTAAAAAGCTAATGAAATGGTCTCCACATAAAAAAATTTCATCAGGCATTAACTAAGGGTGAGTGTCACCCTTAGACACTAACCCTTAGTTAATGCCTGAGGAAGAACACTATGTGTTCGAAACGCGTTGTTTATACCATTAAATTTTTATATATGGAGACCATTTCATTAGCTTTTTACCCTACAATGAGTAAATACCACAAAATAACTAATTGCACTACGTTAGACTTAAAGTTTCTAATTTTCGGATTGAACCATCATCAGGAGAAATAAGAAAGGCAAACCTGGTGCAGAGACAGTTGTAACTACACCAGTGCGCTTGGTTCCCTCGCTTATCTCTCGTGATGATTGTTCAGGTTAAAAATTAGAGACTGCAAGGGTGTGTTTTAATTTACCTATGTTTCTTTATATTTATTGAACATTATTTTTCCGTTTCAGATCGTTTTCCCATCAAATATAATTACACTAATAGATAACAGATTAATTACAAATGTTGGCCATACGCTTGAATATAGAAAATAATTTTTTTTACATTTAGAATTAAACTTAAAGTTGTTAATTTCAGTAATATTAAGTTATGCATTATCAGATCTTCAAAGAACAGAAATCAAAATATACTGGTCATTAAGGTTACTACTGAGTCTGAATCCATCAGAACTTCATCACTAAGAAAATAACAAAATGTCAAACTGGCAGTTATATATATATATATATTTTTCATATTTCAAATGCGATAACGAAACAAAGATGTTTCGAACTTGAAAGTTGTAAAAAAACAAAATTTGCAATCAGACCAAGTGTTTTAAGATTTTTTCTAAAGGTTTTTAAAATATTTTTTACTGAATATTTTGTAATAATTTTTTTATGCCATTTATTGTTTATGACTCCTATAGATATAGATGTAGAAAAGGTCACAAGAATGGCCCATACAGAATTTGTCAATACACGATTTATTAAACCTATTTCATTTATTGGTAGCATAGATACAGAGTTATAGTGATCGAAAATAATTCAGACAAGTACAAAAAAACTCGTGGGTATGATGGTCATTACCAAAGTAGGCATATGATGCGTAAATAATACGTATATTTCCAAGCAGCCTGGTTCATGTAGTCTCAGAAAATATATCTAAAATCCTATCATGAATTTAATACAAACAAATACAGGTGCTGTCCCAACTTTATTCTATTATAGACATAGCGATAAAAATTTATTGAAACCTGCTTTGTTTGACAATCTTATAAAAGTTACAGTCAAAAATGAAAAACATTAGTGGTTATAATTAGAAGTCCAATGGAGTGGTTCCCTAGCTGTGGCCCAAGACTAGTCTCAAAGGGTCGCGTGATTTGAAATGAAATATTATAAATATCTCTATGACTCCTAAAACAAGGGCAGTAAGTAACATATAACATACCACAATGTTTCAATAGGCATTTCTCGTTGCTGCTACCTGTAATTCTCAATGCATTGTTAGAACTTTGTTTTTACTGGTATATGATGCTAGCCTTTTTGATCTTTTGTTGATTGACACTTCTGCCACACATAGGGTCTTTTATTATTCTAGATACAATGTATTTCCAAACTAAATTAAACTTGATTTAATTAACTATGGCTGGTATATTAATAGCATAAAAACAATCCATAATGGAAAATATACCCAAATCTGAAATAAATTTTAAGTAATATTATGTTCATTCAACATAATTTTTTTTTTAGTTTAATTAGTATATTTACTTGTTAGTATATTTAGTTATGGAAATATAAAAGTTAGTAACTTGCGATGCCATAAGTATTAAGAGCTAGTAAAATGGAGATGAACTACTTTTGTTTAAAGTTAAAGGCAAATGAATATCTAAAATACTGTAATTATTTCTTTGCATTTAAAGCAGTATTCTATTCAATAGTATCTAATATTTACATTGAAGTAATGATTAGAACAATTAGTTATTCCAAATGTACATTTACCTTATTTTTCAAATAGGTAAGAGTACATTTACTCTTTTTTTGAAAATTCTTAGATAATAGATCGAATATGAAAGCATATTATAAGAAGTTTAACATATTTTCATTTTTTATATAGTTATACTTAAAAAAAAACATCATTTTTAAAATCTTAGCTCATAAAATTCTGAAGTATTGTTTTAAAAGCAGTGTTAAACCTATTCCTTTCCTGATAAGGAGATGTAACCTGTGAGAAAGAACCCTATGAGTTCAAAATGTGTTTTCATTTCACTTTTTCTGAGTGGAGGCTTTTTCTTTGACTAGCGAATATTGCTTTAAAACTAAAAGAATATTTTAGCTACAGCGTTAGAAAGAAACAATTTAAGATTTAAACCTCTTTGTTAGATTTTAAAATGCTACTATAGTAGGCATATATTACAAAAGGGACCCCTAACATCTTATAAGGAGAATTGTATGGTCTAGAGTCTAGTGTACAACTTTATTTATTATTTTGAAGAATAGAAGGATTCAGTAATTTTTATTACTCATATATTGATTCCAGCAAATTAGAATCGAAGAATTAAATTCATTATCAAAGAGTTTTTGTGTTTACTTACAGTAACGAATAATTATAATAAATTTAGAACACACCAGACTCGGTAAAATAAAACGTCAGAATAGCTGGTGCCATAAAGTGCTAACAATTTTTTAGCCAGGTAAATTACTTGCAAATTTTTTTTTAAATTAAATCATAATACGAACTGAAATCAAATTTTCTATTTTCCAAAAAAGGAAAAAGTCAGTGTAGCGCTAATATGGCATTGTACTTACTCTATTCCTCAAATATGAACCGAGGAGATAACCATCCCATATTACTATGTACAGAAGTAGAACCCGATAAAAGTGCACTTATTTATGTGTTACAATTACTAAAGTGATTTGAACTGACTCTGTACAAGATTGTATATACAATATATTCAAACTAATTCAATCGCAGTGAAAACTTTTCCAGACCATGCAAACTAATGCTATACAAACACTCTGGTGTCAAACCTGAGAAATATTACATAAAGTCATCCATCATCGGGGAGGTGTTGACTCGAAAAAGGAACAACAAAAGAAAAGCACTTTAGCTAGGAATATGTTCATCTTGGCGGGTAATACTCTTAAGCAATACTAGCAAAGATATACCGCATTGAGAATGTTTATGGCTCTTATTTCTATTTATCAAAAAACTTCACTAAACACACCGTGAATTAATAAACGCATAAAGCAGAGTATGTCATTCTAAAATAAGACTAAGGTCAATCAACCAGTAACTTAGTATATTCTTCCAGTTACTAAATTGATGACTTTCCCATTATAGAACTAATAGTGTGATTTATAAACCATTATTACAACCACCACTTATAACACATATCAACCTTGTGTTACCACTTTGCAATCGCATCTTCTCTTCTGATGCAGGCGTTTATCAAAATATCAAAGTGGATTCTTGAGGAGTTTTGCTTCTCAATTCAATGAAAATTTCCAGGTTACTTCCACTACATATATATAGTTCAATGTACATAAAGAAACGTAGAGAAATTAAAAGCACACATTTACAGTCTCTAATTTTCGGTTTGAACCGTCTTCAGGAGAGATAAAAGAGAGAAACCAAGTGCACTGGTTCAGAGACGGTTGGAGACCAATAATGTTGCTACAGGCGCGCCCGGTCTCACAGGAAGGAATAATAAGGTAAAGGAATAATAAATAAATAAGGTAGGAAGGAATCAATTTATAAAGAAATTATATTAGAAAATATTAAAAAATAAAGAAATACAAAATTAAAAGAAAAAATTGAGGGATGAGATGTAATTGTGTGCTTTTAATTTCTCTATGCTTCATTATGTACATTGAACTACATTTGTCGGATCGTATTTTCATCGAAAAAGTGTGTTTATATAATGATCAAGACAAAAGAATACAGAGAAATAAAAACAAAATTCACTTGAATATTTCTACACGTCATCATCAGATAAAGAAATGCTCTGCTCGCCTGGCAAGCAGCAACTGGAGAGTAACTTGAGTTATCGTTCGTCAGGCGAACAGAGCTCTATTTCTCCTGATGACACTTGTAGTCAAGATATTGAAATAAATTTTGTTGTTTCTCCGTGTTCTTTTCTCTTAATCATTTACATTATTTCTGTATGTATTCACTACCCCTTGTGTTAGATGTTTTCCTTGACTATTTCTAGAACATTGCATCGAGCTTTAATTCTATCACTGAGCCGGTATGTAATTTAATATTGGTTCTTTACCAATAATTAATAAGTCTTTCATAATGTATATTTGTATATATCTATCATAAAAACTTATCACGAATGAGAGACTTAGGGGGAAAATATCCTTAACGTTCAGTTCTTATTAATAATTATTCGTAAATAGTGTTGTCTAAAACAATGTATGCCTGTATTTCAAGTAAATTTATTCATTATACTGACTTTACAAGGCATTCACTTATCCATATATGATTATTATTCATAGAGTGTATGTGATTGACCGTTCATGTTCTTGTGCTGTTTATGTTTCAGTAGTCTCCTTCTAGGATCGAAATACTCAGTCCTTAGAAGAATAGGATAAATTAGAAATGGTTATAACATTCAACAGAAGTCAGCAAGAAGAGCCTACATCAAGCACGGAACGTGAAATCCAACTCGAGCTCTTAACAACAGTCAACTGAATGCCCTAGGTGCAGAACCACTTTATTAAAATAGCGGCTCAGTAGCAAATTATACATCTCTAGTGTAGAACTTAAAACAGTTTCAATAATTCTTTTGTTAATTATTATTATTATTATTTCATATTCAAACATTTGCACGAATATCAGCTATACCACTTTCATTTTTTCACTACGTGAACTCTTAATCAATAAAATACTCTTAAAAATTCATTATAGAATCCATAAATTACTTAATACAGCAAATTTGATTAGTACTTTCCACTCTTTCAGAATCTCCCAATACATTATGTCACACTTAAATGCATCGAATAAAAAACAAAAAAGAACTCCAAATAAAGCAAGCAAATGAATAAAATGAAACATTTAATTTTGATACTAATAAAAATAAACAACTACTATTTTCTTTGAAAAGAAAATCGTTTATCAATCTTTTCAAATTATAAAAAGGCTTGTTCAAAATGTATGTATGAATAATGAAAACATTAAAATTTTAGTTTTAGGAAGATCCAGTATCAGAATAGAATGACCACTGATAGGGCCTAAAATCACCCTCGAGATTACCCAATTCTAGATAAGACCTGTGTAAAAGTTAATACTTTAAATATAAAATATAGATTACAAACAATTGATTTGTTAATAATTACTTTTCCTCATGATTTTAGATTAACTTCATTTATAATGTATGTGGTCATTTATAAATTTTAGAGAGCACTTATTTTTTATATAATATAAACTTACAAAAAAGAAAACATACGTATTTTCAAGAAACATTATATTTATTGTTTATCTTTGTTATGACTTATTTTGTTTATAATATATAAATTTATTTAAAATTAGAACTGACAGCATACTGAAACCTAATTCACTGGCCACCTGCTCTAAGAAGGCCAAGGTTTTCTTAAACCATGTGATTAGTAGCAAACCAAGAGGTAAGACTAAATAATACATCATTGAAGAGATCAGGCATGATCTAGTGGTTTGTGTTGTCCGCTAGAATTAGAAGTTTAGAGTTCCACTCTTCGTCATGACCCTAGAGTTTCTGTATAAAAGAAGAAAAAACTTGCACATGTCTTCCTCGGATGCATTAAAGCCTGTTTTTTGTTTGTATGTTGTACAATGTACATGAAGTTGGCATTACCTATGTGGAGCTGTTTAATAACATCTCGAGACCAACCGAATTTCAATAAATGAGAAAATAAACTACCTGCATAAAAGAAAAAGTTGTGCCTGATAATCTCACAAAGATTTAAAAGGACACTTAGCTCTACTAGTGTCATTAAGAAATAGAAAATAATAAGAAAGAAAAGGAAAATACAAAAGAATGAAGAAGAAAGAGGAAAGAAAACAACCCACAGTATGGGAACAGATAGCAGACTGTCCACCTGGAGGCGCCATTTCGAGGATGGTAATCCGGTCCAACAGGAAGCAGAACTGGCGTTTACCTTTCTTTGGTATGTTAAGCACCTCTAATTCACACATGTCTAATCAAAATAAATGTTAGCATTGCAAACTTCAGGACTTCTGATAGTAAAACCTCTTAGAAAAAAAAATTTGGAATTTCCTTTAAAGCAAAATTTAAGTAAGGAATAAATATGGTAATGGGTCACGCCCAATATTAAAATTGGGAGCCAATTAAGAAATTAGACAATTAAGATCACTAGAACAGCATGGAAGACGCAATCTAAATCTATAGGTGGAGACCAAAAAATATTCTGTCATGTTATATGTATTTAAAAATTATTAGAATTTTTTTGAAAAAAAAAACTCGCAATAAGAATGAAGTATGATTATATTTGACCATGTTGCACTATACTAATAATGAAAGACAATGAAGGTGTCAAAGGGTACGGATTAAATGATTGAATTCTATAGGCTGCTTGATGATGGCTCCTCCTCCTGCCATGATGGTGCCAGTGCCTTCTCAATATAAGAGTGAGGAGATTGAGTAAATGGAATTTTAAAATTTCATTAAAACCCTAAAAAGTGTTGCGATTTCGCTTTAAACCTCACTGTAATCGTCCCTCCCCTCTTTGAAAGAGAAAAGCATGTAGTCATTGGTATATGACCTTTATTTATTCATTTTTTTATACTTACTCTTACGAAAGGATGTGTCCTAATATTCATTTATAATGTTTCTAAAGGGGAAGGCATAGAGTATGACTAATGCCATAAAGTGTATCACGACATTGGGTAATCGAAATCAAAGAGAAAGTCTCCAACTAAAACATAACATCTAATTTTAAATAAAATTAAGAAAATGAAAATAACTCATTCTTAAACGTTATTTGTTTCATAAAGTTTGTTTTATGTGAGGATTTTTTCTCTGATGACTCAAGATGTTTAACAAAGCACATAGCACTGAATGTAAACTGTATACAAAGAATAATCTTATGCAATATACTAGATTGGAAGTATACTTCCACTCCCCTAAAAGATGTTTAGTGTCTCCCTGATAAAAGATACTAAAGAAAGAAAATTATACGAAAAATACTAAATAATAGAATAATCTTATGCAATATACTAGATTGGAAGTATACTTCCACACCCCTAAAAGATGTTTAGTGTCTCTCTGATAAAAGATACTAAAGAAAGAAACTTATACGAAAAATACTAAGGAAAGAGTTAAATAAAAAATGAATTTTGAACAAGCCTTTAAAAAATAAAATGAGTTATAAAAATGAAAATGAAATACCTTGAGGTGTACGAGATGTCAATGGTGACCAAGAAAGATCGCTGAGCGAGCAAGCCCTTCTTAAACCAGTGGCAGCTTCAACTGAACACAACACAACACCATGCACTACACAAAAGCTGTACACCAAACTGACAGGTTCTCCTTAATATAAACCAGTTTACTTTTAGTTTAAAAACGAAGCATTCCTAACTCAACTATTTACACATCACCGGACAGCACTTCTTAATTAAATCTTTAGCAAAAGCCAGCAGATGTTTTACACAAAAATAATAATACAAAATCAAATTAACTCTTCCCAAACACATACTTCTGAATAATATTAGACAATGTCATAGCCAAGCCTTTTTAAAACCAACAATAAAAAAATCAGTTAAAAGTTACCATCTTTACATAAATCTCTAATGTAGTTATGTGGAGGTATATCCTAACACCACTAATGATCTTTACTTTCGTACTTTAAACCCAAACATACAGTAATTTCGATTCAGTAGAATACTGAATATACAATTTGAGGAAATTTATATTAAAAGAGTGAAATTAAAACAACCACCCTCTGAAGACAGTCCTCCTCTGTATAACTGCATCCTGCAGACATTACGATTAGTTAATTACTTGTGCAATCTGTTATGGAGTCTTATTTACTCATATTGGGGAATTTAAAAAATTACGCCTCTACAAAAAAAAAGGTTTAATATTAAAACTAACACTGCGTTTCGAACAAATAATTCACTCTGATGTTCTTAAAACTCACAGACCTGTATATTTTTTTTTATGTAAACCAGAAGAACACTAAGTGTTTGAAACGCGTTAGTTATGATATTAAACTCTTTTTTGTGTGGAGACATCATTTTTCAAATGCCCCAATATTACGATTAGTGCTTACACCTGAGAGAAACTGATTACTTGCATCAGATGTGTAAAGCAAATCGAATTGTTTTTACATTAAACTCTTGTCGACACCCCCAAGTAAACCTGAAGACTGGACAGTGATGAGAATACGGAAAAGACAACTTATTTCTTAAATGTATAGAGCGTAATAGTATCGTAATGTAGTATATCGCGAAATTTAATAAAATACTCGTAGTATAATCTGTCTTGAGTTCCAACTTATGTCAACTTCCAAAAATTATACTCTTATAATTTCAACAAATATATAGCTTGATAAACGATAAAACGAAAATATATAAGATACAACATGAATCACTTGTATGATATTAAAATAAATTTTATTTGATGCCTAAAATATCAAAAGAAAAAGATACAAATGAACACCTAACACTTCAGAAGTTTCAGGTAATTAAATAAAACATTAATAATAAATAAGGTCTCAAAAAGAAAATAGATCAACAGTAATTCATGAAGTCAGTAATTCATAATAACGTTATTATACTCAGAGTTGTAACAGAATGTTGACTGTTGTGTGAGCAGTCGTCATGACTTCTACAGAATTCTAACGTAGTGCAATCAGTTATTATGTGGTATTTACTCATTGTAGGGAAAAAAAAACTAATGAAATGGTCTCCACATATAAAAATTTAACGTATAAACAATGCGTTTCGAACACGTAGTGTTCTTCTTCACGCTTCTTGAAGAAAAACACTATGTGTTCGAAACGCGTTGTTTATACGATTAAATGTTTATATGTGGAGACCATTTCATTAGCTTTTTACCCTACTTCTACAGAATGTAATTGTCTGCAGGATGTAATGATCCTAGGGAGCACTTGATCTCGGGGCGGATTGTAAGAATAAGGCTCAATAGAAAAGTTCCTCAAATAAATCCCATCTAATTTATAAAAATTCCTGTAATATCCAGTTACTATCTGTTTTAATAAAATCTTCATATTTAAATATACTACCGTTAGTTTTCGTTTCACTAATACTTTATCACCAATATAAGTCATTCATCGTGTCGTAATCATCACTTTTTGTACAATATAATTGTACAGATCCTAAGTACTACTTTTTATTTTTTAAAACACCATAAATTTATTTCTAATGTTTAATGTATCTTAAAAAAATTGGTTTTTATACTATTGTAAAATATCAAAAGAAGAGGTAACAATGGAATACCTAGCATTTCATTTTAAAAGATTTCAGGCATTTCAATATAGGCTAAAATAAAAGAATACAAAAAAAATAGAGCAGCAGCAATTCATGATTTAAAAAACATTATAAATGTGGTTCAAATCAATGATTTGAAATAAAATTACATTCTAGAGTGATAAACACATAATCTACGCAGGAGAGTACACTAAGAATGACGTGTGCTTTCGATGATTCGTGCTTGTTAGTCTATTTATGTGAAGGAGTGAATGACATTTCTGTTTCGCAAAAAACCCACTTATGAAATAAAAACATGCTTATTTATAACATAGAAGGAAAGATGCATAAAATAAATATGATTTTTACGAATTTAAATATACACAAAAAAAAAAATTATAAATTAGTAATAAGGAAAAATATTACCTGTAGTAGCTATATACAAAATAATATGCATATATATATAAACTTACAACTATTAAGAGTTATGTGTAAGCAAAATGTGAGAGCAATGGTTATTGAAGCATGCTGTGTTATAGTGGGAGTGTGGAAGCGAGTCACTGAATCTACACCTAAGGGAGCAAGGGATAACGCTGCCTATGACAACAAACCGACTAGTACTGCAAGTAATCCACCACTTCCCTTTGCATTTAATCTTCCTTTTCAGAAATGTGGCTTCCAGAATTAATTTAATCCTGAAATCGGATTCTTTAAATAACCTTTCAACAACAAAACGAATCTATTATAATATTTTCTTCATCTGTAGGAAACTACTTTAAGCGAAACAATTTGTTCATAGTTTCCTCTATCAATCCTCAGCCATGATATTTTTAAGGACAACGGGGAATACTCATGCACTCTTCAATGAATGGTATGAATTTATGATAAAATGAGTCAAAATTATCAACGAAATACTTCTGAAACGATTTTATAGGTGTTCCGCAAAGAAAGGAAAGAAAAAACAATATATATATATATATATATAACACTTTTTCGTTGGAAATACGATCCAAAACGGACAAATATAGTTCAATATAGACAAAGAAACATAGAGAAATCAAAAGAACACACTAACAGTCTCTAATTTTCGGTTTGAACCGTCTTCAGGAGAGATAAGAGAGGGAAACGAAGCACACTGGTTCAGAGACGGTTGGAGACTAACATATATATATATATATATAAAAAGATTTCACATAAACACGTGAAACAACAATCAATGATCAAACCACAATAAGAAATGGGAAAACAAGACTAAGATCTTTCAACCGTAACAAGCGGTCTTCGTCAGAGTCAAAAACCCAAGCAGTTGGGTTTTTGACTCTGACGAAGACCGCTTGTTACGGTTGAAAGATCTTAGTCTTGTTTTCCCATTTCTTATTGTGGTTTGATCATATATATATATATATATATAAACGCCAACAATGTGGACATCATGGCTGTCAAACGTGTTTTATTATTAACCCAAACTCTTATTTACTTCCCCTCTTGCTAATATTATCTATACTAGACAGACCTCCTCATAACTCTGCAGTCCCACAGTTCCTTTTACACTTTGAACTGTACCCTGTGTGATGCTCTTTACGTTCACTTTGCTTTTATTAAACCAAGTTTACGTACAATTTATCACATGGAACAACCTTATACCATTCATACTAAGTCCCTTGAACTTAGTTTAAATGCTTTTTTTTCCCTGTTCCTAATATTTTATTAAATTCCTGATTAATGTAAAATAATTATATTTGTAATATTTCTAACGAATTATATTAAGTCTTAAAACTTAGGGATACATAACATGAAAAAGACGCCATCGGTTAGGTGGTTTGGTTAAATAGAACAAAAACACATAACAATGGACTCACGTCTATAGCAACACTGTAGTCATCAGAAAGAATCTACTCCAAGCAAAACTTTTTATTGATAGGTTCTTCTTTCTATCAATCTTCAAACAGGATATTTTAACAACATGGAATATTCGTGCATTGATCAATGCTTATAATACAAAATTATCGACAAAATATTTGAATCTTTTTACTAAAGGTTTTTTGAAAGGTAAATATATTATATTCAATGATTATAGAGACAAACGGACTTTTTTTGTACTTTTGAAATTAAATTTAAAAATTGCATTAATTTATAAATTTATCTTATAAAAAATAATGGGTTGACATTAAAAAGAGCTTACTTGCATGGAAATTGGAAAAAACATAGGAGTAGTAAAAAGGAAAAGTTGTACGTGAAGGAATTAGAACTTTACTTGCAAACAACAATGGAGTCGTTTAAGTAAGAGAGGTGATGAAACAAAGTAGGGGAGGGACAGATGTGAGATCACTGATTAAACTGGAAGCACCAATGAGGTCATTCGAAAACCAAGTCACCACCCCCATATCTGTGGCATCATCACGTGGAGAGCAGAAAGTATGCCACTCAATCGGATACTTCTTCTCATAATCTTTCGAATTTTCTTATCCAAGGTTTCCACTATTCAGATATAATATATAGTAACTCTCCAAAAGATTTATTATTATACTCTATCACTAAGCTTTAACACTAAATTAGACATAGGACTGTATATATGATATACATAGTCAGTTGGTTTTCGTACTTCACCATACCGCTTCCTTGTCGAAATTATTGAGAGTGAGTCCTAGTGTCTAGTCTTCATTCCAACTGTTTCTGTTTTTAAAGTCTATATATATATCTACGTCTAAACCACAGTAAGAAAAAAAAACCAAAGTCTTTCAATCTAAACAAGTGGGTCTTCGTCAGAGTACAACTGATACAGACGAAGACACTTGTTTTGGTTGAAAGTATTAGTCATTTTAATGATTTTTTTACTGTTGTTGACGCGTTAATTTTTATTTCACGTACTTATTGTTATATATATCCAATTAAATGAAACGGTTCCACATCTATCTTCCTGATGACAAGGCCATCGAAATATAGTAGTCAGTTTTTGTTTCATTTCTGTGAGTTCTTTTAGTTAATATAGTTTATATACATATATATGTATAGAACATAATACTTGTAAATCTCGAAGTGACAGGGATTAGCCAAATATATTCGTGGCTTTAATAGGAACTTCCTCTAGATTTGAACCTGATTTTAATTTTTTTTTGTGGAGACTTTTCCTATTTTAAGAGAATAATTTCCAACAAAATAAATCAAAACTATGTAAGTCTGTATGCTATATACTCTTACTATCTTTCTAAAGAAAATATAAATAGTTGTTATCACATTTTTTCTTTTGCCTCCCTAAGATGAGTTAGCGCTTAGTGAACTGCTTGCACAACTTATGAGCACCGTCGGTTATCAAACATTAATTATATTGGTTATCATTGCTGGTTTGCAGAAACCAGCAAAAAGGTTGTGAATGCAGATGTTGTTGTATTATTTAATAACACTTGCCTAAGAGAAGACTTGCTGCTAATATACAGTTATATTAATAAAAAGATTTCACATAAACATGTGAAATAACAATAATGATCAAACCACAATATGAAATGGGAAAACAAGACTAAAATCTTTCAACCGTAACAAGCTATCTTGTTTTTTGCGTCAGGGTTTTTTGACTCTGACGAAGACTGCTTGTTACGGTTGAAAGATCTTAGTCTTGTTTTCCCATTTCTTATTGTGGTTTGACCATTGACAGTTATATTAAGTGTATACTTCAATGAATTCACGTCAAAACTAACATCAGTTATTACCAGGTAACTCGTAGGACACCCTGCATACTTATTCCATCTGTTGTACGTTAGTCTCACGCGTAATCTGTACGACATCAGTCATAAAGACATACTCCAAAAGCATAAGTTCATGACTAACAACAAAGCAACGAGTGATTATATGTTGTTATGTCAATATAAGCGGAATGCTAACAGTACTTCGCACTTAGCATGAGGTGCATAACAACTAAATTAATTGTTATTTAAAAGCAATCATTACCAGACCAAAAGTGCAGTTGAATTTAAAAATGCTAATATTGATTTTTATCTACAATTATTTGAAAGTGCATTTAAGCTTTAAATGTGAATAAAAAATATGTAGTCGTGATACTAACTATAAAAACGAAAAAATAAATAAATGTTACAAAAGAATATAATTTCAGTACAACCGTCATCTAACATTCTGATGACGTGTTTTAAACAAAAACTTCGAAACTGTAATGTGGTTATTTGTTGATTGTGATTAATGTTGGTATAACCTTCTGATTATAGAGGGACGTACCCTTAGCTTGATGGAATTAAACTAAAATTATTCGGGAATCAGCTTTCCAGGTTAAAATCAAATGTAGATGTCATTTAAACATCTTCATAGGACTAAAAAAGCGAAAGATACAGTCAGATAAGTAGATAAATCTCTTCCTAAGAGACCAATGCTAAATGATAGATAGATGGCCCCGACATTAGACCATGTATCTTATATGCCTTTGTTATGAAATACAAACCAGATGTTCCAAAACCAGGAGTTCTAATTTATAATATTCTCAAAAGTATTTAGAGTAGTAATTTAGAAAGGAGTGCCTGAGATAGTACGACCTCGGGACCGACAACTTTACGTACTCTCTGAAGAGTGATATACACCAAATATTTCTGGTTTTCGTTAATTTAGAAAGAAAAACATTAATTAGTAGATTGAATATTATCATACAGAAGTTGTGAGGTTTGATTTTTAGTAATCAATTGTAGAATTCTTTTTAGTTTGTTGTTGAAAGGTTGAACATAAGGTAACAATAAGAGCTTCAATATGAATCTGACTTTCCGATAAGATCTGAATTAAGTTTATATTCAGACAATAATGTTAGGAAGAAATACAATAAGAAGTGATGCATGGAATTCAAGGTAGCGAATGATATCATTTACATTGGTAGCAACTATGACAAGAACAACATATGAATGGAGGGCTGAAATCCATGCAAGAGGAGGGAACAACAAGGTCAAGCAGAAACTGAAAGGCAGGATGAATACGGTACCTGCACCGGAGTCAGGTTTGGGTTGTGGGCAATGTTTGACGCTCCACCTTCTCTTAGGGGAGTTAGTGTTGGAGGAAGAAGTGGCCGGAGTGGAACTACCCGATTCGCAAGACTCGTCGCGAGTGATTCGCTCAAAGTTGGCGGACAATCTCTTGACGCGACCTCGCAAGTGCGAAGCCAAACCATCCTTAACCGAGTTCAAACCTTCATCTTTCAAGGGCGCTTCCCAAAGCTCTTTCTTAATAGTGGGAAACCGTTCACTCGTCCTACCTTTATGGCTTCCGTGCAATAATTTCCTCTGGACAGATTTGATTTTCGATGAAGGCGGCTTCGGTTTGGGCGGTTTGTGAGCAACTATTTGATGACTGTGAATTTTCCTGTCTTCTCGTTGAAGTCTTTTGACAATGCTACTAGGAATGGTTGATTTTGTTGAACTCTCACCAAGGGGAATAAAAAACGATTCATTTTTTTGTTTGGTAGATTCTCTGACTAGGGAAGACTGTTTTTGGGAATGAAGTTCAGTGTTGGGGGGACAGGAAGCAATGGAAGTGAGACTGTGGGGTTCAAGGTGGTCTTGTAGGCTCTTCGTGCGACAGATGGCTACCTTTAGCGGGGAGTCCAAGACATCCTCTCGCAAGTCGTCCCCATCCGTCAGAATACTCTCTGTGCTGTGAAACGCCTCTCTATTACTAAACAGGTACTGGTATTCACTTTCATCCGTCAATATGCTCTCCGTGCTTCTACATGTCTCTTTGTTCCTTAAAAAAAAACTAGCGCTACTGTGCCGGTCCCAATCTTTATAACTATCCGCTAAAATATTCTCTTCACTATGAAATTTCGCCTTGTCGTGAACAAAATGTCCAAATGCACTAGACGACCTCTCCAAGATTTGGTATTCACTAATACACCGCCTCGGTTTAGCTCCGTTATCACTACACTCCTCCAACGAATCCGAACTATAATCACTCCTTTCGTTCAACGCCTCAATGTTCTTCCTCAACTCACTGAGATCATCCAAAGATTTGCTTTCGTTTGTCACTTTCATGTCCTCCATACTGACATAAAACGAACAAGAATATTTCTTATTGGGATTTTCAGAGCAAGAGGCCATTTCAAGAACATCACTTGAAACTGAATTCCTGAAGGGAAGTAAATTCTCGTAAATAGGCGAGCTGTCGAGCGACGTGTCCATTGACTTGGACCCCGAGTCGGCCGTGATTAGACTAAGACTGACAGGTCTGTGGTTAGTTGGGTTAGTAGGCAGCCTCGACCTCCGCCTGTACGTACTACGGTCAATTTCATTACCTGGCTGCACTGCTCTGTGCCTGCCCACCAGCTTCGCCCGGCCCTCGGAAACACATCCTCTGCTCAGGTCTTGGATGCTTTGGCTCGACTTCAGACTCGACTTGAACCCCACCTGCAACATTCTCCCAGTTTATAACAATAACGTAATGCTATAGCAAATACAACAAATAGCAACAATATTAAATCATTATTTTCCCCTATTTTTTTTATTTTGTTGAGATTATTTGATTACAGGATATATATAGCACACAAAATATAAATAGCAACGCACCTACAAAGACTCACTTTATATTTCGATATCCGCCAACATCAAAAAGAGATGTCCATGGCCAGAGAAACAAACTAACACTGACCGCTGCACTTGTGAGAACCAAAAAAGTACACTGTGACTACCAAACACAAGAGAAAAAAATCTGGAGTGGCCTTCACTCAACTTTACTATAAGTAACTTAATATCAAATTTCTTGAGTATATAATATATAACGTCTCAATTAAGCATAATGTAAACATCTAAATGGGATATGATTATTAGTCTTTCATTCCTGAAAGAGTACAGATAGTGATTGAAGGACATATCAATATATAAGCATATTTTGGTACATCACACAGCTGATGCAAAATAATTTCATTAGTATAACTACAGCAGTAATAACATTTTTGAAAAACCAAAGTGAACATTTCTTGATACGAAATATTCTCCTACAAGAGAACATGGCCTCTGTTCAAATAGCCAGTGGATTTCTTACATCGTTTACTTGACATCCTTCTACATTGAATATTAAAGTAAAATTCTCAAATTTTAAACAGGAAAATACCCTTACTTTCTCTGAAAAACATTATAAAAATCGAAGACAAAATGTTTCTTTAAGATGAATTATAATTAAAGTAGTACGATAATTACATTTATTAATCTCTAAACTAAAGATTTCAATTTTGAATTATCTTTTACATTTTCGGTCTTTTATAGAATTATTGTACTGGGAATTTTATGGCTTCTTAGTATTTAATAAGATCATTTTCCTTCCCATTTGTCAAATATCATATATACGAATTTTTTCTGAGTGAGTGGTATCCTTTTCCTGCCTTCTCTACTCTGTTTAAGTTTGCTATGAATGTATATTGAGAAAAAATATATTAGTAATTAGCCAGTGTACATACTCAAATCGAAGTCAAAGCCAGCTATTCAATATAATTTAAATCTTTTATAGTTGGGAGCTTCTAATTTTTGAAAATAATAAATATGAACTATTAGACTAGAATTGTAAAAAAAAAACTGGATATTTCTCAACAAACATAGGTCCTCTTTCTTGAGGAAAGAGTCCATTCATTACATTTCAATATCATGGAAAGGTACTACATTCACAATTATAATGTAATTGTAACTGATATTAAGGTTTGCTCAAGAGTGCAATATATAGATTTATTAAAGCATTTTATGAGACAAATCCACCATGCCATGGAAGACAAAGGTAATTTATTTATGTTTATTGGCGGTGATTTTTTTACATGTAACAATATTATTCCTCTTACATCTCATATAAGTCAATAAACAATTTAAATTGTTCCTTTATAAATATCAATTTTATCTTAGTGGAATCGCTCAAAAAATTTCTAAGTCAATGTAAACAATGAAAAAAAATATAAAAAATTCGACAAGTATAGCAGGTGATCTCTTAGTCTAAGATAAACAAACAGTTTTTATAGCGTTATTGCTCCTTCCCATAATTGAAACTTCATGATTTTTTTTTTATGAATTGCTAATTTTTTGTTCCATTTTTGGTCAAATTTTCATTATTTTTTAATGAGCCGTTTAGCGTCAAAAAAACATTTTCTGAAAACAGAAATCGTACTGTAACGCCCCATTAGCGAATCTAATTTTAAAAAAAAATATCTCAACTCATTCTACACATAATGTTCTATTTATAGGCATAGTTTCATTCTTGTCCATCAAACAGTATGGCTTGTATCGCTCTCACAAGGTTTGAGATTGAATTATAAGTCAAAATTTTTACATTTTATTGAAAAAAAATATTTCCTGTTGTTTTAAAATTCTGAATATATTTTTCGCTTGTTCCATTTGTAACCTGAAAGATAATGTCAAAATTTCAAAACTCTAGGGTTATCAGTTTAGGAGAAATAAATGTTTTAAAAAAAAACAGTTTTTGGCAAAAAAAGTGACTTTCCCATCATGCATAATTCTTCCCAAACAATAGGGATCTTCGTCTTTATGGGGCCCATTTTTGTGTAAAATATCAACTTGATCCATCAAAGATTCTGGACCGTAGCGTGGTAACAAGCAATGCTAACACACCCACCCACCCACACACACACAGACATCATCGTAAAAACGTCATAAAACGACTTCTGGGACCTCAAAACATGTAATTCCGTCAAAATCTCGAGATCGAATTTTTTCACGATCACTATACTTTACTTATAGTAAAGTAAAAATGAGAGGGAAAGGATGAATATTAATTTAGTGAATAATCGATATAAAAAGATTAAATGAAATAAAACATAACCAATACAAAATAATGACAAAAAACTTAACGTTACAATGTTAATCCCAGAGTAGTTCTAACTCCAAGATGACAAATACAGAAGCTCTTAAGATATTGGTAGTACTCTCAAGGATCTGATTGAGGATTTGAAAACGGAAAAAATTTGAACGGAAAACTGAAGTCGCAACATTTTATATGGAGATAACAATAGGAAGGTCGCTGTGCTGACCGACAGAAGTCCTACTACAATTGATATGAAAAGACTCAGTTTAGTGGCAAGCAACCAATATCCAAAAGATTAGTTCACTGATAATCAATGAGTACAAGTCCATTTGTAGATAAAGTTACGGGTGGTAAAGGTAGTACGAACAGGGATGGCGTTGGTATACAGGTAGTTTGAACAGTTATAGAGTAGGTATTGTTAAGAGTGGGAGTGAAATAAGGATTTCCTTTACGTAGCTCGTGGAGTGCTCATAGAATCATGTACGTTCAAAATATACCAAAGTCACAAAGAGAGTTAAGCAGTAACATTGTAATTGTTGTGATAGATGAAAACAAGACTTTTGAAAAAGATTTTATAATCGAATACGTTGAGCAAACCGACGAGATTGATTGGAAATAGGAAGAAATTGACCGCATTTCAACCGAACTAACTCTTTTATAGTCTTATAATATACCGTATAAACGGTTGAAATGATCGCAGTTTCTGCATTCGCATTCCTTATTGTGTTAACATGATTCTAACCTCTGTGCTATTTTCCTTATTGTAGTAGGCAAACTATAAATCAGGTTGCCAATGACATTTCCAAGTAAATAGGTCCAATGAACTAAAGAATACATTCTATCACTAACATGACTCCTGGCTATTTTTTATGATAGGTACTATATCATGCCAATGACATTTCCAATAATAGTCATGAAGAAAGAATAACATGATCTAAATGTATATTCACCTTACACTAATAAACGAGCTCTCAACATTCATATGTCATCATCAGGTTTAATACATAAATAAACATCAATTAAATAAATAAACTAAACAAGGAAAATTACAAATACTATTAGGTCTAAGTTCCATTCACAACTGAAGGCATGGATTCACCATGTGAATCCATTCACCCTGTGCCATTGACAAAACACTATATATACCACTTAACAAGTGTGGAACTTACACTCTGCAGCTGCCTCCTCGTCTCTTCAATCCTCCTCTGAAGTTCTTCTCGCTTCCTCAAAACTTCTACATCATTCTTTGTACATTTCGCTGCTTCTATCACATTAGTATTTCTAATTCGAGTCCCTTGGTTAAATACATGGTGTTGAGAGGATAGACTTTTTTTCCCTGAAATTCCAATTTATATTATTATTTATTAAAACAACAGGAAAAGAACAGCTATACATGCTATTAGTTAAATAAATATCACATGCAACAATTAAGAGGAAAAATTATGTAATTAACTAAAAGGTAGTTTCATTTTGATTATATTTAAATTTTTTACTTAATCCATTACAACTATTTAAAAGCAGTTCACATGATTTTTTTTTAAAGAAGGACTCACAACATTTTGATTTCTTTGAAGTGGGACATACCATTAAACATTTTCAAAAAAACTAAGTTAAAGCACCAGACTAAATAAACAAAAACTAATACAATTACCCTTTTTAAGAGGTGATACATCTTCAGCTCCACTCAGAGATTCGAAAGTATTTTTTAAAAATTTTTCTCTATGAGAAATAACATCTAAAGTATCCGAACTGAAAAAATACAATGTTTATAAATATGTTTTTATCAAATAAAAATACAAAGAATTAAAAATACCAACATGAAGGAAATAGTATCATCATTTCAACCAGTTCTTTATTCAGAAGGCCAACAAACTTCAATATTTCCCTATTTGAATAATATTTCCCTATTTCAATATTTCCCACATCGAAAAGATTCAAAACACATATATTTTATTTTTATATAAATATACTTATGAAATATTAAGCTCATAAACCGACAGCTCAAAAATCTGAAATTACCTATACAGTGATACCTTGAGATACGATTTTAATTCGTTCTGTAACCATCGTCGTATGTCAAAAAATTCGTATCTCAAAGCAATTTTTCCCTTTAAAACAATGTAATATGTATTAATGCGTTCCAGCGATACTAAATCACTCAAAAAAAAAACGTTAAATTGCATATAATATAACATTTTTTGTACAAATAAACGAGTAATAACACACATATGGTAAAATAACATATTGATGTATGATAAATGTTAATAAAATCAATAAAAAAGAAAGGAGTTTAAATTGTTATTTAATTTTTTTTTTCAATTTTTTTTTAGATTTGTTGTATCTAAGAATTAAGGCCCAGATTTTTTTTTTTAAAAAAAAAAATCTGGGTCTAAATTCTTAGATATCCCCATAATTTCTATAATTTTTTTTTTTTAATCATCACTTTCATGTTGTGCCTTTTTGGCCTCATTCACTAAGTGAGACCTTCGAAAAGTAAAGATCAAGAGAGGTTAGGTTTGTTTCTGCCTCTTTTTTAAAATGTTACGAAAAAATGTGAGACACGTATCATTAAATAAGGCACTCGCTCTCCCAGTAGACATTTTCTCTGGGTGTCTTTTTTCTACGAAATCAGACACTTCCTGCCTGATGTCATCGTATCTCAAATTTTTCGTCGTATATCGGAGCAAAAAATGGTCGAATATTTCGTGTCGTATCTCAAATAATCGTATGTTAGGGCAATCGTATCTCAAGGTATCACTGTAATTAACTATGTCACATCAAATTTAAGCTTTATACAATAAACCGAAACTTAATTTCCTCAAATTAATTAATAGATGAAATTTTCAAACGCACTACAATATTGTAAGCATTTCATTGAAACTTAATACAGTAGACAAAAGGAAATTATATACAAAAATATCTAGAGCATTTGTTTTAAGTGGATGTATTATTTGAACGGAAATGTTATATTGTGAAAAGAGTTCACCTTGCAGAAAGGGTGGGCTCAGAATTAGGCGTCACAAGGGTGTCATCGTCGTCACTCTGACTGCCAGAGACAGACCTCGAGGCGCTCGAGATCTCGCCAGTCACCAGCAACAGGTCCGGCCTTTTGCTCCTCCGCATCGACTTGCGCAGCTCGGCCTCGTCTATGTTTGTCACTGGGAACTCTCTGCACAATTCACCTTGCTTTAATTAGTGTTAAGTGTTTTAAATATCGAACGCAAACAAACAAGACATAGTCAAACGCTTATTATCAGTCTTGTATCATAGATGGAGACGTTTCTGACCAATGAAACAGACCCTTAATGAATTATTTTCGTCAGTTCTGGCAGTAGTATGATACCGAGGTCACTGATCAAACTTACAGGTTTCCAATTAACGCTTTTTTAAAATACCAAAGAACCTAGCTGAATATTAATCTGGAGACTATCATTTCGCCAGACTAAAATATGTTACACTGCAGATCTTTAAGAATTACCAAAAATCCTGCAGGCATGGAGAAATAAAGTTGGCTTAAAGTATATGTAAATATATAAGGATGAAATCGTAAACTAAAAAAACAACGTAAAGCAACAAAATATGAAATTGTAGAAAACAACTAAGAATTTTAGAAGTTAATATACTGTGACTTTATGAACATATGTATCTGTTGATACATAAGATGTATCACTTCTATGTAGAACCAATAGCAGAAAAAACAATAAATGTATATGATATTCCAAGATAGATAACATTCCTAGCAATCAGTTTACTCAAGACTTTGAACAGGTACTTATATACCATTTCGAAATGAAAAATACTATAACATTGTTATTGCGGAAATTTCATAAATGCAGAGTAACAACTATTTATTATGCGAAAGTATGTTGAAAGTATTGTGCGAAGTACTGCAGGTAATGACCTGTTAGAGTCATCGTGCTGTGGCATGTACAGAGGCTTCCTCGTGTCGCTCGACTCCCCTTCCGAGTAATCTTCCACGTCGCCATCGTGCTCTGTGCTTTCTATATCCTGTAATCAAAATGCATCAGTCAGAATAGTTAAAAAAAAAGATGTTACCACTCCACTGAATTCATTAGAACACTAAATATGTTTCAAACCTACCCCAAACTTTACTACAATATCAGTTTTAATAATTGATATTCATATTGAGATGAGATGAATGTATTCATGTATATACAAATTTAACAGAAAAGACGTGAAATAAAAAACATCGTCCAAAGTACAATAAGAAGTAAACAATTGACTAAGATTTTTCAACCAAAACATGTTTTCTTCGCCAGAGTCACAGTGATACTGCCTCAGTATCATGGAGAAACAATAACAACAAAACTCACTTCTATATTTCGACCTCTTCGTCATCAGGAGAAGACGACGACAACTACCTTCACAGCGCGTACGGTCAGCAACTTTTTCTTTTATTTTCTGATTTTAATTTATAAGTCATGATTTTAATTAAATTTACTCGGAAAAGTATTTGTCATGCCAGAAAAATCAAGGATCACCTATAATTCAAGGTTATTTCACCAATATACCCTCAAAATAATGTTAAGTTTAATCAACATAGTTTTAAACATGTTATCCACTCATTTTTACAAAACTGTAGCATAAAAAGTTAAAACTCATCATGGAGGAACAAGACTCAGACTTACTGGGATAAAATTTTTTCAGTGAGTACTTTTCACTTTAAATTTTTATTACGAAAAATTCAGTTTAGTTAGATCAGGTGATAGTGGATATGAAAATAGTTTTAATAAATAATCAACCATCAAATAACATAAAGCCATAGACAATTACCATTGAAATGCAAAAAGAGGTTCGGATTGGATATAACAACAGACCTCATATTTAAAGCTTCCTAGTGAACTGTCATCGGTATGGTGTTGAGTCCGTCCCAAATGGGAAGATACATCAGACACGTCACTTCCACGAGTCACCTGCACTTTGCTATCCAGGAACTGCAGGAGAAAAAAAATTCTTTTACTTGAAACTTAGAAACACAAAAATAATGAGTGATAAAAAGTAAAAAAAAAACTCAAAATTCTCAATACTTCAGCACCTTCAGAAAAAATGAGGAGGCTCATAGACTACAGAATCTGTGGATAATCCAGTGAGCTACTGACAAATTTCTGAATTTTATATACATCTATGTCTGTAATAATAACTCCTTAGGAGGCAGTGCGATGGAACTAATTGATTTTATTATTGCTGACGAGAACTAATGAATGAGTAAGACATTTTTGGGAAGTCGATTACAGATTTCAATATTAAATCTAAGACAAACAAAAAATAAAGACGTTAATAACAGGTAAATTATACAATTCCTCGTTAAAGAAGGTTTGAAAAACGCTGTTTTAATTAGTGCCCCCCTAAAAAAATTGAGACCCTTCTTTAAAAAACGCAGTGTCAGTTTTGATTATTGCGTCTTTTGTTTTTCCTCATACGCGGAGTAGGGGGGGACCCAACACGGAGCAATCCAGAGATTGTCCAGGGATGACAAGGCAGTTCTTTGAAGAATGATAATTCACTTCGCACATTTGTCCGATAGTTTAAAAATATTGCAAGGAAAATAACTTGGATTTCGAAGAACTTTCGATTTTAGATAATATACCTGGACGTCCCAATTCACTAAATGATTTAAATAGCAATGTGAAATTGTTATTTATCTTAACACCGTATTATATGTAGTTATTTATCTAACACCGTATTCTACTCGTACTCTGTGTTCCAGCTGATTGACTAAGGAACTTTTGATAGACTATTGAAGCTACAATAAATAACCCGATTGCTCTCGAGGAATTTTGGAAAAGATACGCCCACCATTAAAGAAGTAGTTGACAACACTCATAAATCATGCTACATTCTCTGTAGCACCCATGTAACTTCTTATAAATTATAAGAAGTTACAGAGAGCTGCATGAGGAATGTCTGCCAGAATATTTTGCCACAGTAAACGAGTTTTGCAGCTTTAAAGAGTTATTGACAAAATCGCTAAAGTTTGCACAGAATTTGGTTTTGAAGCAGATACGGAAAACGTTAGGAGATTGTTGGAATCTCACTCAAAAAATTTGACTAACGACTGACGACTGAATTTGACGATCTTCTCGTAACTGTAGATGAAAATTCGTACAAGGAAGAAAATGAAAAGGGGACGGAAAAAGAGAAAAGGGCGCTTAAAGAAATGCGATCTAAAAGGTTTGAATAACTATTTAATATTGAAAAAGCAAAAGAATCGTAAAACGATTCTAAAAGAAGAGAGAAGAAGCATGAACGATCATAGAGCAATCGATAAGCAAGTTGATAGCTACCATCAAATTATGGAGGAAAGGAAAAAAAACCCACTGCTTAATTGAAGTTCGATATGTTTTCTGAAGAAAAATAAATTTTAAGTCCTACTTTATTTCTTTTATTAGTATCCTTCTAGTGTTTGAAAAATGTATAATGAACGTTTGGTATAAATTAAAATCGAGGTATAACTTTAATATTTTTGGGGATGATTATAATTATTTCTATTGGTTTTTAAGTTTGATTAGAGCAATTATACTTAACACGGTAAAGCGCGGGCTAACCATGCACCAAGGGATTGTTGTAATTGTATTTAAAATAATTTAGTAAAATGCTAATGCAAAAAAAGAGTGCTAAATGTGTTGAAGCTCTGTTTAAATACTATAAGGAAGCTCAGTATACCTGCTAGTGGACTTGTCCAGAAGGCCAGACCAGGCTTACTGAAAGAATCCTACCTTTGGGTGTGTCAGGAAGGAGACTATTGATTTCTACATTATTCACAAATCTGTTATCGACCAAGAAAACCATCCCTGGCATTTCTCAATCACTTAAACCTTCCTTTAAATGGGGTTACTTAATGCCAGCAGGTCAAAATAAAATACTGCACTACGAACAAGTGGGAAAAGGGACTCCAAATCGAAAACAGAAAACAATTTTGTTAACATTATCTCTAATTTTATTATATGTAAACATCCTGACCGCAAATAACTAATTGTTCTCGTTTTGCACCGGTCTTCTCACCCCCCTCTATTGCTAACGTAAAATGGTTAAAATTCATAAATTTAGCTATATATTTTTCTAGAAGACTTAAAAACTTATAATTTACCATTTTTAGCAATAACGAATAAATGAAAACAGAAATATAGATGATTTTACAAATTAAAATGTCCAAAAAATCAACATTGAGGATAAATATATTTTAATTATTACATCGATATACTTTGTAAGAAATATACGCCACCGCTGTAATATTTAATATATTTACAAAACTAAATCTTTTAATCATGCTAAATTCTGTAAATACTTCATATAATTATATATCACAATGTATACACACATAAAATTTCAGTTTAAATTCATAATATTATTACATTAGTTGCAAAATTATTTATCGGGTTTATTTCATCACATCGTATCTGCTGAGGGTTAAACAAAAATAAATTTTAAAAGTAAAAATAAAAGTTTAATAATAACAAAATAATGCATTTTTCGTATGCTTATTATAAATTAATGACTCTAATAAAATAAAAAACAATTAAGTTAATTGCTTTGCTAACCAGTTTTACTTCAATAAAGTGGCATGAATTGTAAATATGATATCAAGACTTAAAAACTGAAAAAGAAGTAATTACGTAGGATTCTAACATATGTGTTCCTATCTCTCTTTTTCTTTCTATTTCACTTTTCCCCCTCTCTTATTTCATATCTCTCTCTCTCTCTCTCTCTTTTACTGTTTTTTACTTTTTTAGTATTCTTTTATACCCCAATATTTATCACACTTTCCCTCATTAGTTTTCTCGTTTTCTTTATCTATCTATATAACTCTGTTACTCGCATAATCTCTTGAAGGCTCCCTCTCATCTTCTTTCAATACTTTTTCCTTTATTCTCGTCTTCAGTTGCATATTTCAACATTTCTTCTCACTATAATTTGTGTCCCATCTCACTTTGTTTCTCTCTTGTCCCAATCACTCCTTCTCACTAGTAGACCTTCACTGTCTGTTGATTCCTCCCACCTTTTTCCTTATTTCGCTCCAGTTAATTTCTTTTCACTGACAGTGCTTGGTTAAAGGACGCAGACATACCTTGGGCAGTATGAAGCTGTCTCTGGTGCGGCTGTTAGAAGTCAGAGACCTGCCTGTCTCAGCACCACTGTCTACCGAACTGTCTTCCTTGCTTCCGTCAGAGTCCAGTCTCTTGCCTTCTGCAAAAATACCCATTAATCTCAGACAATCGCAAAAAGGCAACAAACAAATGAAAACTTCACATCATGCATGTAAATACGTCAATAATTATAAAAGAAATATTATTGCCTCCTGGAAACTAAAACATTGGAATCAATAGCGGCCTACATTAGTTAAGATCATTTAGGCAATGTGTGTTGGGTTTCAAAAATTATTTGCGTGCAATCTGCTATTTATAAAAGGCCAACAGAACCGGAAATGAAACGTTTAGTAATAAATAACCGTTAAAGTCTTAATCTGAGATTAAGGTTATGTCTTGGAAGTAGTAAAGACCCAGCTATATACTGGGAGTAGAACAAGTCTATGGATACAACGAACGGTGTAATTTATAATACACCTCCAGTGTAATGCTATATCGAATTCAGTTATATCTTATTTTGAGAGTTATAGATATGTTTTTCAAGTAGGCGAAGATATATCAAACGGGTCAAGTTAACAATATGCCTCGGGTATAATGCAAATACATTACATCTTAATGGGACAGTTAGGATTGTCATTTTATTAAAGATTGGATCATTTACAAGGTTAATAAAGGCTATAGTCGACTAGACATTACAAATTACAACCATATTTATTAAAGATTATCATTTTAATGGCAAACTGACTGAAAACAAATTTAAATGCCCCAATCATTCTTTAATGCAATTAAAAAAAGAAAACCAGAATAAAGTATGCTTACTAACCTCTATGAGGAAAAGAAATAATGGAATCCGGGTCGTAGGGTTTGATAGAATGGTCGATTCGTTGAGCCCAGCGACCTTTAGGGCCAGAAAGCCTAGTGCCGCCCACATCACTGTCAACTCCCTCTAACTCTTTCTTAGCCCAAACTGGCAGCTGGCCAACGCTCAACCTGTAGAATCAAGAAAAGTATAAACTTAACTCTTTTTACAAATCACAAAACCCATTGAAGAGAAAAAGACATTGTTTTGTAAGTGACCTGTAGCCTGGAGGTTGGACGTTGTAGCCGTGTTCGCCAAATGTTTTTGGATAATTTATGCCTTCCTCTTGCTCCTGATGATTGCCATTAGTGATCTTTACAGGTTTTCTGAAACAAAGCCAAGGCAAATATCAAGTGGTGCTTGAATTCAAATAACTCTGCAACTGTTTAGGCGTCATTAGATTAAGAAATGCATCCCCTGAAATTCTAACACTCAGTAAGTACTTCAGCAAGCTCCTCAAAAATCATGAAAGGAAGCTATTTCCTTGATAGATGTCCGCGGGAATAAGTAAATGTAAACTAAATAACCAGTGTAACGGCAATTTACAATTACACATTTTATTTGAAAAATTACATTGATTCTAAATTAGTTTTCTACGGTTATTTGATTCATAAAATATTGAATGGTAGTTAATATGAAAGCCACATCCCAACATCATAAATATATATTTACACACTATTTTTCCTTATCGAAATTTGGTCCAGCGTCAAACATTTCTCAAAAAAGCACATATTTTTTTGATTATAACGTTTCGTCTATAATCCTCAAGACTAAATCAATATAGAATAGCTGCAATAACATGAAAAAATAAGTTACATTATTTATATGGATACACATTATTACCTTGGTATTTTATTTGCAAAATGACTTTACAAATGAAAAGTACCAAGGTAATAATGTATATCCATATAAACACTGTAACTTATTTTTTCATGTTATTGCAATAATTCTGTATTGATATAGCTCTGAAGATGTCTAAAATATGGACATAACTTCTTCAACTTATGCATTTAGAATTCATCTTTTTTTAGAATTGCTTGACTCTGGACCAAATATCGATAAAGAAAAATAGTGTAAAATATATGTGATGGAGATAAGAAACTTTGAATTATACATATAAATACAAAAACACGGTTCCTCGACCGAACTAACAATTACAAATAACAAAGAAAACACAACAAAGGAAAACATTAACTGCAAACGACTTACAAACTGTTGTTCATCATCAGAAATCTAGATGAGAAAATATGAGAGAGAAATATATAAAAGAAAGAGAGAGCGAGAGAGGGGGGGAGAGAGAGGAGAGATGTTTTTAGATAGTGAAAGAGTAATTAGTTTTTTCGTTCACTTTTCTACAGATGATAAACTACGGTTGAAAAAGTCATTTCCCTCAGTTCTTTAATCCTCCCGTGTAACCTACATAATTTTTAAGTTTAATAATATATTTGCAAAAAATATACTGAAACATATAATAGCAATATATTTTATATACTAAAAATATTACAGAAACGACGCCATTAAAGTCTAACCATTCCAAATACTTGTTATACAATAACTTTTTTAATAAGTTTTAACCCTTAATTTCCATCTGATTTAGTCAAATCAAGTTAATGATTTGCAGAAATTCGTAATTTTTATTTTGAATAGAGCTATTTATCATAAATTTAAGCATTATAAGTAGTAATCCAATCAAGGTGATGGATTCCTCTTAACTCCTAGAACTGTTTACTATTCTCTGACAAATGTTGGTTTGTCTTTTTACATGTCGCACACGTTGTGTCAAAAGAAAACAAAGCTACCTTTCTTAATAGTGTTGTAGACTCGTGTATTTAGGAATACAATCAAACATTGCGTAAATTGTTTTAACGTGAGGATGTCAATATATCTGGAGGAAATATAATAATAACTATATAGGTTTGTCAATGAATAAACTTTTCTTCATTAAACTTTTTTTTATTCTTGCATTATAAATGAATTTACTTGGGATAAAGTTATCCTTTTCATCATCGTACCAAGCTCTCGTATTTGATTAAAAAAAAACAACGAAGTTCTTTATAAAACAAATATACGACTTAAAATATGGGAAGGAAAACTAAAAATAAACTGATCTTACTTATAAAAACTGCCCATGCTGATCTCATTTCACGAATTAACGATGTTATATTTAATTTATGGAGGTATATTTGGTAAACATTTTTAAAAATGTTAAAGGTATATTTGGTAGTTTACTGGTGCACCGGTTTAACGGCATTCATTCTTTGGCAATCATTAGTAGAAAATGAAACTTTAGGATAGGCATCTATCGCACATTTGGCCCCCCACAACAATTGTCTGCGGTCCACAATTTTTTTTTTTTTAAATAAATGTATTAAATCCATAATAAAAATATGTAATGGGTGACTATATTCGGAAGTAAAATTATTTATGTATTTTTTAAAGTATAAACATATTTATACGTTTTATCAACTTCAGACAGTATTTTACAAATACTCGTAAAAATGTTGGAATGAATGAACAAATGTATTTAAAATTGTCAGTTAATGTTCCGACAAGCTCTCTTTCGCATACTGATGCACTTGAAATTTATTTATAGTTTGAAATTAAAAAAATATTACGCAACAGAGTAGGTAAAGAAAACTAATACAAACATGCTGATACATTGTCAGAATTAGTATTGAAACATCTGAAACCGGAAAGAATTTTTATTACTCTACTGAAAAAAATAAATAAAAGAACTGTAAAAGACACCTATTTAATAAAGAAACATATGAAGTGGAAAAGATGTGAATGCTTATGTCATATTAAGATACAACGACTACTTGGTAAGACAAGAAATTTAGACCGAAGAATTAAATCCTTAGAGGAGTTGAGAGTAAAATGTGAAATACATCAAAGCCGCACAAAAACTTTTTCTTTTTACAACATATAGTAAAGAAGATGACAAATTCGGTAACAAATAAGACATAATACCAGTGAAAGTAGAAAAAACTGGACAAGTGCCTTACAGTTCATAGAGCTGTAATGATTTACACCACAACTCTGAATAAACAAGAACTGGCAAATTTCCCAATTTTCTCCAAGTTGACAGTTCTTACGAAGCGGTTTAATCAAGATAAATGGAGGGAATTAAATTCATGGCAGTTTCCCCTTTTTCTATAACGAATTATCTTTGAACAAGTTAGTGCAATATTATAATCACGTTATATAATTATTATAATCCGAAAAGCTATTTTAAGAAATATATAGGTGCTATTTCAATATAACAAAGAATTTCCCTTTTTTTTTTCTTATTGTAATTAATATACTTATAAATTTTTAAAATTTTGATTTTTGAAACAGTGGAATAGTTGAAATGAAACTTTTGATTTCTCTACTCACTTGGAAACAGCTTCAAACCTTCCATATTTAAACATGTTTTCACTGGATTTTAACAAAAAACTAACATTTGGATCAGACCACCTCTTTCTTTTTTTACTATTAAATGGTTTATTGAATGGTATATGTTTAGCAAAAGACATTGGTGAAAATTGAGTGACATTACATGAAAGGAAAACAGATAGATATCAAACTGGTTTTGAACGGATCACAAGTTATGAGAGTAAAGTTCAACTGATTAGATTGTAAGATCAAAGTCACGTTCAGTATACCTTAACTTAAATAAACACCATTCTCTAGGGCTCTAGGTTCAAACACTTTAAAACTTTCACCAACAGCAACATATATGTTACGTAAAAATGAAAAAAAAAATGCGCACATTTTATACCTTTTACTATTTCACTACTCTACTGACCTCAATACTCAACATACATCACATGTACAATTGGTAAAATTTAATCTGGAATTATAAATTTGCTTGGTCTCTCAAATATTCCACACATATTATGACTTCATAAAAAAAATCCCAAATAAATTGTTAACATTTATTACCTATAAAAGCTTCATTCCCACTGCTGATAAAACGCTTCAATAAAATAGCTGAATTTCATTTCATGAAGAAATAGATAAGCCTTAATTAGTTTACTAGTTATCAGTGCCATAGTTAATATAAGTTCTATTATCTTAACAAAACTAAAACTTGTGTTTTTATTAAGTTTTAAAATTGCATTATTTTTGTCATGTACTTATCTCGAGATATTACGAATTTCGAAATAATTATCTTCATATTTGTATTGAACAATGAACTCACTAAAAACAAATGTAATATTATTTTAAAAAATTATTTTGTATGAATATTTACAAGAGTATATTATCAACATCATCATTTTCTTTTCCTATTTATCTTACTATTTTATTTTGTAAATTTTATTTTTAATTTAAATAATATATTATAAATAATATTTTGAAGTGACATTTTAAAATCATTAATACAGGCCTTTAGCTATTTTTGTTTTGAGTAAATACCACAATATAATTGGTTGCACTAGTAATGTATTTTTGTTTTTATCTGGTATATTCTATTAACTTGTGTGAAAGAATTTTCACTTGTGTTATAGTTGTAAAGCTATTGTTAAATGCTTTTATATAAAAGGTTATTATTTAAAATCCATTTTATATACTGAATAATGAAACTAATTAAAAAGGCATTTACTTTTTTCTTTATAACAGTATCATAATGTCTATAATATGTAGTACTACCCTATTGTATTGGTTACTAACCGATTTTTCCTCGATAGAAATAATAAGCTCATAGGCAAAAATGAAAAATAAAAATATGAAAAGTGAGTTGTACAATATATTTCTTTGGGTTACTATACTATACTATATTATACGAGGATGAGGGGGTCCTTGGGGACCTATATGACTGATACTGTTGTATGAGCACTGACTTGAGCCTAGCAGCCTGCTGAGAGAGCCTCGCCTGCATGGTGACGACCATGTCGTGCGGCACCGCCCAGACGAGCACGCAGCCATCGCCGGAGGCCGACACGAGTCGCGTGCAGTCATTCGTGAACCGCAGCCCGGTCACCAGCTCCGAGTGTCCTCCCATAACTGCCATGCACTCGCCACTGTAGTAGTCGTAGATACACAGGGTTTTGTCTGTGCACGAGGTCGCTACGAATATCCCACTGCGATCCAGGGCCACCTGCAATCCACTTTTCGTCTTAGTCAACAAGTCTCAGTTACTTCTCTAATACCTTTATCTTTACAAGTTCTACAATGTTTTAATTACATTACTTTAACATACTTGAATTGTTTTGTTAACAGAAAAATAGAATAAATACACTATTTCCTATAATGAGACTCAAAGTAAACAAAGGAAGATATAGAGAAAAATTGAAATTAAGAATAACAGCAAATTTAGTGAGTATTAAGGTAAATTAAATAAATAAACAAATATGTAGATACATATGTATGTATATATACATAAAAGTTTATCAGTCCTCTGTCCGTTCTCCAGGTTCAAATTGAACTCTCATTGCCTAAACTGAAGAACTGACCGAGACCTGACAAACTTTTATTTTGTTTCTACTTCCTGGTCGATAGTGTTATCAATATTTATATATCTGATAACAAGGTGTAATCGAGTAGGATATATCAATATTTATTGGGTATAATATAAGGTACACCAGAATAAATACTTAGTTATTTTGGAAGGTGGATATGAAAAGGATGGTGGATAAAATTTTATGCTTAATTCGCAGACTAAGAAATTATACTTTTCTCATAAACATTATATTATGGTTATGTGAAGGTACAGTAGAGATGAGTAGATACCACAGGACCTACTACAAGCAGAGGCAGTTACCAGATTCAGTATGGTGGTACTACAACTTGATGTGAGTACACAACACAGAATAGGGGTAGTTGACTCGGAAAAAGACCTACTGTTTTACAATATCAACATGAAAGGTATCTGCATCAATGCACAGGTCAGCGGACATAGCCACACATGACTCGTGTCTTCATTGGTAAGCATAGAATTATTGGCAAAATATTTAGAGCCGGTATTGGCTAAATGAAGTAATTTATATTATAATTATAATTCACTACGCTGAAAAAAATGAATACTGAGAAATGTCTATGAGTTTGAAGCCAAACATGAACTACCTTGATGAGGGACCCCTCGTCGCTGACTGACCCCTTGAAGGTCTTGGTGTGCTTGCCAGAGTTGACGTTGTAGACCCTGATGTTGCGGTCCTGGCAGGCGGTCAGGATGTGCTTTTGGGGGTAGTCGATTTCCATGTCGTATAAAGTCGTCTTACCCACAGCGTTCCAAGTTCTGTTGAACTGCGACTGGTCTGCAGAGCCACCCTGACAAATGACATGCAGTGTTCATCATTGGGTGACAACTAACACCTCCCATTACAATAACAATCTCAAATTATCTTAATATATATTTGCATTGTTTGCTTACTTGACGAAAAGCTCATTTCAATTATTTAAACCAATGGTCGCCTTCTCCAACCTTTTTGAGCCACAGAGAAATTTGAGGATAAATATATTTTATGGACCGGCCATCAAGATGTAGTCAATAGACACAACAAAATAAGTATCTGTAATAAGTGATTCTAAAGAGTATAATAGAATTAGCATTCCCGATAATATTTATTGAATAAAAAGAAAGAAAAGGTGTTGCTTTATCTGCCCTTACTCAGCCCAACATGAAGACAAAAATAAAATAAAAGGAAGAGCGCAACTCGTCAGTTTAGTTATTTTTAGGGCTTCAGTTGGCTGTAACGTGTATTTCAGAAAGGGGGACACGAATGTAGAAGAAAGTGAGAATGTCGTTACGTTTCAAAATGAAATATCTTTTAGTTTTTTGTAATCGCTAAAAGAATATCATTTTATCCATTGATTTGTGTGTGGTTCCGTTCTGAATGACTCAAGGACAGGTGCTGGCAAATGACCTGGAGGTTGGGGACCATTGGTTTAAAGAATAAGAAATCTACAAAAGTGAGAAACTGAGAGGATATATAAATGATTTATAAACACAATAGAATAACATTATGAGTGGTCTTCAAAGAGTGTTTATTGACATTTACTGAACCTCTTTCCATGTTTTACCGAAAATCTTTTATCCACAAGAATCTTTATTTTATGTCACTCTCAAATTTGTTAGTGCTGTAAGGCGAGTGAAAATATGTGGAATTCGCAGTTGTTAAACTTGTCTTATAGCCTCAGCTCCTTTATCACTTCTCTTCTAAATCATAATTCCTTCCTTCTTGATATTGATACTTGATATTGTATTGAACCTCCTGTACTTCGGTTTCTATCCACTGTACGGCACTCAGTGTAAAGATAGTTTTTATGATAGTTTGGCTTTAGCTAAGTTCAGCATTCTTATAAAATACAAAATAATCAATTAGAAATAATTTTAGCCATCTTTCTGACTATTATCACAGAGAAAAAAAGTACATTTAAATAAAATATAAGCAAAACGACATTCAACAGACAGAATATCACAACTGCATTCCCTCTTACTCTTCTCCTTGTTCCCAACATGAGCCGATTGCTTGAGGAAAAGCTGTAAAGGAGAGATGTTATGTTTTAACATCTCGATGAACTTTGATATTGGAGCCTTTAGCCTCATCGTTATATTAAAAAAAAAGTGTTTAGGGTAGTGTTTCTCAAATTTTATCATGATGCGCCATTCTTTAAGGAACAAAATTCTGTGAGCTCCACTTCTTTTTGGGAAATAAATACATTATGAAAAGGAATTCCGAAAGGCTTAAGTAAAAGACTCAAAAACAGTACCTGAAAGAAATAATTTTTCTATATAATTAACACATTTGTTGTTTTCTCACAGAAGTTGAATGGGAATGATGTTTGGGTTAATTGAGCCTATTGTCATTTATAAAAGATCCGTGAGACCACATAAGAATTGAGACACATAAGCCCTGGGGCTTTAAGGGTCATGTGTACTACCCAATTTTATACTGTTTATGAAATATTTGACATACGACCACATCACCATGCATTAAAGGTTACATTTTCCACGCTTCATATATAATCAAATCTAAAAAATAAAAAAAAAAAATCGTGGAAAATCACTTAAAGTACCTGGTATAAAGTTGTATAAATAATTCGAAACCTGGTATAAACCAGTACCATTTATACCAGTACCTGGTATAAAATTCAAAACCCCCACTCTTTGAATGGTAACTCATAACTTAGGTAAGCGTGAGCATACTTGGTGGGATGTCCTGTTTAGAGAAGAATTATCATTTTACAGAAAAAGCTTTAGAAATACCTCAGCAAGTTCCCTGAAGATAATGGATTTGTCAGCGCCACAAGAAACCATTTGAAGGCCATCATTGGAACCAATAAACCGAACAGATGTTATTGAAGAGGAATGATCATCGAGAGTCTGAAGAAAGCCGTACTCCTGGAAGAGAAACACACGAGTTAGGTTTAGGGTAGAGCACATTGTCGTAACACACAGTATACACATGTCACCAGTAACTTGTATTCGTGCACTTTTTAAATATGCACTCTTTAATTTTGAGTTGTAGGATACAATTAGTTGAGACCATCCCTTAAAATAAGTAGGGCAAAATTTAAATGCAACAAACTAATTTGTCCTCTTTAACTAAACAGTAAGTCAGATTATGAGGTATGAAGTTGGTTGGATGTGTTACTGACTGAAAGAGAACGTGCTACTAATCTGTTCAATCTATTTATTTTTTTCTCAATGTAGTTTCGATGTAGATTAATAAACTTGCGACATCGATGTTTCAATGCTTTAATTCCATACAGAACACAGATTCCTCCAGGTCTGCAAATTACTTGTCAACCACAGCTATCAATTCTTCATTCGAAAGAGAAGAGAGGGAAGTTGGATGGAGCCATAACAAGTGATAAGTCGTACGCCACGTACGACGACATATACGGCAACAATTTGTTCTTTTTTTTCACTTTTGATTCCTGTTAACAATTTGCAGCCATCCTTCAATCTTCTTATTTCTTTCGTAATAAATTTCTCCCCAAAATGTGAAATGGATGTTTTTTTACCATTTTATCCATTTTTTTACACTTTTATTCTGCCATGCTGCAAAACTATTTCACGCACTTTTGCAAACATTTCTTCTTGGATCATCATCAAGGCCCTTTTGACCCATTTGAACGCTTTAGTAAACGTTGTTGCAGTTGGATCTGGAAAGCTGAGAGTCCTACATTAAGTTAAATTTAATTTTTCTTCTGAGAATAGTAGAAGCGTCAGCAGCACACTTCACTAGGGAAAGTATTATAATCGTTTCCTCAAGAAATGTTATTACTGTCAGCATGGAGTGCCTACTGGTCATTTCCAACTGTGATTTCGAGAATTAAATCACCCTCGAGGATAAATAACCTTAGACAAAGTGCGTTAGAAAGAATACCTTGAAATCAAGGAGAGAACCACGATAAAAAAAACTTACCATCTGTATGATATAAATTAAATGATTTTCACTTTCTTTTCACTTACCACTCATTTATAGAGGGTACTCTAAACACTTGTTTAGAAGGTATTGTGCTTTTGTTGTTCAAAAGTTTGTTAAGAACGGTGAACACTTTGTAACGACGCAACTTTCTTTCCAAAGGCATTTTGAGCCTCATCGTCATGATCCAGACCATGAATTATCAATAGAAGCACCGAAACGACATCAACATTAATGGTCAACTTATGTAATAACATTTCAAATAACTTGTATAACGTGGCTTTTCATGGTATACGTACTCGTATATACTATGTACGAGTACTAAGAGAAAATAAAAAAGTTTTCCTTTCATCATAGTGCATCATTTTTTTCAATTAATTTATTTATTAACCTTTAAAAGAAGGTTAATTATTCTGTGTACTCTGTAAATCTATTCTATAATTACTTTAAAGTAATATTGATCATATTTCTAAATATTTGTAATTGGTTCTTAATAATGTTAGTACTAACAATATGCCAAATATTGAATATAAACATAAGAATAGCAATATTGTCGACCTGGTTGACATCAAAGACGTGAAGAAGTCTGTCTCTGGAGGCAGATGCAAGGAAGCGAGCATCAGTGAGCGGATGGTGACAGTACTCGAGACAGAGCACTTCGGCGTCGTGGGCCTCGATCAGGCAAACTTCTTCGAGAGTCTGGACATTGTGCACTCTGAAAGCATGTTGAAGTGTCAAAGATCAGAAGGTACAACAAAGGAAAACAGTAACAGAACAGATACATGACAAGCGTTATCAACCTATATGGTGAATGAAACGAAATAACAGAAAACGAACAGAAATGAAGTCAATAAACAAAAGCCGGACAAGAAAAACGATTTTTTTAACCCTTGACTCTATATTCGAGGCAAACACTTGAACTTATCAGTTAAACAAGGTGGTCACTATTCATCCTCGGATGTGTTGGCCTCCAGGTAAAGTTTCAGGTGTGATCCCCTCATTCATGTCTCAGTTAACGTTTTCTACTCCTTTCTCAGCTACTATAAGACTGTCTACACTGACCTGATGTTGCCCGCTCTATCCCCGCTGGCCAAGTATGTTCCGTCAGGGCTCACCCTGATAGACCTCACACCATTCTTCCCGTCACAGCTAGTACCTCCTTCTCCTTTCTCAGTCACCTCTCTGTCTTTTAGGCTGCTCAGTTCTGGGTCTATGTATACGACCTTCAGTAACTCCTGTACAACATAAAACATATTAACATAAAAACTCTTCCATTACAATCCCATCATCGATAATGATTCAAACATAAAATAGAAATAAATATAAAAAAAATATAGACACCACGTTTTTAACAAGAAACACCATTTACTTAAAAATGGAAAGCATCAGTCGAACAGACTCTAGAAATTACGAGGTAGGATCGTTTATTTATTTTCCATTGAGCATTATTGGTGTTAGTGATATCCTTGATTACTCACATTACAACACTTTTAGATGCCAGAAATGTATTTAATATGATTTGAGATGATAAGGATTGAAAATAATATGACAACCTAACATGATCAAGTATTCCCTACACAAGTCATATTAAACACCTATGGCTAATTGTAGACTACAGATTTAATTTTGAAGAGCACCTCAATAGTAAACTGAAGGTATTTAATTCGTGCGAAAATTCAGTTTCATTTCCAATCAAGGAAGACTCCATGCGCAGTGAAGGACCTTGTCTATGTTTAACTATGATATATGAATGATGCTAGGACCGATTCACGCCTGAACGTTTGAATAAACCCTGCACCTAAAGTGTCGAAAATATATACACCCACCCTACATCCAGGGCACTTTTACATACCAGAAATATGGATTATCAACATTACACGACCCAATAATATTACTGGACCTCACAACCAATGGAGACTAAATCCTTCCTGCCGATCATCCAAACCTCCATATCCCGGCTCTTGACAGGAGAACCAATCTCCCTGTTAAATATTCCTACTCTTTTAAGCCACCATGAACCTTCCAAGTTGCAACTAAACTTCCCCTTTTACTAAATAAATACCTGTTATTCAAATAGATTAGAACTTAACTGCCTTTTAAGTTAGTACCAAAACTTACTGACCTTTTCATTATATGATATAATAAATTACCATTATGGTTGGGTATATAAGACTAAACGGACCACGAATACATCTACTATCCTTACAGAAACTAGAAGAGTCCAGTTTTTATAGATCTTATTCAACTATAAGATCCTGCTATTGTTATTCGGATGTCATATCTGCTATAGATAAGCAGCTTACAGCTTCCTTGTTATTGATTTTATTTTATTGTTATCAGTATTATTACATTCAAATATTGAAGAATAAGTAGCCTAATGATTTCTTTTCAATCAATAAAGTTAATAAACAGAGAATGTAGAAATACAGATAACAAAATTCAGAGTGATGTAGAAATGAACCCATCCGCGACAGTGCAGTAAGGTCTAAATTTGTTGGTTCAGGTTATGGGATTGCAGTCAGAATCGCCAACTTAATAAAACTTAGAAGCTAGATATGTTTGTTGAATTCTATTCTGATATTTATTCTCATAAAAATTTCTATATGTTTTGGACTAAAAAATATTTGTTACCATTTCGATATCTAAATAAATATTTAATAAAAAGAAAAATAAATTGAAAACAGATGTCATATAAAATTTTTCTTCATAAAAATATTTACCTTTTACCAAGGGAGTTATTTAAATTTTTTTGGTTAAGTAGAATTAATAATATAGAATTTAAAATTTAATATAATAATAAGTTAAAGATTTAATTATAATCAGAATAATTATTTAACATTTATAAGGAAAATTACTTAACTTTCTTTAAGTCATGAGAGTTTTATCGCATTACAATAGAGAAAAAAATTAAATCAATTATATAAAGAAAAAGTTAATAGGGCTATTAACTACATAGAATTAACTCATTTGCATACTCAAAATTGTTTTTAAGACTTTATTAATTACCTCATCAGAGCTATATGCATAATGAAAATCAAATCTGGACAAAAAAAAGGAAGAGAGGTACTTGAAAGATAATATTTCCGACTTTCTCTATCACAAAGAGTAAACTTATGTAAGTACCTGTTACCACATACAAATAAAAGTAACGATGTAAACAAAGGGACTTTAACCTTACAAAATTTAACCTCAGTTATTTTTTTAATACATATTATTAAATAGACCTAGAAGACAGTTTTCCATTAGCTTTTATTTTTTGAGGGACATCATCTAAATTTCATGAAATAAACTTTTGAAGATTTGGAGACTTAAGTTCTTCTGAAGGTAAAGTAAGGTAGTGTAAATATATAATATGTTAATACAATGCTTCTCAAGGCTGTTGTCAGAAAGCTTCCATAGACTGCAGGCAAGCACTAGAATCTAAACAAACAGTAGGAAGAGGCAGACGAGTACTATTATATCTTCACTGTGGATTTAACATTTTGACCAACCCCAAACTTACCCAGGCAACTTATATTAACATACGAATTCCTTAAGATTATTTAAGACATTTATGAATGCGTAGCAAACAGATGTACCGACTAAATTTTAAGAGGTTCCAACCTCTGAGGCAGAATCAGGGATAAAAAAAAAATGAAAACTAATATTTGACATATATATTAAACTACTTCTCACTCTTTTTCAGTATCTCTCCGTCCCACTCGGCTCCCTGCCCTCACACTTTCCTCCTATACATTTCTTTCACTCCCTCTCTCTTTCACACAGGACTACATACACTTAAAGGCAAAATTAAATGACGTCTGCTCTTTGACTATTTATCAAATCAAATGTAAAGGATCATTGAAGGAAAGTATTTATTCGTACTTCGTTCAACTAATTAAGTACGTTGAACCATGCCCACTTCTAGTTTCTCAACCAATCAGAGTTTTAATTGAATGCTTGATGTCTATATAATAGAAAGATTAACTTTAAATGTTAGCTATATAAACACAAGTAACTATTTACATGGACATTATATGAGCCGCTTATTTTGAAAGTGGCCTAATTCCATTTATGTTAAAATCGAGATATTTAAGGGTTTATGTTTTACAAAATTTAAAAATATTGTCATTTTATTTATCAACTAATTTTTGTTCTAAAAAAACTTAGTAATTTTAAATAAATTTTGTACAATTTGCTGCAAAAGGTAAAGATAACGTAAAAATGTAATTATTTAAATAGCTAGCTAAATTTTTTTGGAAAATGGAATTAGGCCACTTTCCATTTCCAATGAGATATATCAATAACAAATTTAAATGAGATAACTGAAGCAAAATAAATATATTCACTCTACAATAATGGCATCAATTATGGCCAATCAGAGGATGAAATCGTTCAATAAAAACTCTTTCACATAATAGAAGATTATAATAGTAATCATTATTATTAATATTACCAACGTTAAAACTAGTTATTAGTAACCTAAACGCGTAAAAAGTTATACAATTTTTACGTTAAAAATTTAGTTGGTACGTTCTAATAAAGTAGGAAAAAGCTAAGTTGGGGGACCAGTACCTGTCCTCCTTAAATCTACATCCGCAATGCATTCTCTAGTCCATTTATGGACAAAGTCCTCTATAAGTTATCTATTCAAGTTATTCAAGTTATTATCTATAAGTTATTTTCGCAAGAAAGATTAATTTAACTGTTTTGCCTTCCTACTTTTGGAAACACAAATCAATTCACTGTGCTTATGGTCTGACAGAGAGTACAGAAATATTCGTTGACTATTTGGAGCGTTCATTCATTAATTCAGTACTTGATAGTACAGTATACTGCGATTCAAAGAGGCAAAGGAGTAGTTACCTTGCTATAGATGTTGCGCTGGTAAGGGCTGTTGGGAACCGCCTTGTGGCTCAAGTCTATGTTCCAAATGCGAATGGTGTCGTCGCTGGAGCAGGTGGCAAAGGAGCCTGGTGGTAGAACAGAGTCACTGTTGTCTGGGAACATTTCGACGCCCCAGATGCAGGCGGAGTGGTACAGATAGGAGTGGGACTTGCCAACCTGCCAAGAAAGTCATACCGATCAGTAAAACTGATAACAGGTAACTTAGTATTCTAAGTTACTAGGACAGTAAGAACAATACTAGGAGAGTAAGGGCTCAAAATTTAGCAATAAAGATGTTCAAGGCATAGATTGTATCCTTGTCTTTACACTCCAGAACACTCCCCGATATAAATGATTTTGGTTACCTTATAATGATCTAAAAACGTGTGTCACTCACTACAAAGACACATTCTAAAGATTTCCAAACCGTAGAGTGTTTCAGACAATCTACTGGTCGTTAGGTTTCAGACTACTCTTTTACATAAAAAAATTTGTTTGTGTTATAAGAAGCATGACAAAACTATAAAAGATTACACAGAAAAAACTGTTATCTTACAACTCAATATTACAGAACCATGCTAAATTTAAATACATAGCTATAGGATTCCATATTAAAGCATCATGCTAAGATACATCAGAGGGTGCTGAAATCGCACCATATGTTTATGGTTTAAAGGACTATAGTAAGGTTAAACAAGGCAGAAGAGCCTCTACTTACCCTCTTGATGTCTCTGACATCCCAAATATAAAGACTGTGGTCGTTGTAAACACAAGTGAGTTTGTCATTGATCTCGTCGAAGGCTACAGCAATGGCGTCTGGATACTTGGCGCTGTTTGGATGACTGGCCATGTGGCTAAATAAACCAGATATCTAGAGGTTAGTCATTAGCAGAAAAAAACAACAATCACAGGCTTGAGCGATTCTGTTAAGTTTCGGTTATTGTAAAAAATAAATGTATTCAATCAGTCTGCATTAGTTTTTCAGGCTCTTGTTTAATCGTAAGAATAATTATATCTTATTACAGGAAAATAAAACTAAGCACTCAAACTGTAGTTAGAAATTTAATTGGAAAAAGAAATTAAAAGGCAATTCTAAGAGTTTAAGAACTAGCTGAGGATTACCTGATGTCAAGACCTTTGGAGATGTCCACACCCAGGTAATGAGTTCTTGGTAAAGTGGTAATGAACTGGAGCGTGGCCGGGTCGAAACAGCGAACGATGCCATCCGCGCACCCAATAAAAATTCTCTCACTGCCCAGGCAAATGCAGTTGGCACTGGTAGTCTGTAACATTCATGTACAATATTCTTTAACCGAGGAGAATAAAAATGAAATATACATGACACTTGAAATAAGACAACCAACCAGTATTCAACCAAACATTGCATCTTACCTACACTCCTGCCTAGGACATCTTCTCAACCAATTACCGAACCGGAACTGTTTTCCTTGACACCGTGGACAAGGTAGTAGATTGTTCGAAGGGCAATATAAATTTTACGGTGTGACCAAGATTGACCAGTGTCGATTTTCACAAAAGTACTGTTCAACAATATTAATTTCTGACACATGGTGGCATTAGTACATATGGTTTATACAATAAGTTTATACAGAGCTTGTGTGCTGTAAAAGAATTAGTTATTTTGACACAAACTAAATACATACCCTTAATTCGACCCACTTGTCGAGTAGTCGCCGATTATTGAACTCACACAAGAGCCCAGACTTGGTGATGGCGAAGGTGGACTCCGCTGAAGGACCACGACCACAGGCAACGTCGACGAAGTCGCAGTGCTTCTGCTCTCCAAGGATGGCTGATCGTCCCATAAGTGGCACTGGCTCCTTATACTGGAAACCATCATCGAATTAGAAGAGAAGGTTTTTCACAGTAAAACAGCAATTGACATTCACAAATCGCTACATCAGATTATCTACAGTTCACAGTACCACTTTTATGGCAACCAAAGAAAGGTTTTTACCACTTAACTTTTATCAAATGTGAAGTAATCATGAATACATAAAAGAAACCACAAAAAACAGATTAATCATCTGTTATTAATTAATTGAACTCAAAATGGTAGGGAGGGATGACTGAAAAATGCTAAAATAATTTCACTTTTGTAACCAAAATATCTGAGCATTTTCCCTTTTTTATTACTCATTAAAGTACTACACTGGTGGAATTGTATATTGAAAATTTTGGTATTATTTTAGGATCTCTTACCCTATTATAATTTTCTGGGTTCTACAAAAATGACGGAGCAACATTTGCGATCAATCTATAAGCAGTTCAAAAGTTAATGTGCAATATAGGATAGCTAAACATCTTGTAAGCTTCTATTTTCATATCACAGATAGATAAATTGGGTATTCAACCGAACTGATACCGAACACATGGTAAAAAGAAAAAAAAACACCTTTCTTCATAGAGAGAAGTACTGTTTCCTTCTCAAGGAGAGTTTTCTTCTTCTAATGACAACGCATTCAAAATATGGAATTAAATTTTGTCACATTTATTCTTCATTTGTTTGTGGACTTCTCTTGATAACGAACTACCGTTTAAAATATCGACTGTACTATTATTCTATTCTGTGTAATGTTAAATTTTAACAAACCCAGTTGATCTACTGCTTTTCCCTTCGGAAATTTAATACATATACAAATTACGTTTTTGAGGATTAGACGCAAAAATTAATTCCTCCACATTGCCCGCCGCGGCTAATTGTTCGGCATTCTCAATACAATTTATTGGAAAAATAAGTTCTACTACAAAACAAATCTTTAAAAACAAATATCTCCAAAATATAACAACTAACAGAAAACAAGAAAATACAATAAGCAACGAATACAAAGAAAGTAACAGAAAAGGAAAAATGGACCGTGTTATAACTTTTTTATAGAACAGAAGTGTCTCTAACATAATTACTTTTATTAATTATTTTACTAATTACCAATTACTAAAAACAATTTAGAAGACTGGTAATACTGCCACAATAAATCTGTGAGGGTACCAAAACAGAATATTCAAAGAAAAGAGAAAACAAATAACACAATAAGTAACTATATGAATAAGCAAACTATGAAACAAACATGGGGTAAAACAAAAATTTACAAAGTTATCATCCTTTTGAAGGGAACTATTTACCACATCTCTTCTTTTTTTCTGTAATATCTACTGTAAAAATAAATTAAATTGACATGTAACTTTGTTGAATCAGGGATCACACATGATAAGTTATTCAACACCATCACAACAGACAAGAAACAAAGGAAGGTTATGTAACCATAAAAACAAGCAATCCCCCCGCCCACAGAGTTCAAAATAATTACTATATAATGTTGTTTATAAAAAGCAGATAAAGTAAATGGAACATAAAAAACAAAGCAAAGGAGAAACGCTACATAAAGAAATAAGTTTACAGACTACTGCTGGAGATTAGAATAAATTACACTAAGATTAGCTATATCGGATTTCTTGTTCCAGGTCGTTGGTGCTTTCATTACTTTGATCATTTTTTTTGAGGTGTCTTTTTTTTGTATGTTTTTCATGTTCAAGTATTTTAGTGTCTTCAAACGTAAAGGAATGTCCTATGGTGCATGCATGTTCTGCTAGTGCACAAACGGTTTTTTTTTTCTGATATCATTCTTATGTTGGTTTATCCTGTTTTTAGGTATTGGCTGGTTTAGTCCAATATATACTTTATCAAAATCTGAACATTTTACTGAGTAGACAACATTACTGTTACTATTACAGACAATAAGAATCTTCAATTAAGTAATTATGATTAAGTGTATTTTGGCTTTCGTGTGTCAATTTACAATATACGTTAATAAATAATGTTTTTTTAACTGTTCAGATAAACCATTGATATGAACCGTACTCCTATATTTATTAATATCTGCACATTACCTGGTTGTCATCAATATGCGGTGTGATAATAAACTGTGTGTTGTTTGTGAATGCATTATTTCTGAATGCTGGTGTTTGATGCGATGTGCATGCTATGGTATCTATAAGCTTTTCGAGAAATCACTACTTTTTAAGTATCTGCCTTACTAATGCAATGTTTTTATTGTGATGCGTGCTATCACTTAGGTGCCGCTCTAAGAGGCCTATTGCAGTGTTGATTTTGTGTTGCTATGGATTATGGGAGTTAAAGTAAACATGCCTATCACTTTTACCAATATTTTAAACTGTTTTTAGCCTTAATAATTTATAACACATATTAAGAACACTCTCCATTTTAGGTTTTCTTTTACTTGTTTCTGTTTGTTGCTTATTATGCTTTCTTGTTTTCTATAAGTTGATATAGTGTGGAGATATCTATTTTCAAAGATTTGTTTATAGTAGTACTTATTTTTTCAATAAATTGTTTTTAGTTTTAAGAATGCCGAACATTTTTTGACGAAACGTCGGTGAGTAATCTGAAATAATTAATTTTTGGAACTAATCCTCAAAAACCAAATTTGTATTTGAAGAATCAGTAGCCGAGAAGCTACATCAATATAAATACAAATATATCTATATATGAATGATCAAAGCACAATATGAAATGAAAAACAAGACTAAGATCTTTCAACCGTAACAAGCGGTCTTCGTCAGAGTCAAAAACTCAACTGAAACCCAAAAACCCAAAGTTTCGGTTTTTGACTCTGAGGAAGACCGCTTGTTACGGTTGAAAGATCTTAGTCTTGTTTTCCATTTTATATTGTGGTTTGATCATTGATTGTTATTTCACGTCTTCGTGTGAAATCTTTATATATATATACTAAATATAAGAAACGGTCAACAAGGACTATAAAACTTTAATTTACACAAAGCACGACACAGAAAAAAGAATAAGAAGAACAATTACAGAATTCAATATTTCGAACTGTTGTTCGTCATCAGGAGAAGACTAGAATAGAGGACGAACAACAGTTTCGAAATATTGAATTCTGTAAGTGTTCTTTTTATTCTTTTTTTTCTTTATTAATATATATATATATATATATATATATATATATATATATATATTTCCTATGAGTTGTCTGGGGAAAGGAATATGATTCGATGCGGTGTGGACGCCTGAAGATAACCAGAGAATGGTTGAAACATGTCGCAAATACCACCACCAGGTCAGCAGCCCAGAACTTTTCATCACCTACCAGCCACCCATCAATAGCAGCAATAATATTCAACTGAAGAAAAAACATGAACATAAGAAACCGAAGAGAACAATAAACAAAACCTACAACTTGAAGATGTTTCTACGAGACGAAGTTGGAATCCAGTGTCAACATATTTTAATAATCAAGAGGGACTGTGCAACCTCTACCCCTGTTGGCATGAAGATGAAGGCTGCTTTTCGCAGTAAACAACCAAAAGTATCAATTAAAAATCTAGCAATATCCGTAACAGAAAATAGTAAACAACAACACCCAACCACCACAAAAATCAGAAATAGAAAGGGAACAGGAGTTCACTGTAAAGTGAGGCTAATGTTTTCTGCCAAACATCATTTAACACAGAGGGACTGTGCAACCTCTATACCTATTGGCAGAAAGACAGAGGCTTTTTGCTGAGCAGCGGGCAACTGGGACCTTACGCATGGACCTGCAAACTCCACTCCCATTGGTCCACACCGCATCGAATATATATATTTCACTTAATAAAACGAAACACGATCCAAACTAGACACAATACCAGTTCAAAATTAAAGAAAAGTAACACACAGAATAAGGAAACACTTACAGACTCAAATTTTCGTGTAATCCGTCTTCAGGAGAAAAGAGAAAGGGAGACCAAGCCCTTTACCCGAAAGACGGATTACCCGAAAATTTGAGTCTGTAAGTGTGTTTCCTTATTCTATGTGTTACTCTTCTTGAATTTTTAACTCGTCTATATATATATTATATATGACTTTATTTAAATGATTTAAAAGCAGTAGACTGGGTACAAGAGTGGATTGAATAGAGAAGGAAACAAATCTTTTTAGGAGACCCAAAAGTTTGAAATTCATTCAAGGAAAGTTACGAAAGAATTTCTAACGTGACAGTAATGGAATCAGCATATTTGAACCTACTTACTTATGTATACAAGTTAAGCCATATCAAGAGAATGGATTGAACAAGAATAGATAACCTATGAAAGAATAATAAATCTTTATTTATTATTCTGATGGGCCAGTACATATATATAAAACTTCGACAAGCACAGATGCATGACTTGAGAAGTACAACAGAAATCAATACCACAGTCTGCTCTGCCCTGATATGAATATAGGATTTACTATTCTTTATTACACAGCTGAAGCGTAACTTATATAAAGGAAATTATTCTTTTTATTTCCAGATCAAAATCCTTATAAAAGACTTTTACATACATAAGGTAAAAAGGTATTGGACGTTAAATAGTGTAAAGGCTACAATAAACAATAAGATACACTATGAAAAGAAGTATAAACTGGATGAGTATATTACGAGCACATAAAAATATTTAATACTTAAAAGTGCAACACAGGTGAGAAAATAGAACGAAGACAATAATATATCCAGCCCAACCATTCTAATATTCCTTTCTTAACATTAATACATCTGATTTTTTTAATTATTTTCTTGATCCATTGAAAAGATTCATTTGGCTGGAATCATTATTCCCAAATGTTAACAACCTAAGGATGTATAACTTAAAAGTTTTTAAATTAAAAAATCTTGAACAATCGTGTAAAGTTAAGAAAGAAAAGTTGTTTGTTCTTGTATTTTTTTGCGCATTTAAATTAAAATTTAAATGCCAGACTAATTAGTGTTAGAATAATTAAAATGACTATACTGCGCCATATATGAATAGGTATAAATTAAAATCCAAATATTTAGCATGAAATATAATTCTGTAATCAACAGAGGGAGTAAGATTTTTTTAGGCAATATTTGGCAGGGATTTTAAATTTTTCCGATAGCATTAGTGTGAACTGAAATATGTTGGAAAGTAAAGAAAAGGGTTTAGTAATCACGTATGGAAATTCTTGAAAGGGTAAAAATTTCGGTAAAGGTTTAGATGTTTACAGACAAAGATCTGACAAATTTGACACTGTGCTGGAAATAACATGAATACAGTTGAAAACATGATTTAAATAAATCTCTCATTAAGGAGACAGTGGTTAAATTAAAATTGAATTGAGTAAGCGCATATTTAATAATATCAGGATTTCACTACTTTAATTAACATTTAATTCAGATACTTTCACATTACACTTAGGAATGAATGTGTTCTTGATGCACTAATATATGTCGGTACAATACTAACATTGTTAAAAATGAAAACCTGGGAGTCGCAGACATGGTTTTCATTCTATGGCTAAGTAACTCTGCACACGTGGCCAGTCACTCCGACGATTTAACTTTCGTAATTTAGTATCTAGTTAATACATTTTCATTGATATGACTTCGTATCTATTCAGTTTTAACTATCAGGTAGCTAGGGTAACTAACTGGGCTGCAGTGACTCTTTTGTTGGATAGATATAATCCACAGAGCAGCACCTCCTTTAACAAAGCAGGTGCCAGCACGCGGCGGCACGGTCGACTGGGAATCAGGTTGAATAAACCAGGAGTGGCGCTTCCACGACAGCTTTGTACCGTATATAATACAAGTTCTGCATCTTAAAACTACAACCATTGGTTCTATTGGTTGTTTATGAGAAACATGTACACAAATATAGAATACAAGCTTACCTAGTTTTGCATGAACCTGATTCACAAAACATGATATTATATTGATGAACGAATAAAATTACTACAACAAGAAGTATAAGTTCTATTCATAGGAAGATCTCATCAAGAAGATGGCGATATTAAAGAAAATCCAACTGCTGATTAAGATAAGTTTATTAATGTTAAATAAATAAAAAATCACACAAAGTGTATTTCCGTTGAAAAATATATATCAAAATTTCGACCGAATGCAATACTTCCATTAGAGTATATTTCATATAGAGGGTAAAGCGAAAGTGAAAGAGGTCAGAGGAGAGATCATGTGTGAGATACCATGGCTCTCCTGTTTTCTATACTATCACGGCTATAGCCTTGTTTTCTTCTGCAGGCGATCAGCTAGAATTATTAAAAAGTGTTTAATCTTCTATTTCATTTGTAATAACTATATATTAGTCATATTTTTCACAATAACCAATAAAAAGAACCAGAAACATATTTTTCTGTAAATTGAAACACCTTTAAAACATTGTATACATGAACATTAAGTTTTCTACGTTAAACGCTATGTATTCCTATCAACTTCATTCATTTTATTCCAATTGTTTGCGCTGATCTAATATACAAGGTATGATAAAAAAGTAACGACACACTTTGAATTTTGCGAGATCTATTGACTCTCTTTCAAATTTGTTTTGTGTAGGTAAACAAACAAAAAATTGAAATCATTCTGTACAGAGCGCGCAAAATTCAAAAAGGATCCTTACTTTTTGATCACTCCTCATAAATGTATGTCAATCTACAAACTACAGTATGAACTTCTAAAATTGGATGAAGATCGACTGATTTGTTCCTCTCTCACTAAGAGGAAAAGAAAATGTTTTCTTCTGTTCTTTGCAAATCATACTATTGTGACATGCTATATATAAACAGAATTATTTATGATTGTCGAATGATGAGTGATTTGGAATATCCACCACTTATTGCATATCTAAGACTTAAGGATATTAGAATAATAATGTGTTTGAGAAGTGGTATTGAATAAATTCTCTTCTGTTTTATGTCTTTCCCTATTTAGCACTACACATGAATACATTATCCACTGCACCTCCCACGCTTCATAGTATGCGAGGTAAAACTGATTGATGTATTGTGAAATAACAGCCTTTATTTTTTTAACACAGCACACACTTACCTTTGATTGCCTGGAGTACTCGACGTACCAATACTTGACAAGCCGGCCTCCCACCGTCACGAAGTAAGATCCATTCTCAGCAAAGCTGACCGCTTTCACTTTAGAAGACACTTTATTGGAAGCGACTTTGGTGGAGGTCCGCCAGTCCCACACGTTGACCACCATGTCGTGGACTGAGCCCACAGTCACGATGTACTTCTGACTGGGCGAGAAAGCCTGCAAGTCAAAACACAAGTTTTCATTATTTGGGGAATTGACACCCGTATATTTGTCCACATGCAGCCACCTCACACAGCGCGGAAGTATTACAGATATTTAGGCATAGAGTAATACATGAAACATTCATCAACAAAGAGACCAACTGCATAACCAACCAACTGACTGGGGTAGTAATGGAGTCATTACGTGCCTCTAAGAGCCTCTGACATTCAACTCTGACTTTCGGCATTCGCGAGGTCACCTTGCTAACCTGCTATATGCACGGATAAACGATGGAGGAGAAGGTGTCCAGGGGCTGGATCCTTCCAACTTCCCAAATCCTCTCCTCTTATCCCAGCCCCTATCCAAGGCGTTATGCGATCCGTGTCGAAGAGTGGACGATACAGGGGTTACTGTATTACGAACGGAGCCTCAAGAGTACCAGGCGACCGCCTTGAGTAAATAGCTTTACTCCGCCGGTATGCGACGCTCTGCAGGAGCGGACAAAATATCACCTTTTAGAGCTTCAGGGAATCTTCCCTGTATGATTCTAAGGAGAAGGTAGTCCGGAGACCATCCTCCGGAAGCTGATTAACTGATTAAACTTCTTAAGTCTGGAGAAGATTTAGCATTTATTCTCTGGTCGAGACGGCATTAACCTTCAGAAATTGAACTAAAAAAAATGATCCAATAGTCAATTAACCTTTGAGTAGTAACAAACGTTTAAAACTACACTCCATGAATGCAGTAAAGTTAATGTTTTATAAGAACAATCACCATAGTTACTGAAATAAGATATTGGCATCTGTTTTGGGACATAAGGTCCAGTCGTCAGACAGAAATGAATTCGGTGTTGCTTTATTACCAACACAGGGATAAAGTTTTCTACTATCATTTTCTGTGTCTATAACGGTGAACATAATTTATTAAGACGCGCTACTTCCCTCTTAGATCATTAGAGAAGAATATTATTTTCTCCTCTCTCTCTCTCCATCTTTCCCACTATACTTCCTCTTTCTTTTTCTCTCCGATAGTCATTAATTTTTCGTTAACTCTCTTATACTTTTCTTGCATAATGTTTTGTAGTGTAATACTTTAGCGGTTATTTCAATTACACACAATAACTAGTAAATGATCAAAGGTGCTTGTCGCTAGTACTGGAGGTTAACAGTTTGTAACCTCCTCTTGATATAAGTTTTTTTCATATGCGAGATGACAACACCCTGTGAATTCTGTCCTCGCAGAGGTAAAGCAGTTGAGCTCTAATATGTAGGATAGAACGAATCGTTAAAAATCTCCCTGGTCTAAATTTTCTATCTGGCAACATTTAGCACTTAAACGTAGAATGATTTAAAAACCTTAATGAACATTAAGTAATAAATATCTTTATATTTTTTTTAATTAAGTGTACTTTATTTTTTTTTTATAAAATTAACCACTCTACAAATTAACCACTTAACATACACTTTATTTTAATAAGTAATAAAAATGAAAAGTAGACTTGAAGGACTTGACATGACGAAATAAACAATAAAATGAGTCAAATTAGGTTAACAATAAGCACAAATAAATCTAGACACCATAGATAAAAGCACCGAAATATGTTTTGATGTTATAAAACCATGACGCAGTGACTCTGATTAGTTGCACTTGAAGGTGGGCATTGCTCAAAACCTGTCGAATAAATCCTACTCCACTTAGCTAGTAAGACATTATTTTTTACTAATGTGATTAGAAGAAATTGTCTGCGTACTCCAGGAAGTAACTGTTGAAGATGAAGAGTGTTTGAACCAAGTCGAGACACGAGAACTTACTAAGTAAGACTGTTTTCAATGCATATATCACTTGTATATGTACTCAGGTTTATTTAACAGTAGAGACTTCTAATGAGTATTTGATATGGCAAAGAAATAATCTACTACACTTCGAGAAATGATAGGCACACTATTCCATATCTTCAACCAGTTGTATCTAACATATGAGCATAACCAGCTACAAGTGGTTAGCACACTACCACAGACTAAACTGATCTCTCCATGTTACCATGAAGAGAATGCCAGTCATTATTACGTTGACTATAACATCTATCTTGCCTGTCACATCTATTCCCTAATCACTAAGGAGTTTAATATAATATATATATAAATAATAGTTAATATATATATATATATATATATATATATATATATTCCGATATGTGTAATAAAACTGAAGTTAAAATGAGACAATAAGATAAATTGCCGACAGAGTATCATGAATGGACAAGCCATGATTGAGACAAGAAGAACTAAGTTTCAGTAAGTTCGGAACAGGAACTCAGTTAACTGTCAAGTCGAGATGTTAAACTTCGTAAGGTCACTTTAGAAGTTTGTTGATCCCTTCTCTGTCACCCTTCAACTTCTCACTTGGCGACACTGGAGTCAAACCATCATTGTTACATGAACTCAGCGTACTCCCACCATATATCTTATATAATTTTATTTAGTATTATCGTATCAGTATTAAATCAACATTTAATCAACCTTTATTTTTTATATCCGCATAAAAATATAAATATCTTACGAATATTTGCTGGTTTTGACTTCATGAAACGTTATATGAGTACATATGATATATATAAGACAATTTTGCCTTATATCTGTTAAACTTGTTATGTTTAGTTTTTTAAAGATTATTATATTAACTTTCAATAGATTTAATCGTAGTGTAACCTGAAGATGACCAATAGGTCGAAAGCTTGTTTCTACCTAGTGTTTTAGTATTTCATTAAAGTTGTTTCTTATTAGTTTTCTGAATAGTTTTACTTGATACGATCACATGTCTCTGGCCCAACATATATGGAAGTTACCTCATCAACATCGAATAGTATTGTGAGAAAAATCGAGGCTATCAGCAAAAAGTTCGTCAATGCATAAGCTGCTGCATACTTTAATTCCGTATATATATATATATATAAACTGAGAATCCTACTATTATTCTCATTATTGTCCTGATGATGAATGTGTTACATTCGAAACGTGTCGACTAGCAATATTGGTGATAAGCTTTATAGTTTTAATGAAAAGACGAGGAAGGAATTCCGGAAACTGGAGAAATTATGTAAGAAACAGATACAAGCCAAATATGGGGCATTATTTCACAATATATTTTTAAATGAAGGACTGCTTCCAACTTTTACAAATATATATTTGCCCCGCCTAAGTAGTACTAGGTTACCCAGTAATCATTTAACAAATGCTAATTCAAATAACATTTTTCTACGTGTTTTAGGTTAATAAAGTTTTTGTTGTCTTTATCTGCTAGTCTAAGTTTATATTGTATAGTAAAAATTAGGTTTTTAATTGATATCGTTTTAGTGAAGAGATGTTTATGTTGATAGTTCTGTTAAGATTTTGATTTCTAAGTTTGTTCAATGTAAACCTCTAATATAATAGCTCATTATTCTACAATTTTAAAATTGCCTGCTTCTGTAAGTTTCCTCACATTTGGTCCAGCATATTTACATTTGTGACATTCTGTATATTGTTAACTCTGTATTTGTTGATTATCTGAATGGTTGGCGATTCCTATATCATACTTTATTATGTATTGTATGGAAATCAAAAAGCTTCAAAACAAAAATCTCAGCTTTGAACTTGAATTTTATTTGAACCTGGAAAACCTAACACATATTATCTTACACACATATCTTTCTATGTACACTAATAAGTTTCCTTTGTTATTCTGTGTTATTTTAAACTCCTAGTATAATGAATATTGGAAGTGGATTAACATTTCAAGAAATCAACTCTCCACAATTATAGATATAATAAATTACATGTCCTTGCTTGTATTGCTTTAGAACAGAACTAGCAAATATAAAACATAGTCTAATCGGAAGGTAACCTCATTATCATATTATATATACACTCTGTTTTACTTTTGCTAGTTTTGTTGCGATAATAATACAAGGACATGTCATTAATTTACCTCTTTCCTGAATTTTCCTCTTTTTTTTATACTATACAACAGAACGTATACATTATTTGCAGAGTATGCAATGGTGAAAAAAAAAACTCAAAAGTAATTTATCTTTAGTTTGAGTTTGACAAATGACAAATACGGAGGGCTTATTGAAGTAATTAATCACTGAGAGAGAAAAAGATATATTGATTAGAAGGAAATAGAAGAGAAGAAGTGAGACAGACATGAGTGATCATTGACGGAGACAGAGTGAGAGTGTGGGCTGTTTGGAGGAGAGGGCACGGTAACAGAGTGGCAGAAAATATTATTAGAATCTGTAACTGACTGAGACAAATGAAATGTAAAACACTGCTTTAGGAATCCACAGTGGGGAATCTGCGTCCTTGTGGCATAGGTCACGACATAGTCCTTTTAATTCTAAGCTAGCTTATAAAAATCTAGCGCACAGATAATCATCACATAAGTCTTTGTACTTATAACAGTTTAACATTCTAGATCATAGCAGACAGCCTTTTAACTCATAATATGCGCCTCTTGTGGTTGATTCAATCTGTATTGTAGGCAGCACGGCCGCATTTTAGGTCATTGAAGCTCATCATCCCATCGCTTTCTGACTCACACATGTCGCTTTTTAAGGAATAATTGACCTCATGGGTCATTAGGAGCTAGTATTTCAGATTACAACTGCGGCATTCTTGATAATCACATTAGGTCTTTCAGCCTTCAAGGTTAATAAATCTAATCTTTCATTTAAAACCTGTTGTCTTTCAAGGAAATAAAAACAGCTCATAGCAATAACACCTTGCAGATAAACACAGTCTAGTATGATATTCAATATAATAACAGTCCAGTCTTCTAAGCTACCGCAATGTAAACCATACACCATCAAAGTTTAACATCATTATAGTTAAATCTATAATTTAACTATATAAACTATATAATTTAACTATATAATTTAACTATATTTATCAATATAATGATTTATACACATCATTATATTGATGTGTAAGTTTAACACCTTTGGGACATTATTCACGTTTGACTTGAGACAAGAATTCAGTTTTTGTGATAAACTTTGCTATTGGGGCAATACAATATTAAATACAATCCTAGCAAAACGAACATTTTATTACAAGAAAAGCCGTACGCTGGTAAAGACTGGGAAAGGTAGAGAAAAACAACTATTACTATATCACGTAAAGCAGAAAGTCTGTGAGATAAATCGCAGAGAAGAGGGGGAAAACAAGGAATGACAAGGGAGACAGAAGATAAAAGTAAAAATACGCAAAGACAAGTAAAGGAAACAAAAATAAATATGATATATAATAAAACAGATGAGAGTGATAATGAAAAGGACAAAGGTTGAGAGGCGATTGTCAAGAGAAGTGGTAGGCTTGCAATGGTGCGTTAGGGCCGTGGTTTCCAACCTGTGGGGCGCGCCCCCTAAGGGGGCGCGAAAGGCTGCCAGGGGGGGGGGGGGCGCAAGCACTTCATAAATAGAAAAATTACTTAGTTACTAAGTAATTTTTCTAAATACAATTATAAATTATTTCAAATGCTACTTTATTACGTTTTTATTTTATTACGTTTTGCGACATCATACTTTTGTGAATCAGGATTTAGTTCAGTTGCTGTTCTCAAAACAAAATACCGTTCTCGCTTAGTAATAGAAAAGGAATTAGGGGTCTCAATTTCATCACATTCTCCAAGATTTGAGAAACTCTGCTCAGAGAAGCAAGCGCAACTATCACACTAGTAAAGGTAAGCCTATACATTCAATCATACATATGAGTACATAATTATGTATTGTATCATTTTTTATCTCTGACTTGTGCCGACTATGACAGTAAATAGCAATATTTAAACCAAAGTGGAGGGGGTGGGCGCAGGGAACTTATTATTTAATGAAGGGGGGCGAGAATTCGAAAAGGTTGGAAACCACTGCGTTAGGGAATGTTCCTACAAGGACAGTCAACAATGGAATGCCGAGTCGGAAAGGAGGCCAGTAACAGCATTAAGGATTCAAATTCCAAAAGTGTCATTGGACACAACATACTAACAAAACTAGATATAACTAGCAGCTCTCACGGCAATACCAGTAAACTGATTTGGGGGGGGGGGGGGGGGGGAATTAGGCTCCCAAATATCCTTCATCTTCAATGACAGCTAAGAGAACAAACACCACCTGGAGTCCTATATTTACTCAATAAGTTCATGTAGAGAAATTTTATTGAAAAAGTATCTGGATTTGAACATTTCTGTGAGGGCAAAGTTCACAAAGTTTTGAATATAAACCTCGTACATTGTAAAAAACCAACCATAAAAAAATTATACCATAGGGAATAAATAAGGGAAAAGGCAAAAATAATGCATTTAGGGAGGGAAAACAATAATGCATTTAAGGAGGGAAAACAATAATGCATTTAGAGAGGGAAAACAATAATGCATTTATGGAGGGGAAAACAATAATGCATTTATGGGGAGAAAAACAATAATGCATTTAGGAAGGGAAAAAATAATGCATTTAGGGAGGGAAAAACAAAGAACAAAAATGAGTTGAAAGGGAAAAAATATTCTTGGTTAATTGAGCTGCTAGTGAAACAACAAGCCCAAATAAAATTAAATTCAGCAGTATAAAACGGAAAGGGAGTTTAATGAATCTAATGTTTGAGTAATGCAATACTGGAGCGTCAGGATGGAAATAGGGGAGAGGGGGAGAGAGCAAAGGGGCACTTTTATAGCATGGGCAGAGAGGGTAATGCAGCAGGGTTTATTTTCATGTTACGGGGCAGTTTAATAGTGAGGATAGAGCGTTAAGAATTATGTATGGACACTTCCTTGGATCAGTTATGCTGGAAAGGGAGAAATAAGGAAAGAGGTAGAGATAATATTTAGAAGAGATAGAGTCTGCTTGCAATGAAACAGAAAAGAGAAGCAGCAAACTGGCGGTACGCTCTTAATGAAAATACTTAACTCATGCTACAATTATATATATTTATATTCGTAAAAGTTGAAAGCAGTCCTTCTGGAATACATATATTTAAAAATGTTATGTCTGATTTCACTTTACTTAGCTTTGTTGAATGTTTTTTCCAAACTTCGAAACATTTTCTTCAATTCAAGGTTATTCAAAGCAAAGATTAGATCACCATACTTTTTCAAATTTGTAATTGACCAATAACTGCCAGTCCTGTAGGTATTGGCAGTTGTGAGAAGTAAGAAAGTATGAGGATGAGATAGGAGTAATCATTGATGAATGAAGTGAATGAAGGTTAAGTTTGAAGCTCCACGTCCACATCGTTCCTTATCTGAAGATAAGGAGGCTTCAGAGAGACAGGACTTTTCAAAATACTTTAGACACAAAATACCCTTTTGTGTTTCTTCATAAGGAAGACGGGTTAAAGTACTGGAGTAAGAAGTAACTGTTATTAAGGAGTTTTACTCTATTTTTTCTTATTCTTCTACCTTTACTATCTATCTCTATGAGACTTCCTCCACCTCTTACCGAAATTAAAGTATTGATCTTTAATCTTTACAGAAAATGCAAATGGAATTAAGGCAGATAGAAAGAGGCGACAGTAAATTGGAGTAGACTAAATATCAAGACAGCCACGTGAGTAAATAACTGTACTAAAATTACATTATAATAAGCTAAAATGAAGAATTGTCACATTGGGAAACTGCAGTTACTTCACAGATTTGTCAGATTTCACTCGATGGTGTTATTGGGTATTTCAATATTAAAATACACTTTTAATTAGAGGAATCTGGCACTAATCAAGAACAGACTAAGGGATCTCCGACTTTGCATAGCCACACTTTTAGTTAAAATATGTGTATATTAATACAACAAAGAATAGAAGGTGCGTAGAGCTGAGGGGTATATGCGCGAGGCGAGAGTATCAAGTAAGGTGAGAGTTAGAGGGAATTAACTAGGTAGAGTGGGCAGGACACCGTTAGTAGACCACAAGACCGCAGGCGGCTGGACCTAAGAGACTATCAATGTGAAGCCACAGTCTGCGGACATCAGTCCACCAACATGCGGTATATAACACCATCTCACTGTGTATGTACACTACGCAGAGAGTGTGTCTGACTTGCCGTATGACTGAATGTGATATCTGAATATGGGCATAAGTAAGTTTGTGGAGTGTGTGATTCTTTGAGTGTGCTGAATAAGGGATCACTGCGAACACGTGTGTAAAAGAGATAGATAGATAGATAGATAGATAGAAGAGAGAGAGAGAGAGAGAGAGAGAGAGAGAGAGGAGAGAGAGAGAGAGAGAGAGAGAGAGAGAGAGAGAGAGAGGAGAGAGAGAAGAGATGCAAGATATAGATAGATAGAGTGAGAGAGAGATAGGGGGAGATAGATAGAGTGAGATAGAGAGAGAGAGGGAGAGTGAGGGAGACAAAGAGATAGGTGGAAATAGAGTGAGAGAGAGATAGAGGGAGACAGATAAATAGATAGACAAATTGACACAGAGATAGATATATAGAGTGAGAGAGAGATAGGGGGAGACCATAGATAGATAGATAAAATGACACAGAGATAGATAGATAGAGTGAGAGAGAGATAGGGGGAGACCATAGATAGATAGACAAAATGACACAGAGATAGATAGATAGAGTGAGAGAGAGATAGGGGGAGACCATAGATAGATAGATAAAATGACACAGAGATAGATAGATAGAGTGAGAGAGAGATAGGGGGAGACCATAGATAGATAGATAAAATGACACAGAGATAGATATATAGAGTGAGAGAGAGATAGGGGGAGACCATAGATAGATAGATAAAATGACACAGAGATAGATAGATAGAGTGAGAGAGAGATAGGGGGAGACCATAGATAGATAGATAAAATGACACAGAGATAGATAGATAGAGTGAGAGAGAGATAGGGGGAGACCATAGATAGATAGATAAAATGACACAGAGATAGATAGATAGAGTGAGAGAGAGATAGGGGGAGACCATAGATAGATAGACAAAATGACACAGAGATAGATAGATAGAGTGAGAGTGAGATAGGGGGAGACCATAAATAGATAGACAAAATGACACAGAGATAGATAGATAGAGTGAGAGAGAGAGATAGGGGGAGACAGATAGATATGTAGATAAAATGACACAGAGATAGATATATAGAGTGAGAGAGAGATAGGGGGAGACCATAAATAGATAGACAAAATGACACAGAGATAGATAGATAGAGTGAGAGAGAGATAGGGGGAGACCATAAATAGATAGACAAATTGACACGGAGATAGATAGATAGAGTGAGAGAGAGATAGAGGGAGACAGATAAATAGATAGACAAAATGACACAGAGATAGATATATAGAGTGAGAGAGAGAGATAGACAGAGTGACAGAGGGAGAGAGTGTGAATGCGCTATGAGAGTGTGAGTTTGTGGACACATGTGAATTTGACGAACATGTTCCTAACAAGGTAAAGTAGATGACATGCCTAGTAGATATCTTTCCTAGGAGACAACAAGCAAAAATAATAATACAGTATACATTTTTTTCCGAGTAAATCGCTATCAAAGGAGTTGCATTACGGTACAAATATTTTTCCGTTTAGATAACAAACGAACACATGAGAATAATTTCCTAATAATTTGCTTCTTTAAAGTGGAATACACATAAAGAGGAATTAATAAGTTGATGTTGAATTAAAAGCACAAGGCATGTCAGAATAAATTATGAATTAATTATCTGTAGGAGAATATTTCAGAAATACAATTTAATTTATCTCAAAAAACTGAACAATAATTACTTTAAATGGAGGAATTAATTAATTTAATGGAAGGAAGTGATGCTAGAATATTTAAAGTGCTCGGCAGTGGACTTTTCTCAGAGGTGAAAGAGTTGTTGGAGGCGTGTGTGCTCTTTGTCTGATATGGGTCGACCATAACCCAACTTACCCTCCTAACTTATTGAGCCTCCCCCTCTGCCTTAATAAATCCACCCTTATCGCCCTCCCTCTCAGACACATACACTCCAACTATTCCATTGTTTTCTTAAATTTCTTAATTGCCCGTTCAAAACATTCATTGTTTAAATTATACTTTACCTTTGTTCTACTGTTTTCTTGTTTTTTTTTTTAATTACTTGTTCAATTAATAACAAAAATGAAAAAAAAGTATATTATCATTTCCTGGTAACAAAAAAAATGAATTATTATAAAGTGTAGTGTAGTTCAGTGTTAGGTGTTTCCATTATTATGATTAAAAGAGACTCGGAGTTTGACGGTCCCATGGGGTTGCATCAGTTGATTTCCTTTGATTTAACTTATTTCCTGTATGTCTACCTGAATTGAATATTTAATTATATTATTTACTATTTTACTCCAAATACAATTTTACTATGCACCAAATCGAAATATGACCCATTTATTAAATCAGTATATTTGAATTTCTATCCTGGTTATATCTTATATACCTTGGAATTATACATTTTTCTACTATCCATATTTGTTTTTTCTATTAAATACTTTTGTAGGTCATGTTTCATTCAGGAAATATTAGAAAGAACACGATGACCTCCAGTAAAGATACATTTCGGAACAAACCAACGCACAGTGAGTGTCCCAACCGTTGCTTTGTTGTAGTGCATCGTCTTCATTTTCTATAAGATTAGCTCTCTTATATAACTATTTACCCAAAGTTTGAGACTTCGGGTGTATTTTATTATTTTATTGTTACTTTTGGATCTCTATTTTATTTTATAACTACATGCTCGTATATGGAAGTTATGACATTTATTGAAATATCCAAGATAGTAAAAGTTGACATTACGAAGTTTTGTTCATAAATAAACTTGATGACACTAGAGAGGATACTGGTTAAGTACTCACAAGACTGGTTATGGACAATTTGTGACCAGGAATGTCAGAGACGATGCATCCTTCTGTCAAGTCCCAGACACGTACAAGAGGACTCTGGCCGACCTCGCCACAGGCCAAGTAGCGACCATCCTGGGAAAAGGCTAGCGAAGTTATGGTCTTCTTGCTGCCACTTATGAGGTGGCCTTGGCGACCGCGGGACTCATCCAGCAGAACCACCGTGCTCCTGCAACAAGAACATGGTTAGTGCGTGGTCCTGCGATATCACATCAGCAAAGCTTACACTACGAAAATAATAATACATCTTACAAACGATTAAGTGTATAATTTTTTTTTGTCCATATCCCAGTAGAAATATCGTCTCAACTTACACTATGAATTATATATATATTTCATTAAAACATTAAAAAATTATATATATATGTTTCGTATTATATAATTATACGAACGGTTCGTAAATTGGAGCAGACCAGCCGAAAAATCGTTAACGCAGAGGCTGCTGTGTACTTTAATGAAACATGTTTACGTAAGGATTTACTGCCTTCATATATATATATATATATATATATATATATATATAATATTGTAGGGTAAAAATCTAATGAGCAAATCCCCAAATGTACAACGTTTCTTAATTTATTTATATAAAAAAATAATAATATAAAAAAAAAAAAAAAAAAAGTTCTACTTCCTCCTTATACATAATATTTGGTTTATATTTCGTTATAGCTCTGTGTGTTATTTTTTCAATATGTTTCCTACACTTAGTCTAAAAGAAAATGTAAAGGCTCAGCCTAACTTTAGAGAAAACTCTACCTGCTCTAATAAGAAACAGATGTACCCTATATACCCCCACCCATGTCCTTTCCATTTCCAGTCAGTCTTATTCAGAGGCCCTCACCCTTAGGTTCGTACTTTCTGCCTTATTCTATTTTATATTAATTTTTGTACTTATTTACTTTGTACTATAGATAACTCTCTGGTGTCATTGTATTTTTTTAGTTAATGCCTGAAGAAGAACACTACGTGTTCGAAACGCGTTGTTTATATCATTAAAAGTTTTATATGTGGAGACCATTTCATTAGATTTTTACCCTACAATGAGTAAATACCACATAATAACAGATTGCACTACATTAGAATATATATATATATATATATATATATATATATATATATGGAATTAAAGTATGCAGCAGCTTCTGCATTAACGACCTTTTGCTGATGGCCTCGATTTTTCTAACTATCTTCCGGTGATGCTGAGGCAACTTCCATATATGCTGGGCCAGAGACATTGAGAAAACCAATATCAAACAACTTTAATGGATCACAAAAACACTGGGTTTAAACAAGCTTTCGACCACACATTGGTCATCTTCGGGTTACACTACTATTTAATTAATGAATGTTAATATAATTAACTGAAAAGTAATTTTTAAAATTAAACATAACAATTTTAACAAATATAAAACAAACGATACAGCGGGTGAGAGGAAAACAAAGAGCAGGTTCCAGCAGGGTTGCAACAACATACAGCTTTGCCCCTCAGAGGGGACAAGTGTCCCTTTGCCCCGGATGACAAGTGCCGTCCGGGTGACCCCCTTCCCCTCCCCCGGGTCTCTTACTCAAATAAGTAACTTTATTTGTATATATAACAGATTCAATAATATATCGACCGTTTGATAGAATATTATTGTATATACCGTTTGATACAGTGTGTTATCAAATCAGGATTCGGTCCTGAGGCTGATAACAACTCGCTAGCGTTCAAACAAAAGCACTCAAACAGTGTAGCCAACTTTCGGAGGGAGGGGAGATAAGGAAGATAAAGAATAAAAGGCAAATAAGGATTAAATGAATGAAGATATAAAAAAAAATTAATTAAAAACTAATAACAACTTGTAAAAACCCAAAATAAAACTAAAATAAAAAATAGTTAATTTAGTTTGGTTTTTTACAAGTTGTTATTAGTTTTTCATTTTATTTTTAGTTAAATGTTTTCATTCATTTAATCTTTATTCGACATTTATTTCTTTATCTTCCTTATCTCCCTCCCTCCGAAAGTTGGCTATACTGTTTGAGTGCTTATGTTTGAATGCCAGCCAGTCATTATCAGCCTTTGGAGCGATTTACATCTATTCCTAACCACGAGGACATCGAAATATGTCGGTTTCAGTGATTTCTTTTCCGTCTGTTCTTTTGTAAATTTCTAGTTTTTTTTTATATATATATATATATATATACAATTAAAAGAAACGATCCAGCGGACTTTTTTAAATAAATTAAATTCAAAACGAAAGAAACACACAGAAAGATACAGACATAACTCACATCGAAATATCGATGTGAGTTATGTCTGTGTCTTTCTGTGTGTTTCCTTCGTTTTGAATTTATTATATATATATAGTATATATATATATATATATATATATATATTATATATATATATCATAGATATATATATTGATATACATATAGGCATATATATCATAAAAGCACGACCGTGAAGTAGAAACAAACTACAATGTTCTGAGGACTCCGTAGTTCTTCAGGTTCAAATTAAACTCTCATTGCCAAAGTTTCGGTTTTTATTTAAAAACTTTTTCAGGAGGTAACAAATTGACAGAAGTACGGATATTTGACTCTTATAATTTATCAAAAAGAGAATAAAGCGTTATTTAGTAAAGTGGTAGGGACCAAATGAAAAAAAAATAATTAGACAAGTGAAGCTAAAAAAAAAAAATACTAAGAACCTTTTTTAAAATAAAATTTATGTTCAAAAGGCAAAAAATATTTTAGTGAAAATAAAGTTTCATAATAATCTAATGTAGGAAGATTCTTTTAAAAGACAAAATACACCCTCAGAGAGAGAGAGAGAGAGAGAGAGAGAGAGAGAGAGAGAGAGAGAGAGAGTGGGATAGAAAACTAGAAGAGTGGAAATGGAAACGTTCGACCTTTGTCAGAACGGAAAAAAACATGCATAATTTTATTTAAAATACTGACGGTTTCACCCTCGTCTTGGTAGAGAGGGATTTCAATTTAGATAATACCAACTACAAGCAAAATATAATTGTTAACCACCCCTCCATATTTAATTAAATAAAAAGAAGGTTATACATTTTGTCAACAGTGTTCCCTTCAAATTTAACACAGCAATCAATCGAATAGGAGAGTATGATTGAATATGTGAAATAAATAACACATTGACTCCGTAATAATTATATAAATAGATATATTACCAATTTATACAATTCTATATAGTAAATAAATTTTGCTATATTATATTATATATTGTATAATATATCTGTAATGCATATGGTTGATTACTTTCTTGTAATAGCTACAACAATATAAAATAAGGATGACTGGTAACAAAGGTATGCAATAAGAAATATGATACCAACGGCCAAGGAATATAACCACGCACTATAGTGCACGTCGTAACTACCAGTTCCAGACCAGAGGCCTTGTACTGCTTGATTACTGTGCTACTATAACTTGGAATGTCAGTAATTCATGTCAGATATTAAGTTCGCCTGTACAGTAATGATGTCGTATTCGCGGTCATGTGGTCTTGTTAGTCATAGTTTACAATGTTTTTAGTCATGAGTTGGACTAAACTCATGACGTCTAATTGTGATATCATGTTGATATTATGATAATATCACAATAAATGTGAGGAGAAATTTCTATTGATTGACCAATAATTTTTAACATGAACATCATTTACGATATCAATAGAAAAAAAATAATTAATGTAATACAATATTAATATTGTATCTTCTCGATCACTGATGTTCAAAGTTCACAGATTTATATCTTGAGGATTTTTGAGATAAAGAAATTACAATCCTGTTTATACGCCGACGTATCGCCATAAATTGTTTGACATTTTGAAGGCTAAAAACAATTTATTAACGAAATAAGCAGTGGAAACAAATACATCCACGGAATATCAACCAACGGAAAACAAAACACACAAAAAACCAAACCATAAAACCACCAAAACACATGGTTTCTTTTAAAAAAACAATAACACTGGCTATTTTGTGGTCCTTTTGTGGTTTTCTTATTACTGAATTTCGGTGTTTTATGTTCTGTTTTTTTGTATTTCTTTTCACTACTTATGTCGTTAAGAAATTGTTTTTAGCCTTGAAAATGACAAACAATTTTTGGCGAAACGTCGATGGATAAACAGGAATGTAATTTCTTTTCAAAGAATCAATGAATCCTCAAGAAACCCATCTTTGAACTTTAAACTAATACAATATCGTAATAAAAATAATTCACTCCAATTCTTGGTCCAAGAAATACAAGGATTAGGTCCTTAATTAGAATTGTAATAAACAAATAATACTTGATAATGAAATATTGCTGCATTTTTAGCTGTGGACTTCTTGAAATTTGAATAATTTGTTTAAATTGATATAACAAGATTTCACAATAAAAACTTGAAATAAAAATGATCGTCTAAACCACAGTAAGAAAAAAAACTAAAATATTTCAACCCAAAATAAAGGACTATCGTCAGAGTCAAACCTATAAAAACTGATACAGTATCAGTTTGACTCTGAAGAAGGCCACTTGTTTCGGTTTGAAAGATCTTAGTCTTTTTTCTGGTTTTTCACAGCGGTTTAGAAGCTAAATGGATATGTAGAAGGGATAGTGTCGAATTTTCTCAAAGATTTTAAATTGAAGGAAATATATCTGCATCATCAGGTAATTGTGCCAAAAAAGCACAAATAGGCATGAACAAAGTTTTGTAAAATGACCTTCTTCTTTAGTTTTAAATTCTGAGTATGATTCAGGAAGTAAAACCCACTTACTCTAAAAGTAATTTTCCAATTTTGACATTGCCGTGGTGAATACAAAAGTTATGAAGACTGTATGAAGTGATTTCCGGATATTAACATCGTATATACAACATAGACTAGACCCAAGTTTACTCCCTTTTTGTGCACTTACTTATTTTGGAAAGTAAACAAAATATATTCGGCAAAACGGTGGTTGAATTAGAACTGCATGATGAACTAGTACAGTACACTAGTACTAGTACATAGATAGAACAGTTCTCTTGATACCCCAAATAAGTAATCAAAAGCTGAAGTAATCTGCAGAAGAAATTTTATCAACATTACAATAGCATTACTTAACAGAATTAAATTTTGTAATTTTAAAATAGAATGAAGTCTTTGGGAGTTTTAAAAGATTCTATACATTTTGGTAGGGTTATGATTGGTGGGATGATTCGTGGCATTGATGAATCACATGCATGTAACGCAATGCTTAGAATAGAGTTGTAATGCATATAATAAGAATAATAAATAGCCTCACGGGGAAGTTGTTTTACGCTATCTTTTGTATTTAATGTCACAGCTGGCAGTTTTATGGCTGGGGAGTTTCTTAGTTATGAAAGAGACTTCGCCTCTTTGAGAAGATGATTTAGGTGGTGGGGAGAGGTTAAGAGGTTCTAAGTTATTTTTTCCTCGTTACCGGAGATTCTGATTCTGTGTTGGAAATGAAAAGGTCCAAGGCAGCAGAGAAAACCTTATTGTCTTCACTATCACTCCTTCCCCCAATTCTTATCAACTCTAGCAAGAGGAAAACCAATACTTTATGGGAGGGATGATATTCATTTGGTGGCGGCCCCCAGAGACTTAACTACTGATATTTTTTTAAAACGTCATTACAATAATGTCTGAACCTTTACGTGATTTCTCCTGTAATTTGTTTTTTTTTTGATGTTTTTATTAGTTACCATATATTTGTTAAATATATGGTAAAAAAATTGTTTACCATATATTTTCTGACTTGTCTCTCAATTTATACTATTATTTATCTGAGCTGTGTTGGTAAATATATACCTTTTTGTATTCAAAGATGACAAGAGCACCTTCTCGAGTTGTATACGAGCTTTACAGACATGCATACAACTCAATTATCAAACCACAATAAGAAATGGGAAAACAAGGCTATGGTCTTTCAACCATAACAAGCGGTCTTCGTCAGAGTCAAAAACCCAACTGAAACACTAGATGCAGAAAACATCTGGTGGGTTGAGAAGAATGGGAGGGAAAAGTGGTATTTTAAAAGAGTGAAAGCGCAGGAGAGGACTAATGCCCAGAAAGGGATGTCCAGAAACGAGTACAGTAAGAAAGAGTTTATGTGAAATCTTTTGATGCATACAAGTATACATGCTTTGAGTTATACGCATTATTTACGTTCCATGGTGTTCGTTTAAAAGTCTGGTATTAAAGTATAGTTATAAAAATGTATCATTCAATACATCCGCTATGTAAGGTATGATTATTAAGAAATTTTGCAGCATGTATTGGTATTCATAATATTATTTACGAGCCACTTTGAGTATTCACTGTAAAGGTCTGGGAAGATTTTGATGTGATCTTTGGTTATTCATAAAATGTAATCTTTAGTTTGATGTAATATTTAGTTTTCTTTAGTGTTTTACGTGGAGCATCACTATGAACGAAACTTAATACGCGGGAATGCCAGGGCTTGTAAAGTGGATACGGAGGTCTTACTGGAGCGTTACACTTTGATTCGTAATTACAATTAAGGATCTACAAATATATTTGCATGAAAGAATTCCAAACAGCTTCTAGAACTCACACTAGGTTAAAAGCTCATTAGAAAGGATATATACAGATGAAATGTTTAGATGTAAGGATAGGACTCAAAGTGTAAATAAGGGGTGCGTTACTTGAGGGTTGTGCATGTCAGCGTGATTATGTTGTCCTTTCCATGATCATGTTGACATTACAATACGTGATATGTTTGAAATGAGTCCTGTATCACCAAAAGCCATGGTCCTGTATGATCTGAGTAAGTGCGATAACATTCCAAGGATAGCAACTGATTGTTCGACTAGGTTGGGGCTGTTTTTGAAGTAATACAAAAAACACCGGTGGTTCAAACTGAAGCAAGGATTGTCAAGGGCTGTCGATTAGTCTCTTAATGTCCTTTATTAACATATAAAATTGTTTCACTGGTTTCCTCGTAGCAGTTTAATTGATTACATGGTCATGTGTTGATATTTTCACATATTTATCACCTGGTTTAAAAAAATTGTATCAGGTCTGCACATAACCTTACGTTGCATAGATGCCGATGTAAATGACGGTTCATATACAGGACAAACTATTATTAGCTAGTTTAAACTATTGAAAATGTATAACTGAGCCTTTATATACAACTAAACGAACTTGCCACTTGTTTTGTATAGTTAGATAATAATAGAAAGCTTTCAGAAGTTAAATAATCATTATTTATGTTATAATTATCATTATTATTTTTGTTTATAGCTTATATTATTAGCAAAGTAAGTTTCCATTTAAAAATGGTTTACACATACTGAGGGAATACTACATAGCAACTTAATAACGGCACAACTTACGAATTTGTTCTATTTAAAATATAAATTATTAAACGCTGTTAATAAACAACTTTGTTGTTATGAAAAAAACTAAGTTTGAATTTATAAAATGAATTGAAAGACAATGACTAGAAGGCCATATGAAGCTAATCCCCGGCTTGCTCAGAAATCGTAAACACGACAATAATTGATTGAGCAACTGACATTCGCCGACACTGTAAGCACATGTCAGAGGTATTTTACGTGAACAAATCAACTCTGATTAGATAATACAAACGAAGTCGAAATATTACAAGGTAGGCATTAGAATAAATGTTCAATGGCATTTACATTATAAAGAAAAAAACTGTCTTTCGCTGGTGTGGACCTTTGAACTCTCACAAGTCAGTGACATCTATCCGAAAGTCTATTACACTCCAGTCAAGACAATGGTTTCTGAATATTCCGCTCAGCTTTCCCTGACATCTGAATACATTAGCAAGCCCGTCAACTTAATCCATCCTAAGAGAAAACATCATCAAGAAAGTTAATTATATTTAACTTTGACATTCTACTATTTGCTTGGATTAACATAAAAATATATTACAAGACCTTACAATGATACACTGGGTATAACTGTCAAGTCGTACATCACTCTAACCTACCTTATAGAAGACACTTTTACACTGACATACAAGATATCATAGTAACGCCTGTCAGTCTACATATCGAGCATTGGTTTCCACTGCAACATAACCCGTGTATTCTCATTGAGTTTCAGTTCACTCAATGATTTAGCTCACAAAGTCTCTATTAAAACAATTAAATTATTGTCAATAATACAAGCTTGATATTCCCGAATAATCAGAGTCATTGTGTAATTTTGCTTAGTGGTCTATGAATAACCTCTACGCTACTGTTAATTTTATATTATCTAATTAAAACAAAAAAATCATAGCATATTAACACAATAATTTTTTATATTCGAGGGTATAATACTGGGTTATGCGAAATAAGAGTTATGTCAGCTAGTATGTTGATCTGATAAATAATCGAGCAAGAATTAGATGTTTAGGTTGTACAAGAGGTCTGCACATTGAGTATCATAGCACTTTTACATCATATTATCAGGTTATTAAGCACTTCTAGAGTACTGTTAAAGTGATCCTCCCACAGTTCAACACCCCAACGAAGCTCCGTTATAAGAACAACAAGGTCGCTCTAGCTCCGAAGATTCCTTTGTCCTCCTCAACTGTCTCCAATAACTTCCATTTCTCGTATTAAAAGCCGTAACTGACATTGTCAGACACGCTTCTCTACACTTTCTTTTTTGAACGTCCATCGACCTCTTTCACTTCACCGTTCTGCATAATATCCTCTAAATAGCTTGACGCGTTGTCAAATTGACATAGAATACGACCAGATCCCTTACTGTTCATCACAATACACACTCACCAGTGCTACTTTCACATAGACTTCACCAAATAAAACACAGTCTCTTGCAGCAATGCACACGCAAGGACATGACTCACTGAATCCACTATTATTATTATTTTTAGTTCAATGAACTATCGTACCTTCAACATTTCTACACACCCCCAACTCTTTTCCCACAATTTTTATCTCGGAAGGTTACTGGATAGACTCTAGATGTTGATGGTACAAAAATTGTGGTTATTACTTATTAATTACTTATTATTATTAATATACCTTCATTATATTTAGGTAATATTATTAATATTAATATAATAATTATAATATTATAACTATGTATTTATAACATATACAAACATATTTAGCATAAAGGAAGGTACTGATGACCACGGATGTTAGTATTCATAGAATAATCACTTGTAATTGATTTACAACGGAATTTGTCGCCTGCACTCGAACAGTTAATATATGACTACTAGTCTGAAAACGGGGACCCTGTCAAACTTCCAGACTAATTAATTTAACTATTACAAACACAAACTTTACACAATTAGTACAGTTAATCCTAAAGACGGACAAGGATCCGAAACCGTTTGAATACAGAAACAACAAACTAGTTATGATGGTCCAGTTATTTCTATACAATTTCTTTGTTATTTATCATGGCTATGTATATTTCGAAACTTTTTTTTTTTTTATATATCTAAAAACTATAACTCAGTCAGTTTCAGTACTGAACAGCAGATGGCCACCGTGTTGTTAGTGGTATGGCATCGACTAACTAGAGTTCTCCGGTTACCGTCAGATCACCGTTGTTTAATAACACTGGTCGTCGCTATCACTCCATGGCTGATACACCATGTTGCTCCCCCCCCCCCCCCCCCCCAATAACATGACCCATGGTTTAAATGCGCATCGAATCAAAAATTAGCCACACTTTCACCCTTAGTAAAGTTTGGAAGTTGTTAAAGCCTCTATAATGAGGGGCCTTGGTAGAAAAAGAAGGTAAGATATTCTCAGGTAAGCCGTCTTACCTTAAAAATGTACTTGAATTCAAGGAAAGATGAAAGCCTCTTGATTAGAACAAGTCCTCTTAAAAACAGCAGTCCACCTCCAACCACTCCTAATCCACCCAACGTGAATAAAGCGAAACTGCGCTTCAGGATTCATTCAAGAGTCCAGATGCAAGTTTTAAAATCTTTCAAATTTTAAATTGTTACTTTTATTAATATAGAAATTCATCGAAGACTTAAATTCCTTTATTAATGGGAGACTTGATGGTATTGACTGGTATTTTGTCTGGAAGCACTGGAACAATACTTAATACAAGATCAACTTTACATAGCGACTAGAAGAACAACAAAAAAACTTAGAACTACTTTTGGTATAAAACGTCGACGAACAATCTTTCCCCATCAATACTGCCCAATAGGGTTCTTTTCCACATTAAATACAAAGTTATTAGGTTTTCACACTCTACTTCAAATTACATTAACGTCTGTCAAACTGATGGCCTGTAGCGTCTTTACAAATTTTTAGATAAGGATCCATCCTTATCACTCACAGGGAGAGATAAAAAAAATACAATAAACCTGGAGTGAGATGTCACCCGAGTTTCATTTATTACTTTAAAAATATACTCTTTTTTAAACATTCAATTTCGTTTTTTTTTTAACAAATAATTTTTTGTCTATGCTGTTTACCATAGGTTTTAGCATCCACTGGTATCAGGGATCTGTCTAGATTTATTGTTCTCTCGAGATGGTTCGAGTGGACCAGTCACGGGGGAGAATAGCCCCAATTCCTCTTTGTGGTATCACAAGGGGCCGGCTTGCGGCGTATGTGTGTTCTCTCTAGGGACGGCCACTGTAACCTAACCTAACCTTACCATAGGTTAAAATAATAACTATCAATGCTAATAAGCACGACCTTACAAATGATAACTTGACTGACATGGTGTAATTAAAGTAGTTCTAACATTTAGTATGCACGCTTATGCATAAGGCAGCTTCCCTCACTCCTCACCAGGAGATCTGTTAGAATGACATCCCCGAGGTGATATTCACCAAACCAGAATTTATCAACTTCCTCAACCAGTTTGATCTACACGAACATATTTAAAATTTATAATCTATATCATAGTGCTGCTTTGCATTATCCGTACCCATTTTAATTAGAACCCTTAAAGAAATAATTTAACGCTATTCGAGAACATTTTCTAAAATTTTCACCCAGAAGCACAATTTTTACATAAATCACACCCCGATAGATCAATACATGGTTTTAACAAAAACCGTTGGGATAGGTTTACACGAAAACACGATATCAACAACTTTTTTTTTTTCAAATAAATTCTCCGCTAAGAAAGTGCAATAAAGGTGGCGACATTGATGTTCAGTTTCAGGGCTTGTTATCCTGAAAGATGAAAAATAATGGTTTTACTCATTTGTTTTTTGGATAACCTGCTCACAGGTCCATATACTCGGAAGGATATCAACACAAACACACGAGTTTACGTAATACTAACACTGCTCTATATTAGGTTATGTTAGGTTGCAGTGGCAGTTCCACAAGGGAACACACATAGGCTGAGCATTGGCCCTTTGAGATACCACACAATGAAGATTGATTCTACAGTGGGAGTCCTAAATTTTGCCTAACTCAAAGGTATTTAGAGTAGGGATCTTTAATGAGTACCTGACATCGTACAGGCTCGGGACCGACAGTTTAACGTCCTTCTCCGAGGGACGACGTGCTCAGATTTATTCACCTCCCGCATGAATAAATCGAGGGCCAGGTGGGGATCGAACCCCGGTCCTATCAGATCAGACTGCTCTATATTACACATAGAACAAAATAAATTGAAAAAAGAAAGTAAACATGGGATTTAAAGGATTTCAATATGTGTACATCCATCAAAATGTACTAGTAGATTATCTTAACGATCACTGAATTTCTACTAGTAGATTATTTTAGCGATCACTGTACTTAGGATGAAGTAGAAAGGAATTTCTGGCACTGTGTGATGGAACGGATTGATGAAAGTAAATACTTGGTCGGTTAGAGGTCGTCGACCACTCGAGTAAACATGTCAAGCCAAAAGGTCATCACACGCTGTACTTTCACTCCCCTCCTCATGGTCTGGCTAGCCAAACCTAATTCCCGTAATGATCTCCTTTTCTCCTAGGCTCATCCAGGGTTTTTCAAAAGAAAACGTTAAATGTCAACTCATCACAAAGCACGATTTCTTCTCCATAATAAATGACCAACCATTGATTTTGATGAAATTGAATTAAATTTCAACTTTGAAGAAATAACAATCTTTCGAGATGTGAGTTACATGTTGCTTAACTTATAACCGCAATGAGGGTCTCTCAATAAATGGGATCAGTCAACCATGTCATAACCTCCAACAGCATTGATTTTGTTCTAATTCATAGATAACGCAACCAGCACAAGTCCGCATTAACTATTACAAAACAGCAATTTGCATAAAGTTTAAATCCTTGCTAAACTCCCCACAAACCAATTACACTAACCAACAAAAAATTTTTTTTACTGTTAACAAATATATACCAATATGTTATATAGCCATGCATCAGAGAAAAAGAAACACTTGTACTAATCTAATAACCTTGATTACGAAGATGTTTACAACGAATTTATAATCATCAAAACAGTGTATCTGATTCTGTAAAGGCCCGCTCTCATTCATTTAAATTTGTCAAAAACTATGCTTGCAATATGAAACCATAAATATATTACCTGGAAAGAAAAAAAAATATACAATAAGAAACTAATATTATTGAAACAGTGTTTGAAATTCTTCATATAATATTTCTGAAATCCTGAAGAAGACAAGAATATTCATCCATTTCGACATTTCGGCGAGACTTTTCATCAGAAATCAGCTCCTAAACATATATAATCATATTTTTCTTTAAATCGCTTTATTTAGTGCAAACAAAATGCCACATTGCCCATTTAGAAGCAGAGAACCTCTTTTATAAAGTTTCCATCAATGGAACTCTCAATATACGCTGTAATTTTCACAAAACTCCGTGGCTTTCTTTGTAGGTTTATATATAAATATATATATATATAAACTAAAGTTTATCAGGACTGGGTCAGTTCTTCAGGTTCAAATGAAACTCTCAATGTCAATGTTTCGGTTTCTATTTAAAACCTTTTTCATAGGCAGAAGTCCTGCCTAATAGTTTTCATAATACTGAAGAACTGACCGAGTCCCGATAAACTTTAGCTTTGTTTCTATTCCACGGTCAATACTTTTATATATATATATATATATTATTTCATTAAAGAGTATGCCGATTTTCATTTTTGTCCTTTTTCTTTAAGGCATACTCTTTAATAAAACATGTTTAAATGAAGGTCTGCTCCCACATATATTATATAATATATATATATATATATATTATTATTATATATATATATATAACCAAACAATAAGAAATGGGGGAAAAAAAGACTAACATCTTTCAACCCTAACAAGTGGTCTTTGTCAGAATCAAAAACCCAACTGAAACACTTTAGAAAAGTATAGATGTGAAACAGTTCAGTTGGGTTTTTGACTCTGACGATAAAACGTTACGGTCAAAGATCTTAGTCTTTTTTTTCCCCATTTCTTATTGTGGTTTGATCATTGATTGTTATTTCACGTGTTTATTGTGAAATCTTGTTATATATATGTAAAGAACAATAGTAATTTGAAGAGTTTTTTGTTACTATTCTAGTACTATATTTGATAAGTTGTAGCCGGAGTGTCAGCAGACAGTTGTTTGTGAGGTTAATGCCCTTTATTTGGTTTTGACAAGAAGGTGTGTTCATAAGCTATAATTATTTACATGAACTTTATAATATATTAAATGACAGTAAAGAGTCCAATAAGTTGCATCTCAAACTCGGTGCAATGAAGTTGCATTTCATACTAGCTACTTTTAAAATATTTCATATTTTAAACGTCATTGTATTAAGTATATCAATATTATAGATTTAATATAATTAATGTGACAAACATGTTTTATTTATTCTATGCAGACTGTAACAAAATTCTAAGTTTTTGAAGAACACCTATAAAGTTCAAAACAACAATGTTTCTATTGAACACAATTAGGAAAACACTCTGTAGGAATTGAGAAGTATAGGTGTGTGTGTCTGTAAGCGAACAGGATAAGTTTGTGTTCAAGTGGCATTTAAAAAGCGAGAGGTAACAGAGACAAAGATTAAAATCTGAAGCAATCAGTTCGCCATTTCCTTTTTTGGTGTTTCTCTTATTGCTAAACTACCAAGAGCTATTTGCCAGTTCTTTGCTTGCTTTTAACTCTAAACATACATTGTAAAATATGCTACACTTTATGAGTATCCCTATAAACAATTATTTTTCTAGATATTTTTTAACAGCCAGTAAAGAGAACCCAACTTCATATTCGTTACCAATAATTTTCCTAATATTATTATAAAACTCCGTCTTACCTTGTTTACCCGTCATATAGCCGTAAGGATTTTTGCCGGTAATAACTCACTAGAGTTATTACTTCAGCAAACAAAACTAATACAATATTTAACAAATTATAATTTCATCTCTCGATTTTCATTTTTTTTTTAAATAACTTTTAGAACAATGGACCATTAATAAATTTCATATATATATTTATTGGTAGCAGTCCTTCCGATATGCTTGTTTTGTTGAACACGACTGAATATGTTTTGTCAATAAGTTTCTTCTCATTATCTTCAATTTGCCTGAATATTAAAGTTAAATTGAAGTTAAGGCAAATTGAAATTAATGAGAAGAAACTTTTCGCCAGAAGATATTCTGTCGTGTTCAACAAAACATCCATATATATATATATATATATATATATATGGATTGCCCACAAAAGAAAGCAACCCTTCAGAGAACTAATGTTGTATACGAGTTTAACTGCAAATTAGGGAACTGCGAGTCCCTACGCTCGAAATATGTTGGTTCCACCACAACCACGCTTTCACGAAGGCTCACCATGCATCTGGCATCCGGAGGACCCAAAGAGCACGTTAGGTTAACACATGGAGTGCAATTAACCAGGGAAATGTTAACAGACAATACTGTAATATTACAACAAGAACATGACCACACCAGATTGCAAATTTTGGAAGCTATCTTGATCCTCGAAAAGCAACCTAGTATTAACAGCCAAGGAGGAGGATTTTCAAGAATTCTAAAACTATATGAAGGCAGTCAGAAGGCGAACCAGTTTGGGAGAGGTATAGAAGTTAATCGATTACCTTCCCAGATACAAATGACGGATGGAAGGTAACCAAGAGCCTGGTGAAACCTCAACATACCTTTACCTTTGATAACCTCCCTAGTTGTGAATATGTGTTATGGACTCGTTATGTTTATTTTAGTTTATTTTAATTGTTATTCACTTTTCGATCATTAATAATTTTATATATTCTTTAACCTTGAAAATGGTCAACGATGACCGAAACATGTCGGTGTATAGTAATAAAAATTTTGGTGAACTTATGTTTTTAGTTCCAGAACCATGGAAGTCAAGTATGAGAACACTTGAAAAACGGATAAGAAAAAGTGTAAAAGTTAAATTGGGCATTACTTTTAATAAAACGTGTATAAATGAAGGCCTGCTCCCCAAATATACGAACTTTCGATTGTATGACCCAGCAGCCCGCAATGAAAGGTTTACTATAAAATATAGAAGAAGTCTGCTAAGTTATGAAATTGAAAAACAGACTAAACTTCTAGCAGAATGTGAAAAAGAGGTCTTGAATCTACGAAAATCACTTGAAGGATGGAACAACAATCCATTATTGAAAGAAGAACTGTACAAACGAATCGAAGAAATAAAAGAAGAGGAATATCAGGTGACTAAGAACAGAACCAGTAAAAAATTAAATAGAATGTACGGAGGAAAAATATGTTTGCCTCAAAAGCAAATGCCTTACTTAAACTTGTCGAACCATGAATTAAACCAGAACGAAGTTGAGTTCCTATCCCTGGGACCAAAATGCCATATAAAATCAAGATTCGATGGAAGAAAGAAAAAGACAGAATTGGAAATATTATATAACTCGATTTTAAAACTGGAAGAAGAAAAACACATTACAATTAAACCAGACTTGCAAGACCAATTGAGATCAGAAGCTACCAAAAGAAGAGACTTAAATAATAGCCGCTTGCTATCTAACGAGCTAAAGGAAGCAGCGAAAGGATTAAGAAATAATCCAAATATAGTAGTAAGACGAGCTGATAAATCCAACATGTATGTGATTATGGACAAAGCAGAATATAAACACAAATTAGATCTCATACTTAGTGACACAACCAAATTTGAAAAGATCTCCAAAAACCCAACAAATAAGTTAAAAGTGGAAATAAATAAATTAATTAGAATGGCTAATAAGGAGGTAGAAGATAAAGTGTTAAGACCGGTTATTGGAGAGTATAACCCGGGATACCTTTACGGAAATGTTAAGTGTCACAAACCTGGCTATCCCCTGAGACCCATAATTTCACAAGTTACAACGCCTACGTATGAAACCGCAAAAACCCTTAATAAAATTATATCTGTTTACCTTCCAGCAAAATACCTCCTCAAGTCTAGCGATGAATTTCTGGAAATTTTAAAAGCCACAAAAGCTAAAGGAACTATGGCTTCGCTAGACGTTGAATCACTGTTTACCAATGTGCCAGTTCTAGAAACAATAGATATTATTTGTAATGTAGCCTACAACCACGCTACGCTACCCCCTCCACCATTTAAACAGAAAATCTTGAAAGAATTACTTATAGCATGTACAACTAAAAATCCATTCTGCCACATAGACGGGAGCATGTACTACCAGACGGATGGCGTGGCCATGGGTTCCCCACTTGGGGTCACATTTGCAAATTATTATATGTGCAACCTAGAGAATTCGATTATCGCTAGAAATCCAACCTGGAAGCCTCATATATATTGTAGGTACGTTGATGACTGCTTTGTGATGATGGATAAGCCGGAATATATAGATGAGATTAAATCTGCTTTTGAAGCTGAATCGGTTTTGAAGTTTACATATGAGATGGAAACCAACAGTAGCTTAGACTTTCTTGATGTTAAAATAAAGAGTAATGGAGAAAACCAGACTTTTGTCACTTCAGTGTTTGTAAAGTCTACGAATAGTGGAATACTTTTAAACGCTAAAAGTGAATGCCCTGACAGATATAAGGACGGCATGATTAAAACCCTCATTCGAAGAGCGTATAAGACGTCATCTAGTTGGGAATTATTCAAACAAGAAGCAGATAGGCTCAAAGAAGTCCTTATTAACAACGGATACAGTAATCGACAATTCGATTCCATCTTGAAAGGTTGCCTGAACAAACTTCATGGTAGTGATATTCAACAGAATCCCGAAAACAAAGGCGCAACACATTTAGTATATTATAAAAACCAGTTTTCGGAAGCTTATAAAACGGATGAACGTATACTAAAAGGAATTATTAAGAATAATACATCATGCCTCAAGCCAGATGACAGATTAGAATTACGAATTTACTATGCCAACTCTGCCACTTCAAGAATGGTAATTACGAACAACCCACAAAAGAAAGCAACCCTTCAGAGAACTAATGTTGTATACGAGTTTAACTGCAAATTAGGGAACTGCGAGTCCCTACGCTCGAAATATGTTGGTTCCACCACAACCACGCTTTCACGAAGGCTCACCATGCATCTGGCATCCGGAGGACCCAAAGAGCACGTTAGGTTAACACATGGAGTGCAATTAACCAGGGAAATGTTAACAGACAATACTGTAATATTACAACAAGAACATGACCACACCAGATTGCAAATTTTGGAAGCTATCTTGATCCTCGAAAAGCAACCTAGTATTAACAGCCAAGGAGGAGGATTTTCAAGAATTCTAAAACTATATGAAGGCAGTCAGAAGGCGAACCAGTCTGGGAGAGGTATAGAAGTTAATCGATTACCTTCCCAGATACAAATGACGGATGGAAGGTAACCAAGAGCCTGGTGAAACCTCAACATACCTTTACCTTTGATAACCTCCCTAGTTGTGAATATGTGTTATGGACTCGTTATGTTTATTTTAGTTTATTTTAATTGTTATTCACTTTTCGATCATTAATAATTTTATATATTCTTTAACCTTGAAAATGGTCAACGATGACCGAAACATGTCGGTGTATAGTAATAAAAATTTTGGTGAACTTATGTTTTTAGTTCCAGAACCATGGAAGTCAAGTATGAGAACACTTGAAAAACGGATAAGAAAAAGTGTAAAAGTTAAATTGGGCATTACTTTTAATAAAAATATATATATATATATATTGTTAAAAGTAGCAGCAGATTCTGCTCGTTTAACTTTTAACAATATCTGCTTACAATAAGACTTGCTGCCGATTTACACCAATATATATATATATATTAGTAAAAGTTGGGAGCAGTCCTTCTTCAATACATGCTTTTAAAAACTGGATGTCTGTTTCCACTTGATTCAATTTCGTCTTATATTTTACGAAAATATAAGACGAAATTGAATCAAGTGGAAACACTTGAAAAGTATCGAAATTGAAACATATTTTCGTAAAATATAAGACGAAATTGAATCAAGTGGAAACAGACATCCAGTTTTTAAAAGCATATATATATATATATAGATGTCTAGCATCAATCGTAGAGACACATGTACAAAAAACTGATACATATTCAGTTGTCTATTTTGAATCCTATCGTCGTTAAGAGAAAAAGTGACAGCTACTATTGACCCATTGGTCATTTCTTATCTGATAAGGAGTTGTGCTCAAATACAGATGTGAGTTTTAGTCTATAGCATTCTAAGTGGTGTCCTCTGTAATTATTCTCCTTAGACAGTTTAATTTTTAATTTCTACAGCAAATACCATAAACAATTCAGAAAAACAAGGATATAATGCCAATTTTATATATCAGTATTGGTCGTTATCAAGAGAAAAAGTACCCTGATTGAGAGCCAAGAGACAAGTCGATTTCTGGAGCTGAAATTAAATACAGGTGAGTCGAACCTGCAACCTTTTAGCGGAAGATGAACAATCTGAATATTGGAAGCCAAAGGTGAAAATATTAATTCTTGGAAAGGGAATGGAGAAAATTGACAGCATTAAAGAAGTAGCTGTGAGTTGGAGTTAAATTCAAGGGGGATGAACAACTTTACAAACTTAGAGCAGAAACAGCAAAGCTTGATTGTAGATCCGCTATTCCTTATTTCACTTGTGAGAAATACCCGTTGAAATAAAGGAATATCAGGTGTTTCAATCATGTTTTTAAATATCAAATAGAATTTAACAGTACAAGAAAAATAAAGCCGTGACTGATGACTTTATGAATAACATACAATCTGAACAATGTCCACATAAGGTCAGCACTGTTAGGCAAAGTATAAAGGTCATATTACTTTAGGGAGAAAGTGAGAGAATGGGTAAGTCACGAAGATGGGTGAGTTAGGAAGCACAGAGTTAAGCGGAGAAGAGGTGTGGGATGACCCACTTGTGTCGGGAAGGGGAGGACTTGGGGCTGGAGACGTAAGTTGCCAAGTCACGAAAAGGCATTTCAGAGCCAAGCTGGTGACCAGTTGAGAAAACAGTTGCAGTTAATCGAATTTATCGAAGAGAAGGCAGCACAAACGAACTCCAAACCTGGATTACAACTTCACTGCGCTCTTATTAGATTAAGCTAGTGGATATTCCTTACTAAATAGTTTCAATATCTAACTCTAATATGAGTTATTGATAATTAACAAATTCTATAATTACCATTATTCAAATGCCAAAGTTTCGACGTATTAATATAATTTCATCACAACTACAAACCAAAGTACATTATAAGTAATGACAACAAATGATCTAGCAATTTCTAACAAAATTCAAGTATGTATTTCAAAAATAAATTTAATCGATTATATTAAAGGAGTAGTCATCTCAAAAAGTAATAGTAAATCTCTCAATAAAGAACGATAAAATTTAATAATTTAATATCTAATTGTGAATTGAATTTATAATAAGCCGATAAACAACATAGGTGTGTATAGTATGGAGCCATTATTACGCTATAGGTATGTTTTATTACAGATCGAACTCCTTTAAGAAGTAATGTGGCACCATATTACACAGTTCTGCAATAGTCATGCGAGTGTTGAGAATATACTCAGCTCTATAGATAATACAGCTATTCTGTGCTATAGATAACTTCATACTGCACGTGAAATTCTTGTAAGAAGTATTCTCATTCTATAATAGGCAGCTACAAGTAAATGTACTGTACGGTACAACCTTGTACCTTTCAGTTCTATATGGTAAAGAACCATTGTTATACAGGGTCAGGCAAAATGATCTGACACATTTCTACGTTTAATAAAAGGCAAATAAAGTCAAGAAACAAAAAAGTGTTGTTATTTTCGCGAAATGCATTATATGTATTTACTTTTCTAAAATAACACTTTTTTTGTTTCTTTACGTTATTTTGCCTTTTATTAAACCTACAAAAGTGTCAGATCATTTTGCCTGACCCTGTATTAATGTAATCCTTTAAGAGGCCACCTCGTTTTACGTTACCTCGATTTCCGGGATTATAATATATAATATATTATATATTATAATTATATATTAATCGTTTATTTCCTCGATCCTTTAATATAATTTTCTTTCATTACGAGTCTTTGCAAATACAATAATGATTTCAGAAATAAAAAAACTTTGAAAACAAAAACTAGAAAGTTTGATTGTGGAAAAAGCAAAGAAAAAATGAATTATTATCTGGGAAAGTAATTAAAATATTTAAGCAAAAGATGCTAATTTTGAAAGAAGAAGAATTACTGATGTTATAGTAATAAATGAGCATATTGATATCGAATTGAAGCAATCGAGAGAAGAAAAAAAAAGTTGCCTTTGCAATACATTTTTTTTTTCTTAAATAAGAAAACACTGATGACAATTATTTTGAAAGAAAAAAACATAACTAGGAAAAATGACAAACTCATGCAGACCTAATGAATCCAATTAATATTCATGGATTTTAAAGTATAAAAATATTTTCTACTCCCGCCCTTCATGATTTATTAAGAAGTTACAATTCTGATTTTGATTGCTTGAATTTTTAAACTTTTTTTCAGTTTATGAAAGTTTAAGAAACAACTTGTTTGAAGGAAACCAATTTAAAGTTAAATTTATTGTTTAAAACAAGTCAGGAACATTATTGATTTGCAAATACAATTTTTAATTTTAATAATAAGTCAGAATTTGGATGTGATGATAGATTTTTCATTTTGGATATGAAAAAAATCGAATCATCCCTCCCAGAGTGGATGTAATCTGTTGACGTGTAACTAAATCAGGTACTAATTAACTATTCTTATCGGTCCCCAGCCAAAGTGGTCGTCAGGTAAGTTAACGGTCGAGAGAGATGGTAAGGGTGAATCCAAGGGCAACACGCAAAAAAATGTTGTTATGGCTGGAAAGCTAAGGTACACAGCGATCAAAACAGGTAAGGGTGAATCCAGACTTCGTAACTAACTCTGTGGTTTATTCATCAGGAATATGGAAAGACATTCTGGATACCATTTGATCCAATCATGTACCATGTCAGGTAGTACTTGTTATTAATGGTTAGGAGTGAACTTTGGTGTCAGCTATTTTCGATGTCAGATACTGTTTAGTAGTGCATAGGAATGAAGCCTTCTCAAATGATATGGATGTCAGGTACTAAATGAACACTGTTACAACTAGTCGATGATCCGGAGTCTGAACGATTTCGGATACTGGATAGAGGCAGTCAAAGGTGATTAGGGTACGATTTCAGGTAGTGGTAAAAGGTGTTTAGTGGTACTTGAACGTGGTATTGAGCAATTCATATTTAGTACACAGATTCACAGACTAACAACCTTACTGGTTGATACTCTTGAGCTATGAAGAAAAAAAAAACAAATGAAGAGGATGCTCTAAAGAAATTCATTTAGTGAAAACTACTGCAAGGGGTAGTAGTTTACTCTCTCAACCACGTCTACTCTCAATTTGTAAAATAAATAGGCCTGCAATATAAAAGACAACAGTACATTAAGTCTGGGCATTGTGTTGCAGTCATTAGACCGAGAAAGAAATAATCAAGTAATGCAGTGGAACGATCAAGCAAGTGATTTCACTACCGAATTGACTTGATTTATACATATGCAAATCACCTTGAACATTAATAAGGTATTAAACTATTATACACAACCAATTTACATTCATTAGAAAACTTCTTTTTATTTTAATTTAGGTTATAAAGAAAGGATTAACTACGTTAAGCAACAAAAAATCAAAGTGTATAATTATAATCCTTGAGCCTTGTATGGAACCAGGTATTAGAGGGAAATCGGGAAATAATAAATGAACCAAATAATGAAGTCGTAATACTTTAGGTAGTCACTGTTGGAAGAATTTAAAAATAATCGGTGAGCTAAAGTCTCAAAATCGTCAGTCATGAATGAAACGAGCGGTAGAAAAAGATATCCTGCAAAACACAGAAGACGAAGAGAACCTATACATGTTCAAAACAGTAATTCGTTTTTTGGATAAATTAAACTAGTAAATGAATCGAGTGTTTTGAAACAATCAAATCATAAATTAATGAAATCAAAATAATTCTAAACTATATTCGTTTTGCTTCACCTTTAGTTTTTTATTAATTTTGATGCAATTATTTTTTATTTTGCAAGCCACAGTATTTATAGTGTGTAGAGAAGCTATCTTGCAAACGTAATATAAACCTTTTAGGCGATCAATATTTTTCATTTTTTTGTATGTCGTTATTTTCATTTTGTCAGTTACTACAAACTTGAAATCTTTGATCTACAACAATCGAACATTTTATTAGTATTAATACTAAGCCATGTTATACTAAAGAATCTCTTACAGCAGATGATTGCTTTTGTAGCTTTAGACCAAAGTATTTCAAACTTCTTTCGACGCGGAACCCTTTTTGGTTCCAGTAACTTTCCCGGGAACCCCAGATTCTAATGATTTCACACAATCATAATATAAATATCTTCATATGCCTTTTTAAATAGTATGTATATTTAAAAACAATTAAAAAAGTAATATTACACCAATATGTATTTTTGAATAAAAATTCAAAACTAAAAGATTTTAATTTTCATATTTTCCACAAGTGCATAACACATAAAACATAATTACTAGCAATTTTAACACAGAGTTTGTTTCGTAATCATTTTCAGCTTTATAGTTGAGAGTTTGATTCTCAGCATTAAGTCTACTTCGGTATTTGGTTTCTATGTTAGTTTAAAGGGAAAATCCAGTTTCACATAAGTGGGTAGTGGGAAATGACAGCGATGTGTGAAGTGCTACTTTTGCAATAGCAGGAAATTTGGGAATCAGATGGTTCCAAAAACTGACTAATGATTAATCCTAAATATGAATAAAATTTTGATCACTTCTACTTGTGAGTATATGTAGATATAAACCTTATTCGGTTTCATGATTCAAAAGAATTATAGAATAAATCCATACCCACCAAAAAATGTTTTGTAGAAAAATGTTTTTCACAGAACCCCAGACAGTCCGTTAAGGAACCCCTGGGTTCCACTGATCCCACTTTGGGAACCTCTGCTTTAGATAATTTATCTCTTATATGGCTTTCCCAATTTAGTTTTCTATTTAAAGATTGTCAACAGTTTTTGCATACCTCTGACAGCTCCAGTCTATTATTCTTATGAAGAGGCCTTTGAAGGCTATTTTTTTCCTTCTTAAGAAAATATAGTGACCGTTTTAGCTTAACCCATGTCCCAAACATTCTTCTTTACCCAACTATCAGGAATAGAAAGCATACAACATATATGCATTACAATAAACCATTACCCAGCTTATAACAAGGTCATCTGCATATCCTTGCATACTACAACCTTGATTATTTACAGTATCCAGTAGGCCTTCCACTAGTAATGACCACAATAGAGGATATGACACTACTTCCTCAAGACAGCCTTCAGTCCAGACAATTTCCGTAGTGTTAGTTCTATGGAATATTACTTACAATAATTAATTTTGCGTTAGATTGTTCTATACCCTCTAACTTCTCAGGTTTGAAATAAATTGTATATTAGCTCTGATTCAATTATTTCTAACCGTGTTCTCAGGTCCAAAAAGTAAATTTTTCGTGAGCAAACTTTTGAACTATCGACAAGAGAAGCACATTAGAACAGATCTGACCGAGGTGAAACTGTAGTCCTCAAATTGTTCTGAATCAGTTCTTTGTAATGACTGATCAAATAAACAGAGTCGCATTAAAGTAAATTAAATCATTAAATTTATTATCTATGAATTTAATAACACTTCAGCAGAGAGTTTTAAATTATATCTGCATGATAGCCTCATTAAAATAAAACCCAAGTCAATTGATTTTCAACGAGATTATAACCATAATATGTTTAGTTATACTAATGTTGAGTTTAGATAAATCCAGATTTTTTTATTATATTTTCATTTTGTACTTTCTAATTGTTGAATTCTTTTCCTTACATCTTTCTTCTAGAGAATTCAAAGGGCGTTAAGTATACGTCTTTTCTTCACACATTTCTGTTCACTTACTTCCTCATAACTACTACTAAGATGTTGACATTTTTTTGTAATTCGAAACAGAGAAAAGAAAGGGCAGATTAAATCTCTTTTTGCAAATTTAGAAAAAAAGGCCTTTCGTTAAGTGTCATTAGAGGAAGGGTGGAAAATGGATGGACGATAAGATATCTATAATGTATTGGAGAGAGTAGGAAAATTGGGAACGCTACCAATGCTAATGTCAGACAACTTTTTTAAAAAAATTCCATTAGTTATTTTAGCCTGGTATTAATATCAATACGATTTCATAAGTGCTCCCATTAGCCCTGTTGTACAGTCTACTTTACTGATCTGAGTATTTTATTGATCTCAGAGCACTTTCAAGCACACTTCATCTCAGTATGAACTAAGACTCATTACAATGACTGACTATTCTTCCCTTCTTGCAACAATTTAGTTCTTCTGTTATCTAAGGGCAAAGAATAAACTTTTAACATAGAACTCTAATGGTTTGAGTCCCAAAGGGAATAAAGTAGAAGCAGTTATAAACAACTACAGAAAGAATATATTTAATGCTAGGAGGCGAGGTAAAAGGTTTTTCAAAAGTGTAAATCACAAATAAAAAGTTATAAAAGACCAGATAACAACAGCCAGAACGAATGGCGTTCTATTTACTAGTTGGAAGAAATCCCCAGTAACGGCCTGTACTGGGACTGATTTATGTAGACCACTGGTAACGTTAAAAAAGTATTATCTCCCTTAAATTTAATTAACAAAAACTAAATAATATTTCGCATCCATACGAATCTGACATCGGTTTCTTATTTCCAAAAATGCAATGAAAAGATCTTGTGATTTTCTTAGGAATTTACAAGAACTTCTTTTTTTATAAACAATATTTATAGCATATGAAATATGCTATATATTATATATCAATGAGTTGGGTTTTTGACTCTGACGAAGACCGCTTGTTACGGTTGAAAGATCTTAGTCTTGTTTTCCCATTTTCTATTGTGGTTTGATCATTGATTATATATATATTATATATATATATATATATATAACAAAATCCAAAACGACAAGAAAAGAGAATACCAAAGAAACTTTACAGAATTCAATATTTCGAACTGCTGTTCGTCATCAGGAGAGTAGACTAAGTGAGACGAAGTGAGAGAGATCTCCCACGTCGAAGAACGGAGCGCGATGAAGAAATAAAGAGTCAACCGAAGAGCAGCACTAGCGTAAAAGGGAGCTAGGCACTAAACGTCGGAGAACGAGAAAGCAAAAGCAATAGATAAAATTATTAAAATAAAAATTATAAATTAAAATTATAAAAAAGGAAATAATAATAAAAAAGTGTAAACACTGCAACAACAGCAGTAAAGGGTCTATGACAAACGCCACACACACTAATTCAATTAAATATAACATAGCCCGGACCAGATTCTTACGAGGAACTCTTCTGCGGAGGACGCCTTGCCATTCTGCCCTCTGTGAATTAAAGTAGGGACTGCGAGCCCTCTCCAGGAAGGACGGATGCAGCCAGCGTGTTAAGAAACCGACGGGGAGGTCTACATACACCCATCATTGAATTTACAGAAACACCAACAACATATCTAATGAAATCCATTAAGACATAGTAAACACAGAGTTCGACGAGGTACACTTCAAGCCAGGACGCCAAACTTCATCAACTCATTGAAAATTAAGTAGGACTGCGAGCCCCTCTCCAGTGAAGGCTTAGGGCCGAGCAGACGGAGTGTGCTAGGAACGTGTTCAACGAATAAACACCCACAACAATAAGAGTGCAAATAAACTAACAGGGATTGGCTCGTCTTTTACAATATTAATTGGCTTCAATATATATATTTATATATATATATATATACGAGTTCGGTTAACAAAGAGCAAACACAAAATGGGAAACTTACAGATTCATTTTCGGGTAATCCTTTTCAGTAAAAAAATGGGAGACCAAGACGTTGTGGCAACGGCAAGTAATTAATACTTCCGTTACTTCCGTTCCCTCAATGCTTGGTTCCCATTTCTTTTCTCCTGAAGACGGGAAACCCGAAAATTTGGTCTGTAAGTGTGTTTCCCACTTTGGTGTTACTCTTTTTATCTCCTCGTATTGTTCCAGTTTGGATCTATTTGACAGTAATATATATATATATATATAATATATAAAGATGGCTTAGTAACACGGTTTAAATAAAAAAAACTTTATACATTTGACTTTATTACTTATCACCTCTTACTTTACTCCAATTCTGTTTGGTCCACCTACTGTCTTCCTACTATGATGGAGAGGTATGCAGATAGGAAGAGACAGACAGAAAGACCCTTGGTCATTTTTTACAGATTATTACTGGTACAAGATAGGGTGTCAGAGAAGGTTTCAGTGCACAAAGACTGAATAGCTGATTAGATGTCCCTTGCAAGTTCTAGTTGAACCACTTGTCTTGAGCGGTGGCAGTTGTCAGATGCATATAAGCCTTTTAAGTCGATATGCCAGATTAAGCTCTCATATTATGTTCTCTTTCTCTTTTCTCACAAACTTTACAACTGTTTTCTACCACAATCGTTATGACCCTTACTCATTTGTTTCGATGTAACAGTGATCATAAATAATTGTATATTCCACAAATTTTGAAATATGTCACATTTGTCCCTACTAAAATTAGTGTCTGTCTGAAGACTATGTCTTGGATAAGGAAGTTTTTTTTAGGTAGTAATAATTTATATGAATATCATTTTTCCTTCACTTGACATTGATTAATCAATGAACTATTACATTGATTTGTATTCTCGACTGCTAATGTTGATTTCTTGTCCTTTTGCACAAGGTGACTGGTAATCAGAGACAGCAGACCTGACACATCACATAAGATACCATTCTCACTGTGGGCTTAACTGAGCAAGTGCCCATTTGAAACTGTCAAACGACCCACACTGAACTGTCGTTCTCTCAACTCTGATAATAGTGACGTCCACAAACAGCTGACTTTTCGTCTTGAAAAGTTTTTGACAAATGGAGGAAGTAACTGGACATAAGACTATAATAAATACGAGTAGCAGATGGAGAGGTCGAACGTCTGGAAACAGGCTACTTTTTACCAATCCCAATGTTTTCTGTGGCTGAGGTAAACGACCTTACCGACAAAGCCACCAAGGCACCCTTTAAGAATATAAACTTTAAGAAGGATCATTTCGAATTCTGTGTTCGCTTCAAAAGTTAAATCAACATCCTCCTTCTTATAGCACTGTTTGCAAAAGTAATCGCTTCCAACCCTCTGTAATACCAAAGTGCTTAAATATCTGAAATATGAATTATAACATGTATTCGATTATATCAGACGATATAATATGTGATACCATATGGAATGTGTGAAATACAAGAAAAAATATTCTTCATCTCTTTAAAGTCCAAAATTAGTGCATGAAACTTAGTTTATTCTAAATTCTCAAGCTCCAAGTGCATAGGAATTAGTGGTGGTCAGTTGAAATAATCACACCATGTCTTAACAGAACTTATAACGTTACAATTCTAAATACAAAGAAATCACCACAAACTAAATTTACGGTGATTTCTTTACTTGCAGATCCTATTGTGACATCTCTGCATTCCTTAATATAAAAAGATTTCACATAAACACGTGAAACAACAATCAATGATCAAACCACAATAAAAAATGGGAAAACAAGACTAAGATCTTTCAACCGTAACAAGCGGTCTTCGTCAGAGTCAAAAACCCAACTTAGTCTTGTTTTCTCATTTCTTATTGTGGTTTGATCATTGATTCCTTAATATATATTATCATTGTATAATGTTATACCAAAAGCGATTACATAAATAAATACATACATGAAGCATAAATGAGCTTTACTTAGATATAGAGTTCAAAGACTGAAAGAAAATAAACGCTTAAAATTCCAAAGAGGGTTTAAGATGTTTGGGTCCTAGAAACATTTGCTTTTATGGTTAGCGGTTTAAACCTTTATTTTTATTTGGTTTTCCAAACTAATTTTGAAGGGATAGTTGAGATCACTTGCTACTGAGAATGCTTTCCGATTAACCGTTCTGTACTGGTGAGGGTGGTCAGAAGTGTGATATAATAGAATATTCCTAAAATGGGTTGGCAGTGAGAAAGACTTCACCCTGTCGTATTGATGCACATTGTCGCAAAGCTCTATTTCAGCAGCAGTCAGCCAGGCTAATCATCATTTATTGCTGCAGAGCTTTTGTTTCTCCCTTGACTCCCACAGCCACTATCTCTCTCAATTCAGTTTTACTGTTCTATTCTGTCTCCCTTTCTCTTACCATTTTTATTTTCAAAACAGCATTTTTTTTTTAAATATCTATTGTTTTATATTTATCCTCAACACACTTTTACCATTTCCAAACTACAGTAACATTGCACCTTACTATCTAATATTCTATTTGGTGTATATATCGATGAAAAAATCACATTATGGCATTCTAAATGACAGTGAATCAATCAACCAGTAATACCTCATCCGAGTCACAAAACAGATAAGCATAAAAAATACATACACACAAAACAGGACAAACCATTTACGATTATTGATATTTCGAACAGCAGCCTGTCATCAGAATATACATGATATTGATGACCTAAGGATCAACAAATATATAAACTTAAACATTTTGTTCTGTTTTGAGTCCTATTTTTAGTTATACAAACCTTGGTTTTGAACCAGCGTTTTCATATTTTTAATAATTATATATATGCTTAGCTTAATATATATATATATATATATATAATTAAAATAAGCAGTGACACATAAACAGAAACACAACAAAGACTCACTTTTCAATATTTCGACCGTAATGGCGGTCGTCCTCAGGAGAAGAAGTGAATTGACGGAGGGACGACAGTCAACTCATATATATATATATAAGTCTTAAATAGATCAAAAAGAAAAAAATGTTTCAAAACAAATTTGTAAAGAATAACATTTGTAAAACGAGTAGATTGGCTGATTTTAAACTTTCTTTAAAGTTAATATGTAGTGAAATATTTGAATTTGAATATATTCTGCCATATTTTTGTATATTTTCTCGCTTATAACTTTTGCAGATATAGTTGCAGGACTTAATTTACATTCTGAAGACAGCCCTCAGAAGTGATATTTTGAGAGATTTATTTGAAGGTGGTTTGAGTATTTTTAGCTTTGGCATATATTTGGGCGTTGCCGAGTGGCCGGAGGGGAGTCCCAGACACACTTGGACGGGGTGTTCTATGCGTCAGTCTTGAGAGCCCTCCAGACCTAATTGAAGTTTGCATTTTACATCACCCCACACCTCTGCAAACAAACTTCACCCTCAACCCTCATATTTACCTTTCTAGTTTATCAACTTTATCCTCACACTTCACCCAGCATGCTCAACTTTGCCCAGCTCACCTACTTTGATTAAACATTATCAAGTACCGCTAGGATCGCAAGCCGTGACCTCAGTCAACCCACTCCACTCGTATGTCTAACCTTCGAACCTTCTAACATTCACATAAGTAAATACAAAGATTCCTTTATTAACAGTATAAATGTATTATTAATTTAATTTATTAATATCTAGCAACATCATTATAAAAGACAATACTGCCAAGAACCTACAAACTTTACTTAATAATGGTATTAGCACATAAAAACATTATTAAGCGGCTATAAAAAGATCATAATCGGTCCATTATATTAAATAATCACAATGTTATAATTTTTTTTTATTTGTAATAATGTATTATTACTGTATTATTATTATTATTTTTTTTTATTTGTAGCATGTATTAGCTGTTTTATACATGAAAGTATTAGCAGTTGACATTCTTATGTATTTAATGAATAATAGTTGAGAATATAAAATAATTACTTAATATATCAACAAATGATATTTATTACAGTTAACAGAAGTTTTAGAAATTATCAAATTAATATAAGTAAAATATTAACACCACACAATTATCTATAATAGGAATATAATATATATATATATAATATAATAGTAATTAGCACAGTGTCTATAATCAAAAGACACTATCATAATGCCTATATTTTCTTCTTTTGATATATCTATTTCAATAAAAATGGGCTCCCGACGCATCGAAAAGTACAGGAAAGTTTTTAATAAAAGTAATTCTCTCTAAATTAAGGAGTTCAGGACTAATTGCATTGGCTGTAGCATCTCAGGAATTGACAACTTCTTTCAGTTGTCAAGATAGGAACTGATGCTGATATTTATAATACTTGAATCAGTCTTACTTGTGGCGCGAATTTACTAAATTCCATTTAACTAGCAATATGAGGGTTCAAGAAGAAGATGAGGAATGTTCTAAATTTCTGATAAATATTGGTGAAGATGAGTTGAAAAGAAAGAGATTATTACTGCTCGAAGGCATGTTTAACCGTGCACACAATGTTGATTAGTGTATTGAATACATTTACTCTTCATTCGCCAACCCACAAATATTGTTCACAGAAAATTCTATCTAAGTTCGATTTAATGACATACTCAGTGAAATTAATCATAGGTTCATTGAATAATTTCCATGAGAAATTAAACAATATCTCTCATACAACTCGGTTTGTGTAGTAACAGAACCACATTAACCTCAAGAATTTCTTGATTCACTAGAGTTGTTTGGATTGCTCCAACATAAGCTAGCTAGAACTTAAAAAGGAAGCTCCTGTCATGTATGTATGAGAAACATTGATCCACCGCGCTTATGTAATGGAACATGACTAATAACTGAGGAGCTTTATACTAATGTTATTGTTTGTAAAATTATCGCATCACGGTGTCAAGGGGAAATAGTTTTAATTCCAACATTGAAAATCGTTTTATCTGAAGAGCACAACATTCCTTTTTCAAGAATTCAATTTCTAATTCAGTTAGTATTTGCCATGACTATTCATAAATCTCAAAGAGAGACTCTACAGAAAGTTTTAGTTAATTTATGTACAACAGCATTTCAACATGGCGAATTACATGTTGCTCTCAGTAAGGTCAAACAGAAAGAAAACATTAAAGCTTTTTTTGGAAAATTCAAATTGAACAAAAAATGTAAATGAAAAGAACTGTTTTAAAAATATGTTCATTATCCTCTTTATTCAAAATGAATCAATTTAGAGTTTAACTGCATTTATGTGAGCATGATTGCATTAAAAAGGAATATGTTGGATGACCCAAAGGATCACAGGTAGTTTAGTACATATATATACCCAAGACGTTTGATATTAACTTTACTTATAGTAAAGTTGAGTGTAGGCCAGTCCAGATTTTTTTCAATGTTATAGGTACTTTGCACATTTTAAATCATTTCCAACAGTGATTGATCAGAAAATCTACTTTATTTTCCAAATTAATTAAATGTAATTATTCCTAAATATGACACAGTAATATACAGATGTTATTTATTACGAATATACACTATACATCAATTTAAATATGATAAAGTTAGTTACAATGAAATGTAATTACGATGACAATTATAATGGAAGGCTTTACACATACCACTAAAAGTATGATGAAAAGACGTCCACTAACATTTACCAAAGCGCAGGGGACTTTTTGAATGTTTACAACTTTCCCATTTTGAGAAAAACAATGATGCTGTTGTTCAAAGTAAGTTTCTTAACTTTCGCAACTTCTTGGGAGATGGAATAAAAACTTTATTCTACAGAAGTGTGAAGAGGAAGGACTAAGTACGGCGAGTTGCGCAGTACATGCCATGGTTTATGCTACCATAAAGAACTGCTCGAGCAGATGCCAGGCCTGCCTCATACTGTCATTAGCCAGGTATACCAAGGCTCATAATCGCTGTGTAGGCCAGCAGGTCATCTCTGTCACTCACGCATGTCACCATTACCCACTTCTCTCTCTTTCATAGTTATTTCCTAGCTTTAACCTCTTTTATCATGATAACTACTGACATTTTTCAAGTCTTAGCTCACAGCTGAAGTTTAACTTTATATTACTTCTAACGTAGTACAATCAGTTATGTTGTATTTACTCATTGTATGGTAAAAAGCTAATGAAATAGTCTCCACACATAGAAATTTAATACTAGAACAACACGTCCTTCAGGCAATAACTAAAAATTACAATGTCATCAGAGAGTTATCTATAAGTATAAAGTAAATTGTAAAATAAGTAAATAAGTAAAATAAAATAAGGAAGAGAGTACATACTCAAGGTGAGTGTCTGTTGTACAACTGACTTGGAATGGGATTACTTTTTACCCTACTTATTACTTATACTAATTAAACACAGCCAAATATCTTATACGTCGTAGTGTTTGTAAATTTATGTTACCAAAGCGATCAAAAGAAACTTCGTAATTACGGAGATTACTAAAAGTTTTATTAGGGTCTACGAAGTTTGTCCCTTGTTTCCATTTCTCTAGACAAACGATAACTTTCTTTTCATTCCTGCTGTCAGGAAAGCAGGCTTCTTTTCACGAACATTACAGTAATTGTATCCTACTCTCTTTCATAACCTTTAAAACAAGGGTGGCAAACAAGGGCGCACTGCGAACTCTTGGCGCAGTGCCTTCTTTTGCGCAATCACATAGAACAATATCGCAATCACATAACTATTTTCTGACTTAATTTCGCTATATAGAAATAATGCGATGTTAGGCGAATAAGTTTGCATGAATTATACCGTTTGCATTTGACAATTTAATTCCAACATCCCTCTAATACTATTACAGTTAATAGAAACAAAACCACGATGATTATACTTTCCTGTATTTATAGTATTATAAACCCTAATGTCTAATACTTTAATTGTGTATAAAGCGTTTTAGTGTGCCTTCTCTTCCTGGCAAAAGATTATAGTTTCATTAGAATATGTTCATTAATATATTAGAAAGTGTGTTAAAATAAATGTATTTATATTAGCAAGATAGAACAATAATTGCTGCAAAAAAAAAAGAGTTCTAACAGAGTAGATTTATTTAAAAATGTATGGGACCAGCCAGTAAACATGTATTATGTAAAGTAAAATTTAAAATACCAACACAAGCTACCAATTGGCGTAAAGAAAAACTAAAAAAAAGGGATTTATCTCAATAAACAAATAATAAAAAATATAAAAAACAATAATGAACATTTTATCATTCAAATCACGTATTAATGTGAGAACAAGATATCAAACTATATAAATATATTAATATAATATATCATATTAATTATATATAACATATTGAGTACTTAAGTACCAATACTTAAGTGCTTAAATACTTAAGTATATAAACACTTAATATTATGTTGAGTGTTCTCAACCTACATTTCAATTGTTATGTTGGTAAACATGTTGAATACACTCGTGCTTCAAATTTATTTTGTGTTATTTATTAACATTATTTAAAGCGTCATTCTTAACAAGAATCTATTAAATTATCTTATTATATTATTAAATTATGAAATTATCTATTAAATAAGCATTATATCTTCTAAAGTTGACTAAACTAATTAAAGCCAAAAAGATAAAAGTTATATTTAACATTTAATGCATATTCGGGTAGTACTAGGTACAGATGAAAAGAATATTTGTAAGCACTAATAATGAACGTCAGAATAACAACTAAAAGCATGTTGTGAACGGGTTAGACATAAAAACATACCTGTGCACTGCATATACACCATACGAGGTGTGGAAATAAAGTAGTGAGACTGGCAACGTCGCTTTCGATCTGGCAACGCTGGAGACGCGTGGCCTTGAGTAGCGTCAGGTGCACGTGTGATGCGCCTCCAGTATGAATCTGAACTCGCCACAGTCATTTGTTTGTCCGTAGCGTTAGTTTTCGTGAAATGGTTTTTTCTTGAGCGTTTTAAAAATGAGTGACCTCAAAGTTGAGCAGCGGTGTGCAATCAAATTTTGCTTCAGACTTGGACATAATGCAACCGAAACTTTTGAAAAACTTCAGGAGGCCTATGGAGAACGTGTTTTATCAAGGGCACAGGTTTTTCGGTGGTTTAAGGAATTTTCAGAAGGAAGAGAGTCGATTGAAGATGAACCACGAAGCGGAAGGCCTTCAAGTGCAAACACCGATGAAAATGTCAACAGAGTACGGAACCTTGTGCGTTCAGATCGACGCTTGACAGTCAGAATGATCGAATGATCGAAAAAGAGTCCTTCGTGTGCGGCCAAACATCAAAGACAAGTGGGTGTTGCATCACGACAACGCGCCCTGTCACACTGCCATCTCAATAAACGAGTTTTTGGCCAGTAAAAACATTCCTGTTGCTCCTCAGCCTCCTTATTCACCAGACTTGAGTCCTTGTGACTTTTTCCTCTTCCCGAGATTGAAAAATCACCTCAAGGGAACTCATTTCGGGACACTACAAAACATACAAACTGCTGTAACCGACCAGCTGAAGGCCATTCCAGAATCCGAGTTCCAGCAATGCTACAATGATTGGAAGGACCGTCTCCAGCGCTGTGTGGCTTCCGAAGGGAACTATTTTGAATGTGACAATATCACATTGTAATTATATTTGAATAGAAAATTTAAAAAAAATCAGTCTCACTACTTTATTTACACACCTCGTATAAGAGAATTTTCAAGAGGTAAGTTTTTAAGACATTCTTATGAGAAGCCTTTAATAAAAGTTCTTGAGAGTAATCATTCATCAAGAACTGTTGAAAGAAGGGAAATGACAACTCCGCACTATTAGATTGGTCGATACATTATATGCAGTTAAGGTTTCAGTTAAAAGCTTTCGTTTTGTTCACCATTGTCTTTATTTCGATTCCTTCATTTGAAGGTTCCACTCCAACATCACACTTATTCTTTGTCTAGATATTCTTTTCGTTCCCACAAATTTATATATATATATATATAATATATAAACTCAAAAAATTGTTATTGATCTCTTCAATTCTATTCAATGTTTTGTTATTGAGGGCTAGGTCAAATAAAAGAAAATACTCCTTTCTAGGCCGACGTTTCGATGTATTTGTACATCATCTTCAGGGCTAAAATTAGAGTAAGACTATAATACAACTTTAAGTCATAAACTAACCTTTCTTCATGTAACCTTCATATGTTCACCCGCCCTGTTTTGTGGAAATGATAGATGAATATAACAAGTAGTGTTTTTCGTACTTAGAACCAATTAATTCTTATGTAACTTAAATAACCTTTAGCACACTTTCCAAGGTAAAACTGATTTCCTTTTGTTTGATACTTTTAAATAGATGTGTACTCAACAACTCTGATTATAAAATAACCTTTTGTATGTATCTGGTCTTAAAAAAAAAATGTGTGTTAGTTCTATATGTGAGTTGTAGATTATTTTGATAAATGTATTATAGTCTTACTCTAATTTGTGTATTCATTACCCTGAAGATGATGTACAAATACATCGAAACGTCGGCCTAGAAAGGAGTATTTTCTTTTATTTGACCTAGCCCTCAATAACAAAACATTGAATATATATATATCTTTATAAATAAAATAATGATTTTGTCTGTACATTGCTTAGAACTGACTCATTTCAAGTTTTCTTTACGTTTCATACATTGGAGAAACCGAATCCACCCTTAGAAAAATTTCTGTCGGTTTGTCTGTTTGTCCGCAAAACTTTGTCACAGGTAAACTCAGCTACCATAAGACATATAAAGATGAAACTTTTACAGTAGATTTGTGTAGGTCTAACTTAAAATATAGGCTCTGAATTGATTGGAAATTCAACGTAGAAGTTAAGTTATGGACGTTTAACGCAAAAATGTTTGTCACAAGTAAACTCAGCCACCATAAGACATAGCGAGCTGAAACATTGACACTGGATTTGTGTGTGCCTAACTTAAAATATGACCTCTAAATATATTATTAATTCAGTACAGAAGCGAAGTTATGGGGCTCTTAGCTGTATTTTCCTAACTTCACAGACAAGTTTGTTTTGAAAATACACAGGTGTGGCAAGTAGGTATTGTTAGTTGATTTTAATTTCAATTGAGCATATGAATATATTGCGTATTTGACATCATTGAAATGGTGTTTCGCAGAGTTGAGGATGTACTATCTATTGAGAATAAATGTTTTGTAAACGAGCAATTCTCAGCCCTTAATATGAACAGGGAGGAGAAATCAACAAACAAGTTCTTACGCTATATGAACCGAGGAAAGAACTTACAAGTCAGTAAAGAGATTGGATTAGTGATGAAGAAGCAATTCATTATCTAATTGAATTTCTTGACTCTGAATTTATTTCTCCTGAACTGCCTGCTCATGAGTAAAACTTAAAGTAGGAGAACCAATCATGCTGCAATTTAGTAGCAGTAACAAATTTCATGTTACGAAACATGAGTATTCCTAAACTGTGCAACGGGACACGACTCTGAGTTCGTGCTCTACACAGATATGCCATAAAGGCGGACATAATGACTGGATGTGGTATTGGGGAGTCTGTGTGTATACTACACATACCATTGATTCCGAGCCACTGTCTGTTTACGTTGAAATGATTGCAAAGTCCGGTCAGAGTGTATTTCGCAATGACGTTAACTAAGTCGCAAAGGGAGACTTCATCTAACGCTGGAATACAAGGTAGCGAAACCGAGTTTTTCTCACATGGTCAAATGTAGTTTACTTGCTCAAGGGTCAGAGGTTTCAACTCTTTCTTCTAGCATGAACCTGAAGGACAGACAGCTAATGTAGTGTATTTCGAGGCATTTGTTTAACACTGTAGTAATAATGGTATTTTCTACTATTCTATAATTTCTAATGACATTTTGAAATACCAAAAATGACGGAACTTCTGATTCCTCCGTGGTATAGCCGAAAGGAATAGGCACACGGCAATAAACCAAAACAGGAACTTCTGATTCCGTCAAAGACGGGTACGTTTGCTATGTAGTATATATAACTGTAAACTTTTTTAATTTAATATTTGCTTAATAAATACACTGGTAATAATGTAAGGTATGGGACCAGAGTAGCCCAGTAGCTTGCGTGATCGCCGATGACAGTAGTGCAAATGTATTATAAATAAATATAACAAACAAATATTTTTTTGAATTTAAAATGTGGATAATATAAAAGATGGTAATAAAGTAAAGGGATCTAGCCAGGGTAGCCAGTAGCTTGCTTGCTCACCGATGACAGTAGTGCAAATGTATTATAAATAAATACAAGAAAAATATTTTTTTAATTTAATATTTGCGCAAAATAAACACTGGTAATAAAGTAAGGTATGGAACCAGAGTAGCCCAGTGGCTTGCGCGCTAGCTTTTGACTGGGAGCACGTTAATTAGAACTAACTCATTTCAAGTTTTCTTTACGTTTCATACTTCAGAGTAGCCACATGTACCCTTAGAATAATTTCTGTCTATCGGTTTGTTGACAAAATATTGCCACCATAAGACATATAAAGCTGAAACATTGATTGTAGATTTGTGTTTGTCTAACTTAAAATCTAATCTTTGTATACAGAGGCATTTGTTTAGCACTGTACTAATAATGGTATTTTCTACTATTCTATAACTTCTAATTGTAGTATTAGTATAATACTATAATTGATATTTTGGAATACCAAGTATAATAGAATTTTTGATTCCGTCAAAGACGGGTACATTTGCTAGTATATCAATAAATGTGAGTATCATAATATATAAAAATATGAAATAATTACTATAACTATCATTGCATAAATAGCCGTAACAACCATAAGAAGAATCCAAAACATTAAAACATTGAAAGAGCAAAATTAAAATATAGTCCAAGAATTTGAGCTTTCAAACATGTCTCAATTAAGCCTTCCTTATCTTACTAGGAAACATAATGAGGACACCTGTGAATGCAACAAATAGTTGTATCTCACAAGACTTGACATGAGCGTGAAACATGAAAACTTGTATGTCATCATGAATTATGTTAGTGTTTCTTCATAAAACATTCATTTCATCTCCTGATGACGACAAGGGTCAACATATAAAAATCAGGAGTTTGACTACTTTTCTAGATGTGTCTCCACAATAATCTAACTTGTTCTGGTTGCTTGTTTAAATTTTGGATGTACACACATTTAAGGGAGTGCTTTTTTACAAAGATGATTTGGAAAACTTAAGAACAATTGAATACTCTATTTATATAAGCGTAATTTCTTTTATTGTATTGCTTTAGAGTTAGATGAATTTACTGTAGTATTTCCTCATATATGTAATAAACAAATAAACTAGTAATGGTGCCATTAATTGAATTCTTTTCGGAATATAGGTTTTAAAAATACGAAAGTATCAACATTTTTTTCAAAATATTTGAAAATTAGTATTTACTTAATTCTTGTCTGAGACAGAAACTAATTTTTAAACATAAATTTTCGTAATACTTTTTTTCTATATTTCTGATAAAATCAATCTTAAAAAACAATAATTTAAATGATAATTAAGAAATGAAATACTTCTACAATACAAATATTCTGAAGCATTTAGATATAAAACTCAGAGACGATGAGATTGACAGATTAAAAGAAATGCTACTTACAAAAAAGAAACAGAGCTAGATCTACAGAAAAGTTAGAAGACTTGAAAAAAAACACCAAGCTGTTGAATTACAGGAAACTATAGAATGAGTCAACACCATGGAATATTTATAATTATACAGTCAAAAGAATTCACGAATATATTGGAGAAATCTTGAAGGCCAATCTATAACCATTTTCGATTATTAAGGCTATTGGTTTAAGATTATTCAAAGCAATTCACTCAATTAGGGACTGCCTTTAAGAAAGTTTTTCAAAGAAAACACTGTTCTTGGTTTTTCTGAAATAAGTTGGAAAAAATTTAGCTTGAAATTAATTAGGGAGTTATATTTACTGTAGAAAGGACTGGTGGATTACAAGAAGTAGTATTTTCAACGCTGAGTTGATATACGGTATGAACTAAGAAGTACGATCGTGAGAGTTTCTCTATTTATGTTGAGAAAACAGCTCTTAACATGAGAGAGAGAGAGAGAGAGAGAGAGAGAGAGAGAGAGAGAGAGAGAGAGAGAGAGAGCATTAAAGAAAAAAGTCAAATAGTTGTGAAAAACAAAATTACTTCAGCAAATTATTAGAAATTTAAAATGCTTTCTGAATGCCATATCTGAGGAGGAATATATCGACATGTCTGCCAACAGATACTAATACAATTGCATCATTCATTATCAATGTTTGCCAAATATAAAGAATACCAAAATCAGTTAAAAGAGTCCACGCATAGATTTCTTCAAGATTTCTAATCATGATGAAATAGTTACTTCTTGATGATGCATGAGAAAAATGAGAGAAATCTAACCTCAATTTATATTCATAGACCATATTTGAAGCCAGCATTTCACAGTGAACAATTGGAAATATTAGAAAAAAACGAACATTTAAGACTTCACGTTAAATAAGAAGAATTAACTGCTTCTCTGATAGCCAATTAGTTCTAAACATCAAAGTCATTAACCATTTCTTTAATCTGCAGAATTTAAAAGATTATCTTGAATTTTCAATCTGAACCAAAAGCTTGGAAATCCTCAATAGAGAGTAACATTCCATTCGGGGGTCGGGTTAGCATAGTGGTTAACATACTCGCCTCTAAACTGATAGGACCGGGGTTCGATCCCCATCTGGCCCTCGATTTATTTATGCAGGAGGTGAATAAATCTGAGCACGTCGTCTCTCGGAGAATGACGTTAAACCATCGGTCCTGAGACCTATTAACCTAACATTCCATTGTAATGATAAAAACTTAATTCCGTCCTCTTTCCTTGAACGAATGATCTGCACTATGTCATTGAGAAGACATTAACAATGTGCCAAACCGCGACTCTGAGACTGTCATACTCAATGGACTAACTTGCATATTCTTCAGAGTCTGTGAAGAGAGACTCTGAAGAACAACTGAAATGTTCGAATGAAACGACTTCAAAAATTTAATTTCAGTATGGAAAAATTTTTAGCTGATTCAAAAAGAAAAGCATTATTTTAAAAAGGTCAAATATAAAATAATCGAAAATGAAATCCATTCAGTCTTCAAATATGAAACCACACAGACTGGAAAATTTATTTATTAAAATTATGGGTGGCACTGAAAATCCTTTGTGAGATGCAATCTCACAAATAAAAAAAATGGTGAGTTGCAAAAAAAAAAATGATTTCCAAACTTTACTCTTTAGGGGCAGTATATATGGCTCTCCGTTTAAGGAGAGAACGAGAGACTAACAAACACTCACTAAACACAAACACATTGGAGCTAACTGCGAGACGTCAATTGCGAGTGCTTCAATTTAATTAAAACTGAATCAATTTAATGTTTGAAGTACTAACGTTTGCATTCCTCAATAAGAGAGATGTAAACGACAATATGTTTCAATAAAGCAAATCATACACATCATTCTGAAATCAAATGCATGTATTAATCATCTAGTTTGATATCTTGCTAACTAATTTAAATGTGTTGTTTCTTTAATTTTTTTTTGGAAAAATTTTAAATTTATTTGAAACATAAAAAAAGGTAATAAGGAAAATAATTTAAAAGGCTTGAGAATCGTTAGAAAATTTAGTATCATCCCTTGACTATTAAATAATAAAAATCACAGTAAGAAATTCAGAAATGGAGTTAAAATCTTGGCTATACAACGGGTTCCAAGAGTGATTAATGTATAATAATTAAAACTTGAAACTGAGAAAGCACAGAAATGAAAGCGATTCTCTCTCTCTATGAATCCTCCAACACACTGCCTTCAGGAGAAATGAAGAATATATAGGAGGTGTGTAAATAAAGTAGTGAGACTGATTTTTTTTAAATTTTCTATTCAAATATAATTACAATGTGATATTGTCACCTTCAAAATAGTTCCCTTCGGAAGCCACACAGCGCTGGAGACGGTCCTTCCAATCATTGTAGCATTGCTGGAACTCGGATTCTGGAATGGCCTTCAGCTGGTCGGTTACAGCAGTTTGTATGTTTTGTAGTGTCCCGAAATGAGTTCCCTTGAGGTGATTTTTCAATCTCGGGAAGAGGAAAAAGTCACAAGGACTCAAGTCTGGTGAATAAGGAGGCTGAGGAGCAACAGGAATGTTTTTACTGGCCAAAAACTCGTTTATTGAGATGGCAGTGTGACAGGGCGCGTTGTCATGATGCAACACCCACTTGTCTTTGATGTTTGGCCGCACACGAAGGACTCTTTTTCGAAGTCAAAATGTGATGAACGGAGGTGTGATTCAAATTCAACTGTTCCCCGATCATTCTGACTGTCAAGCGTCGATCTGAACGCACAAGGTTCCGTACTCTGTTGACATTTTCATCGGTGTTTGCACTTGAAGGCCTTCCGCTTCGTGGTTCATCTTCAATCGATTCTCTTCCTTCTGAAAATTCCTTAAACCACCGAAAAACCTGTGCCCTTGATAAAACACGTTCTCCATAGGCCTCCTGAAGTTTTTCAAAAGTTTCGGTTGCATTATGTCCAAGTCTGAAGCAAAATTTGATTGCACACCGCTGCTCAACTTTGAGGTCACTCATTTTTAAAACGCTCAAGAAAAAACCATTTCACGAAAACCAACGCTACGGACAAACAAATGACTGTGGCGAGTTCAGATTCATATTGGAGGCGCATCACACGTGCACCTGACGCTACTCAAGGCCACGCGTCTCCAGCGTTGCCAGATCGAAAGCGACGTTGCCAGTCTCACTACTTTATTTATACACCTCGTATATAAGGATGGAAGAGCAAAGAGGTTTACGGGCACTACAGACTGATATGTATGTATACACAGCTTTATGGGTTTCTATTACCCTAGTTTAGTTTAAAAGACTGACATACGCATAAGCGGTACTATTATGGAAGGCTTGTATAAGTTCGAGTTGTATACATTGAATTATGAATGATTTGAGAAGCAAACAATTATAAGTGTTAACGGTCGACTAGAAGGGGGCTTAATAAGGAGGTAGTAATTAAAAGAGTGACTGCAAGGCTGATTATAAATGAGGTTACAAGTCTGCCACTTCGCACCGGCGCTATGCGATAAAACTTTCTGTGTGCGATTACAAATCAACTACCTACCACTTGTGCACTCAACTTAGCAACAAGGGCGTCTGTGCTCCATACAAACAAATAAAGCATACATATAAATTAAGAGTAACATGAATTAAAGATTCTCTATGAACAATACTTCAGATCTACATAAGGAGAAGGTCAGAAAATAAGTTGATACGAAAAAAGTATTCTCAGGCAGTCGATTCAAAAATGGTTTTAATTCTTCACAATCAAATCTCTGTTTTGAGAATATCTATCACATTTCATATTCTCTTTTGCACTTCTTCTGATGATGTTCAGTTTCCAAAAATATCCATCGTTTAAATTATGACCTGAATTATTTTTAGAGTTTAGGAAGCCTTATTGTTTGGGCGGTCATTGCCGTGTTTGAATTACACACGAACACTATGTAACTTCAGGCAGGGTAACAAAAGAAAAACAAAAACCTACGGAAAAGCTACTTCCGGACTAAAATCCTTCACCAAATAAATATACTTTGACGGGGAAACATGGCATGTGTCATATGATATATATGCGAAACAGCATAGAAAAACAAGAACGGAAAATAACTTACAAGAATCAACACAACAATTATAGATACGTATTTCAGAATTTCATACATACATATATGATATATATATATATATATATATATATATATAACGTGAAACAACAATCAATGATCAAACCATAATATGAAAGGGGGGGACTAAGATCTTTCAACTGTAACAAGCGGTCTTCGTCCAACTGAGTCAGTTGGGTTTTTGATTCGGACGTAGACCGCTTGTTACGGTTGAAAGATCTTAGTCTTTTTTTCCTCAGTTTATAATGGGGTTTGATCACACAAATATATATATATATATATATTCAAATGTATGGACTGTCTGATAGGATATACACAAATCAAATAAGCACTCGAATGACATCATTCGAAAAACTTTTTTCACAGACCTACAATAACAGCAAGAAAACAAATTTATACATCAATAACAAATATAGATATTAAACAATAGATTATTAATATGTGTGAAGTGATATAAGTAAAAATAATTTTAACAAAATATAAAGACTTACAGAACGAGAGGCTAAAGTAGCTCAGTGATCTGAGTGCTCGCCTCCCGACAGCAAGGTCCCAGGTTCGATTCTCACTCTGATTTCATCACGCGAGAAGTGAAAGAATTTGACGACGTCGTCTCTCGAAGAAAACCATTAAGTCGTCGACCCCCAGCCTGTAGGATGTCAGGTACTCGAAAGATCCCTATTCTAAATATACTTGAGTTAAGCCAAATTTAGGATTCCAAATGGTTCAATCAACCCGATATGTGGTTCACTCAATACAAAAAGGGGTGCCTAATAATTAATGAGCCACACTTACACTCCTAGAACAGCACTATAAAAGATTTAAGTGTCATCACAGGAAAGCAAATAACAACACTTACAGAGGTATGACTCCAATGAACAAAAGAAAGTATTAACTTTTACATTACTAGAACAATAGTAGTGTGTTTGCGCATGTGTGTATATAATAATAATAGCATACAAAGTGTGACACGGTCAGTTTTCCAGGTGCATATCAAACTAGTATTGCAAACTTTTTAACTCATTTAAAACCTTTTGCCCAGGTCTAAAAAACTGAGGAAACAAAAATTGTGCATCCGTATATGTTATATTAATATGTTGTTTAATTGTTTGTATATATATATATTCGTAAATTTTGGTAGCAGTCCTTCCTTGATACACACATTATTGAAAATGACACCAAATTTAGCTGATACCTGTTTCTTAACAAGTTTCTCAATTTTTCTAAATAACACTCTCGTTATTTCGTCTACACAATAAAGTACATCTCCTATGGTCGACATGTTTCGAATGATCAACATTCATCATCAGGACGTGAATAAGATCTAATGTGAAAACCTGGTTTATTATATACACAGAGAAGGTAGAAGGGGGGGTTTTTTCCATAAAGTTTAAGATAGTTGGGCGTTAATCTGTGGGGTGAGTGGCCTCCCGGCATGCGTCGCTACCTGCAAGGGTTTCTGGCCGCCCTTGATGCGAACTAAATAGCTTCAAAATACGGCTACTATTTTCCACCTGAATATTAAGGAGTGGCTTGAATTTTTGAATTAATAGAGTCTCTAAAATTTTCAGTCTATGGTGGTTACTCTCATTTTTTATTATTTTGGTATTTGCAACCAGCATCTCTCTTGTTAATTTAACATTATGTTTGTCCTGCGTGTGTTTTTTGGGGGCTCCGGCCATTAGGTGCATGGTGAGCCTTCTTGATAGGGATGTATTATATATATATATATATAAACTCAAAAATTGTTATTGACCTCTTCTATTCTATTCACTGTTTAAACGTCGGCCTAGAAAGGAGTTTATTTTCTTTTATTTGACCTAGCCCTCAATAACAAAACAGTGAATATATATATATATATATATATATATATATATATATATGATGGCAGCAAATCCTCACGTAAACATGTTTCATTAAAGTACACAGCAGCCTCTGCGATAACGACTTTTAAGCTGGTCTGCTCCAATTTACGAACAACTTTGCGGTGGGCTGGTGTTAATAGCCATATTAATTGCCCAAGAGACATCTTAATTTGGCATGAGCAGATGTAAAAAGAAAATCACAACTTTTTACAAAATCACAACAACAAAGTTTTGCCTTTCGTCTGGAAGTTGTGATTTTCTTTTTACATCTGCTCATGCCAAATTAAGATGTCTCTTGGGCAATTAATATGGCTTTTAACACCAACCCACCGCAAGGTTGTTCGTAAATTGGAGCAGACTAGCTTAAAAGTCGTTAACGCAGAGGCTGCTGTGTACTTTAATGAAACATATATATATATATATGAGTATGGGTATGTGTGTGTGTCTGAAAGTGTTGGTGATATATTGATAACTCCGGTGGTAAATACTGTAAAATAATCACATTATGCGGTCAATATTAATAAAGACCGACACATTCTGGGAAGAAAAAACAAGAGCAAGAAAGAGACCTTGTTTTCAATAATTCATTATCGCCATTATCATTTGCACATTTCCCGCATTGAAATTCAGCATATATTTGATTTATGAGATGGTTAGAAACAATTGCTTCCCATTGACTTTTTGTGGTTATTAATGGTCTTGATAGGACACCAGTGATTTATTTTTACAAGAGGAGCTTCGCTGGCAATTAGAATTACGAATGCAACGATTTGAACTACAATTATCATTACCGAGATTCTTGATTGCCTAAATTACCATTTCCATGAACATATTTTTTTAACTCACTTCAAAAACTAGATCTTGATTCGGTCAAATAAAAGTTTTTTTGCATAAAATTAGTATAACACCATCTTTTACAAAAAGAAAAATATACTTTCAATAGATAGAGGTAACACTACTATGGTATATAAAACGTACCCTTCATATATGTTCTATACACTGCTACATATGATGCATCAACTTGAAGAAAATAGGGGAATCACGAAACCGGCTCTTCATCCAGGTTTTTGGTGTTACCACCATTCATGGATAAATAAATCCTTCATAATTTTCAACCAATTTCAGTTTCATCCTTTTCCTCTACAATCATGTCTTCTTTGTTGCAAATGGTGTGATTTTCTATATTAAATGTTGTTTATTTTTGAACTCCCACACTTTTAAGGCTTTCACCTTTTAGTACTGTTCTAGAAGCAAACACTCTGAGTCATTATTATTATTTGGTACCCATATTTAGTGACGGGCGAGCCACATTACCTGGTTATTCTACATTGGTAGTCTTAAATTTTGCCTAACTGAAATCTATTTACAGTAGGGAGGTTTAACGAGTGCCTGACATCGTAAAGGCTCGTGACCGATGGTTTAACGTCCTCTCTTAGGGACGACATGCTCATATTTATCCGCCTTTAGTGAATATAACAAAACTAGAATGGGGATTGAACCTTGGATCTACCTGTCTAGAGACGAGCACATTACAACTGTGCTAGCCTGGCCCTCTGAGTTTACTAAATTACTCGAGCTTTTATAGTTTTCTCTGTAATATTATTAGTTCCCCAGAAGATGTCAGCAACTATTAAACATGAATGAGGCATTCAGCCTAATCTTTAACAACTAACTAATTTAGGCCTATTAGTTTATGATTTAGAATTCATGGTTCATTTAGAAAGAGTGTTCATTGAAATAGTTTTCACTCTCCAGCACATGTCACTATACACAATACTGATATACTCGTACATAATAATACTTAAAATAATTAAACAATAAATAAATTTTAATTCCAATAAATTGTTTTGGACTTATGAACTCAAAATCTGGGGATCAACCAAGCGTACAAATATCCACAGAATCTAAACAGTCCAATTTATAATCCTTTGCAAAGTAATATAAGCTCCCTTTTACATTTCTAATTCATACCATTTATACTTATCTGAAAATGCCACTTATCTACCAAGAAATCGGATACAGATACCGCAAAATTCATTAATCTCTATCCACTAATCTAAATCCTTCTATTCAGCAGTTATCATGCCACAAGGTTCCTACAAACCCTATTAGAAGGCTAAAAATATGTTGGCCCCATGATCTGATCAGCAATGCTCACTGTCAAGACTAATTACAAGTGATCAGAACAATTTACATGGGTAAAAGAAAACCCAGAACTATCAATGGGTAGCTTCTTCACTCATTTAATTCATTTTTGATATACTATGTATCACTATTACTAATTCCTCCTCTAAGGGTAGTTATGACATAAATATTTAACAAAAGAGGCAGCTATTGTAACATCTACATACCTTTTACAGAACTGATCATTTTTAAAACTATTTTCTTATAACCATTGGCCATATTCCATTATTAAAATTCATCAATTTGTCACTGCTTACTTACTTATGTTTGATCTTTGATTTTGTTTGGTTTATTTTTTTACTGTCCCCTCTTCCTCCATAACATGTCTGAACTTTATCCCGGCCACTTTTACCTTTCATTACAACGAGGTTCGAAAACTCGAATATATTTTTAATTCGAATATATTGAATACATTTTGAAAACTACTTGACATTCAAATTGCATTCCATTTTAATGTAAATAATTAATTCTACATTACAAAAATATATATATATATATATATATATATATATATATATACTTTTTCCTTGGAAATACGATCCAAAACGGACAAATATAGTTCAATATAGACAAAGAAACATAGAGAAATCAAAAGAACACACTTACAGTCTCTAATTTTCGGTTTGAATCGTCTTCAGGAGAGATAAGAGAGGGAAACCAAGCGCACTGGTTTCCCTCTCTTATCTCTCCTGTTAATTCATTTAATCAGGAACAAGAAAGAAATATAGAAAAACATAAAACATATAATATATACAAAAAACCTATAGATTTACTTCTAGTTTTCGAACCTCGTTGTAATGAAAGGTAAAAGTGGCCCGGATAAAGTTCAGACATCTTATGGAGGAAGAGGGGAGAGTTAATAAAAATAAACCAAATAAAAACAAAAGATCAAACATAAATAAAAAAACATAAAGAAAAATAATATAAAATTAAAAGCATGAACAAAAAATATACAGTTAAAATAAATAGGTAATAAAAGTGAATGATTATGAATAATTAACGATGAGTTTAAGTCCAGAGGTAATATACCTCTAATGAAACAGATTTGTGCTTTCCCTGATGCTTTCAAAATGACATTAGAGTTAGAATCATGGATCTGTGATCCGTGATAATTTGTATATGGAAACGGTCATTAAAACTGAGTCAGTACGAATTAACGAGAATAGTAACGGGAAGGTCGCTGCGCTTACTAACGGAAGACCTGTGATTATTCTAACGCAATCTCAGCTGTGGAGGCCAATCCTAAAATAAAAAGCACATGGAGTGCAGTACACAAGACAATCACTGTTATATCAAGTACAAGAAGTCTTATACAGAACAGGGTAGGTGTGATTTTTAAGGAAGAAAAAATGAATGGACAGGATTGACAAAAGGACATGTTAAACAGCTAAGATATCCATTACATCATTAATTTTGGTAGGCCTGGGAGAAGAGATATATGAAACGATGGACCTGGGGGTTTTCGGTAAAAGATGAAAGGTGCCTTTCTGAAGATAGAACACGAGGAAGAACATAGTACAGGGAAAGGTATAACAAGATCTAACATAATTAGAAGATAAAGTAAGTATACAGATTGATACTACGACAGTCCTTCCTAGGACTAAAACCTGTTTTGGTATTATTTAGCACTCCCAGCTTATTCAGCCATATCGCTGAAAACAACAACAAAACAGACTGATGCCTTTTTTACGTGAAAGCTCTTTTGCCGCATCTCGGGAGCTACAAGCTCTAGCCTAGGATAGAGGCAAACAAAACCTCCGAGATACGCCCGAGGTGACCACGCGGAGGCGAGGTTCCACGACTCTACATCACAAAAAAAATAAAAATCTTATAACATTATTAACAGCAAAGCAAAAAATTCCCACTAAACAAAAAATATTCTTCTTCATAAAATTTAAAAGTAAGCATATTACTTGATATTTTTTAACTTCTATCAGTTATTGTTATACCACAAAACTGGAAAATAAACTCCCGTTATTTTAGACTTTCATGAAAAGGAAAACAAAAGAAAAACAAGAACATTAACATTTCTCATGCGTATTAGGTCTTACGAGAACCGGTGTATTCAAAATGGTATGGACGTTAGCCAACATGAACATCACTTGGGGGCAATACTGCTGTCCTCTTGCATCTTCCTATAGCATAGACGAATTTAAGAAACGTAGCCCTGTGCCAGGACTAAAACCACGAGTTTGAAATAATGTAAAACAGGTCCCAGAGATATGAGTAAATAAGTTTATATACAGTATAAGCAGGAGATACCTTATTTATCGCCTAAGACAAAAATTATATATGACTAATATGATTTCAAGATGACGTAAATTAAATACAATGAATATGGACCCAGAAGTACAAGTATAAATATGAGAATATAAGTGAATAACATATGGCATAGACTTATTCGATGTCCAGCGGCACGCCGAAATGTTCTAATAAGCACATGGATATCAGCGGACTGGCTGCCTGACGTAGGGCATGGCTCCTGATCATTTTAAGAGATATTTTTATACTTATTACAACACTTATAACCAAACTCAGCTTACCTACCAATCAGTGCAGCTGATTAAGAGTACTGACAGCTAGTTCAAGTCCCCGCCAGGTGACACTACTAGCTGAGTTCTGACAAAACTATTAGTAGTGATCATCATGATAGCTAAAGAGGTTGGAGTATAGCTAAACTGAGGGCTCTTCTAAAATAAATAATAAAGTAATAATACAATGCAAGTGATACTATTCAGCTCTGCAAGTTTTATATGCTTCCGTTAAAGAGCAATAGGAAAATTTTACTGATTGCTACAGTAACTCTATTTGCAAGTCACTGTCACTCCGACTCCCGACATTCTCACAGTGTTACTATCGACATTATAACCTTCTCTTTTTCTTATCAAAGAGCTTCCCGGGATCCAACTATTAAAAGAAAAAAAAACAGTGTTCTTGTTTCTATTTTGCGTGGGTCACTTAAAAGAAACAATTAGAATTCCGAATGTAGGTGTTGATTCAAGGATTGTATTCCTAAAATTCAATTACCACGACAGTTCAAGCTTGGCTTAAACAGCAATACCATAGGGAGACTGTTGATGGTAAAAGTATCCTGTTCGGCAAAGAATTCGATTTGAAAATAGTGTTTCGTAAGAGCCATGTGGGAAGTAACCTTCTGACACCTATATTTGATAAATAGTTCTATAATGAAAAGGAAACCATTTGCTACACTTCAAAAGTAGCTTAGAACGTTAATAAATCTTCTTCGGCATTCATTAGCACCTGAAATATATATATATATATATATCTTTTTATATAAGCCTTCCTTCATTCACGACAATATATATTCTGAACAACATCCCACACGAGTTAAATTTCAATTGAATAGTATAAAAGTTCTACAAAGACACAACTTTGATAGAAGACAGAAACAATAGATTGGACAAGTTAAGCCAAGTTAAATTACCTTGTTTCAACTTTAATAAACATGCAAGGGAACTTTGCATCGTTTAAGACCATCTCTTACAGGTAATTCCAAACATTATTCAAACAAATAAAGAAAAAATCAAATTTAAATAATATAAACTATCATAGTGTCAGAGAAGAAAACTACTCGTAGTAACTAATCCAACACGATATAAATCATAATCAAATCAAAAGGAACTCGGATACTAAAAGGCTATCAAAACGTTTTAAGCAAGCTGTAAGAATAGAGAATATCAAAATCAAAACTAAACGTTAATAATGACTGCGGAGCTCATCTTTTCGGAGTTCTCTGACTTCTCTAGTACAATCTTTACTAACATCACTTTAGTCAGAGCAGAACAAACTCTTCTTAAAGTTCACATTCCTTTCGGAACTCACAGTTTTTATGTACTCACTCATGTGGATCTCGTACCAGATGGACTTCACTCTATTAACAGCCAACATTTATCACAGCTTATGTTTTTTAAACCAATTCTCTTAGACCTTAACTCTATTCAGAAAACATTTTACGAAAATCTGGAGTGACCCATATTCAACTTTACTGTAAAGTGACCCCACTATCAGAAACAAAGAAAACCAATTGACTGATTTACTTTATGTGGCTACGATATTTTACTTATAATGTACAGAACAATTAATTACTATGCTGTTGGTTCGGGGACGTTTTCACAACATTCAAGTATATATATATCAATGATCAAACCAGTGGTTTGATCATTGATTGTTATTTCACGTGTTTATGTGAAATCTTTATATATATATATATATTACAAACTTTTATAGTGAACACGTCAAATCAAACTTCAGTTTCGGTGAGTTTGAACTGCTTTTTGATCCAAAAGCAGTTACTTTGAATTTGTTTCGGTTGTTTGGTGACTAAGCAGATCTTGGGTCACATTTCTGAATTTTTTACTGTAGTTTAAATGTTTACAAATAAACAAGATTTCACAATGGACAGTGAATTAAAAATGAACGTCCAAACTACAATAGGCATCAGGAAAAAATATACTTAATTTGAGTATCATTTTGACGTCCGTTTGTTTCGATTCAAAATCACTCTTTTTTCTGATTTCTTACAGTGGTTTAGACCTTCATATATATATATATATATATTTTCTAATGTAGTGCAATCAGTTATTATGTGGTATTTTCATTTTAGGGTAAAAATCTAATGAAATGGTCTCCACATATAAAAATTTTAATGATATAAACAACGCGTTTCGAACACGTAGTGTTCTTCCTCAGGCATTAACGAAAAAATACAATGACACCAGAGAGTTATCTATAGTACAAAGTAAATAAGTACAAAAATTTATTTAATTTATTTTATTTTATATTAATTTTTGTACTTATTTACTTTGTACTATAGATAACTCTCTGGTGTCATTGTATTTTTTCGTTAATGCCTGAGGAAGAACACTACGTGTTCGAAACGAGTTGTTTATATCATTAAAATTTTTATATGTGGAGACCATTTCATTAGATTTTTACCCTACAATGATATATATATATATATATAAAGAGAGAGAGAGAAAGAGAGGGGGGAGAGGGAGAGAGAGAGGGAGAAGAGAGAGAGAGAGAGAGAGAGAGAGAGTGAGTGAGTGAGTGAGAGAGAGAGAGAGAGAGAGAGAGAGAGAGTATAACTTGACATGCTATTTATATTTATTTGACTATTCACCGGTTGATTACATTCAATTTCCAATAAACCTAGAAATATTTGAAAAGAAGACTATGAAACCGTAGAATATTGGTATAGAAGTTGTGAAAGTTTTATTAATGAGGCTTTCCGCGACAATAGAATTATGATAGAGTGGAGTATTAGTTCACGTGGCCGGACACGTTTCTCTTACATAACAGTAAGCATATTAAACTGAACGTACCAGCTGTTGCCGACATCCCAGTCCTCTCAAGCCATACTGTATCGCAGACTGGATACATTTCGTCTGATTTATTACCTCTTTATATTAAACAGAGCTATTTAAATCAAACAGTAACATTAATATGGATAACAGGAAAAGAATGCTTACTGTCATTATACAGTATCTACAATTTTAATTATTTAACTAACATAATTTAATAAATCTTACAGGTTTCTTTTAAAAAAAAATTGTTAACTTCAATCCAAAATTCTATCTTTTTGGACATCATATTTCTTTTAATTTCTATTAGAAGAATACAACTGAAAACATTAATATTACTGACATAAATTTTAATGTTCTGGGAATAATAGTGCTGACTGGGCATACAAGTGGAATTTTAGTTGGAGTTTAGTGTTCCTGAGTACAGAAAAGAAATCTGAGTACGTATTTTACTAGTTGCATAGTATATATTCTGTACAGGTCTGACAGAAAGGGTACTATGGAGGCCCCATCGTCCTAAAGAAGTAATTTAGGAAAATTACTCTACGCAGTAAAATGTCTTTACTGAGAGCCTGTTCGTTTTGTCAGTTACTTCTCTATCAACCACTTCTACTAATTCGTTATAACTATGCTAAAATGGTATTAAGTCGTAGTCGATTTAGTTAACAAAATAATCACCTAGGGGTAAAGTCGATTGATTAAAAGGAACGATTCAAACGTAGAGTATCATACAAGAATGAATATAACCAATATGTTCATTGAAACAAATAAAATTATGTTTCTGTGGACAAAAATAAAATAATGTCATTTAGTATGAGCTTAAAATAAGTTTACTCTAGAGTTAGTGTTAAGTAGAAGTTGACTTACCCAGCAGGATAGGCCACTGTTTGAGAGCTGGGGTCGCACTGGAGGGCTGCATTGCTGCTCACTGTTAGCCCAAGTACTTTCTCTAGCTTCACCTAGACAAATCACAATAATCTCAATTAGTATTTGAGCTACACTGCACATAACTGTCAGTTATGTCTAAGCATGTATTAGTTCAAAGAAAGCGATGTGGTCATTAGGTATACAGTGGACGATAGAACCTTGTGAATCATTATAACTCGCCAGCTAGTCCAAACAAATCACCCTCTGAGCACATTGAACAAATTTCCTGTAAAAGTTAGTTTTTCTATTACTAAGGATACATAAAATCTGGAGATAGAATTGTATTAGTAGGAAGATGAAGTCTCTTATTGGATATAGTGAGGCCCAGTCAATGAAGCAGGCCAGACCCAACTCATCTGACGACACTGCATCTATTATAGCCGTCCCAACTCATATATATTCATTACTAATTACTGTATCAAAAACCCAAGACACATCAATCACCAACTGATATTGGAATCGGTGACTGAACAGTACCGTATTTAAAATGGAACATCGCTGAATAGAAGTAAATTAATCTGCTAACAAATGATTTGTATCAGACCTAAAACTTTCGATTACAGTGTTAGTGATAGTGTAAAGTGTATATTTCTGTACCACTCTACCTTAGGATTTACCATCTACCCAGTAAGAATTAGTCCAAAAACTGGGTCAGTCATAAAAAGACAACCAATGAACAAAGATTAGACAGTTTAATATTGTGTACGTATATATAAATACAAATTCAAAAATAAAGAATAGTAAGTAACACACAGAGAAAGAGGCACAATCACTAACTCAAATTTTCGTATAATCCGTCTTCAGGAGAAAAGAGAGTGCGAGACTAAGAAAGCTGATAACGCAACGGCAGGAGAACCTCCTATATTATATATAATTACAAATGCTATGCATAATATTTTAAACACTTTTTCTTCTTCTTGGAGTTTGGTCAAGGTTAATATAATCACCTTTTCGCCAACGTTTCGTCTTTATTTTAAGACATCCTCAGGGCTATAAACTAACAAAAAGCAATTGAAATTCCTCATAGATACTTTACAATCATCATAAGAAATTTAAAAAACTTACTTACTGAAGGCTAGCTTCTAATACCGAACAAACAAAACCGTTATCTGTCATTGCATGTGCTGCTACCCACCGACAGATAACGGTTTTGTTTGTTCTGTATTAGAAGCTAGCCTTGAGTAAGTAAGTTTTTTGAATTTGTTATGATGATTATAAAGTAGATATGACAAATGTCCATTGTTTTTTATTAGTTTATAGCCCTGAGGATGTCTTAAAATAAAGACGAAACGTTGGCGAAAAGATGATTTCGATATTAACCCAGACGAAACTCCAAAAAGAAGAACTGTTTATGTTCAAGTTTAAGAGTTTATAAACTAAGTGTTTATTAGTTAATTGTAGTCAAGAAAACAATACCTTATTATAATATTTTATATATAAATACACATTTATAGACTTTTGGTTTGTTGATTGGTTTATTCTTTGTTGTGGATGAGTTCAAATATTACCCTCTATATAGGTGAATATTACCTATGGTATAACTGGGTTGCAACTATTCTCTACAAATAACTATCCTCTGTAAGTTACTTGTCTCTTAAATCTCCACGCCTAACCTGCAAGCACCTCCTCCTTTATAATCTGTAATTTTACCTTCCTCAGATGCTAACCTCTGCGAGGGCTGGTGCATTGACTATGTCCACATCGAGGCTGCCTTAACTCTTCTACAATTAATAACAGACCCCATCTTCTCAACTCATTCTTGTCTCTCATAACACACCATCCCATACCATATCAAATTATTGCTCCTGTACCTCCAAAACTATGATAGCCACAAAGATTAACTGATGTTATATTTATAAAAACAAGCTTCCGACCTCATAACACGTCATTAGTTCAAACAAAAAAGCATCTTTTTAAAAATCTTAAAAATAATAAAAAAAATTCATAATATAAATGCAGAGTATCTACAGTGTCTACAACAGTAAATATCAGACCACTTCTTTAGGACACCTAAATATTCAGGAGTTTATATTGCTTTGTTAATTCTCAGAAACTACCTTATAGAGTCAAAATTGCTCAAATTATGGATGGGAAACAAAACGTTACTTTGTGAACTTAGAAATGGACATTTATATACTATGTATAAATCCTCTAAGATGATAACCAGTAATTGAGGTGGTATATATGGTCTTATTCTGTGGCCCAGTAGATGGGTGAAGTGTTAGGTTAACATTGCACCTCATCAGATGTTAAGCATATATTACTTAATAAGGTCCTTTTTGTTTTACAACAACTTCACTCCGTTAAGTATCGAAGTATTTTAGCCTTTGCAAAGAGCCTCAATAAACCGAGTACATCACAGTTTTGATTTACCAGAAAACATCGAACACTTAATCTCTTTTTCTAGTATTCTCCTTATGCCGAACTACTCTTCCAAATATTGATTATCGTTAAGGGTTTTATTTCTGTATTTTTTGTCTTGTGTTATGTTCTGTATGTATGCATTGAAACCATAATATATACTGCGTTATATATTATGGTTTACATTTATTTACAAAAATCATACTTGACAAAATGATGCGTATAAAGTTTACTTATTACAAATGACGTAAAAACATTTCTAAGTAAGAATGAGAGCCTGTTTTATATCTTGGTTAGTTTGCCTTTACAACCCTCATCAGTCTGGTTTAGCAATAGCTTTCCTTCTCTCTCACACTCACTCTTTCTGAGCTATTCATATTGATTGCTCTCCCTCTTCCTCCTTAGGGATTCGCCCTCCTCCCTTCCATGCATCCAAATCACAGCTGCAGGTGAAGAAAGGTTTTCCCTTAGGTGTTCACTCTTCTCTTTAAGTATTTAGGATCTCACCCTCAACGCGTACCTCATCAATTCATCTGGCTTTCCTCCAAGGCAGGACATCAATCAGTCTCCCACAGACTCTATCTCTTATTGAAATAACACAGCTAAACTCACATGCAGTCTCATATAAAGTCTTAATCTCTTGACATCACTTCAATAAATATCAATTCTTCACGTCCCGGTACATTTCATTCGTATCATTGAAACAATTACTATCAACCATATAAGTACTTTGTTCTATTCTACAACCTGATTTAGTTTTAGTTCTTAAAACTAAAAAAATCCAACTTTGAACTAGAGTAGGTCCACTTGGATTACCCTTATCATATTTTAAATAAGATATAACAAGAAAACAAGAAAAGAACACGTAAAAACAACACAGCTCACTTCAATATTTCGACTTCGTCGTCATCATGTGAAGGAAAAGAAAAGAAGTTCTGCTCGACTGCCAAACAGCAACTGACCAGACGAGCAGAACGTCTCAGTTGAACTTTATCTACTTCTCCTGATGATGATACAAGGTCGAAATATTCAAGTGAGTTGTGTTGTTCTTTCTACGTGTTCTTTTTTTGTAATCGTTTGATAAGTTGTCAAACTTATATATATAAAGATTTCACATAAACACGTGAAATAAAAATCAATGATCAAACCACAATATGAATTATTGAATCGTCTCTAATTAAATTTAATAGATCAAATATTATAAACATTAGTAACGGCCTCTTCAAACTTGATACTTTCGTTAAGAGAGCAATAGCCTCTTCTAAAGGGTTGACAGCTAGCGGATAGTTTTTCACTCTTTCTTACTGTACTCCTTTGTTTGCCCAAACTACCCTTTCTGGACATTAGTCCTTTCCTCTACTTTCACCCTTTTAATATATATATATATATATATATATATATATAAATTAATAATCAACAATAACTCTTGATATAATATATGAATTAAACACCACAGTAAACAAATATATATTAATTACAATGCTCTAAGGGGCCTTTCGTTACAACATCATCAGAGAGCTAAATAAACCAAACAAAAATATAATAACATGTTAACCTGGTTGATTGAAGTCTTCAGGATTGCTGGCTGAATTTAAGGAACAATAAAAGATAAAATCTTCAATTTTAGGAACATTAAATTCAGACAGGCATGCCAGCAATCCTGAAGACTTCAATCAACCAGGTTAACTTATTATTATATTTTTTGTTTGTTTCATTTAGTTCTCTGATGATGTTGTATCGAAAGGCCTTAGAGCATTGTAATTAATATATATTTGTTTATTGTGGTGTTTAATTCATATATATATATATATATATATATATATATATATATATATACACTTTTTCGTTGGAAATACGATCCAAAACGGACAAATATAGTTCAATATAGACAAAGAAACATAGAGAAATCTATGTTGGGTCTCCAACCGTCTCTGAACCAGTTCGCTTCGTTTCCCTCTCTTATCTCTCCTGAAGACGGTTCATACCGAAAATTAGAGACTGTAAGTGTGTTCTTTTGATTTCTCTATGTTTCTTTGTCTATATTGAACTATATATATATATATATATATATATATATAACATTTAACACATAGAAAAGAACACAGAAAGACACTACAGAACTCACTTCGATATTTCGACATCAGTCGTCATCGGGAAGAAGTGCGAAGTACTCACGTTGAGAAGCAAACTGCTACTATAGCTACAGTAGCAGTTTGCTTCTCAACGTGAGTACTTCGCACTTCTTCCCGATGACGACGGATGTCGAAATATCGAAGTGAGTTCTGTAGTGTCTTTCTATGTTCTTTTCTATGTGTTAAAGTGTTTATTGTCCACACGGACCTTTCATATATATATATATATATATAATTTTTCAAAAACAAAATCAGTTATCAAGCAGCTATATTAACAATAGTGAAATAACATGGTTCATACGACAGATGAGAACTGTGCATTAAGCGATATATGGAAAGGAGTAGGTGATTCGGCGAAGGCTGAGTGAAGACGACAGGTCAGAGAAGGGTTCAGTTGCTTTGTCTTCGCCAGTGACAGCCCTGCACTACCTCACCGCTCACTCTTTCATATCTCTCACATTCCTTCCCTCTCTTCTCACTTTACTTTATTTTTTTTCTTCAATATTTTGTTTCAGTTTACACATAGATGTAGTTTAAGTGGTGTATCATGAAGATGGCCATTGAGGGTTTAAATCAGTGTTTCCCAAAGTTGGCGGTCCCCCCCCCCCCCCCGGGGGGCGTTGCTTTGATATCGGGGGGCGATAATGCAAAAAGGAGCGGGGATTCGATTTCCATAAATTGAAAAATTTCATGCAATATAATTTCTAAATTTAAGTGAAAACACGACATGTAAACTTCTAGGAACCAGTTTCTTAAAATTATTTGTTTTGATAATTCATTTTTATGTTAAAAGTATATTCTCACCTAAGTTTCTTTTATTGTGTATTAATTCTTTTGCATAAATATGCTGTGAAACAATACATCTATTGGATTCTAAATAAATATTCGATTAGTAATTATTTTAATTTAATTATGAAAATGTTACTCATTTGGTTATTTAGTCTAGGAATCTGATTATTATTCAAGGGTGTTGAGTTATAGGTTTATGGACCCAAGGGGGCGGTCACTCGAAAAAGTTTGGGAAACACTGGTTTAAAGCTTGTTATATTAAGTAGAGTAACAATACATACCTACCTCATTATTTTTATTCTATTTCATTAGTTTGTACCATTAAAACCTCTGAATTTATTTATTTTGTTAAATATCTTTGGTAGAAGACATTTTCTACACTTACATAGAAAAAGTGTAGGGAAATTAGAGGCAGACAGCGGAGAAAATTCCTAATGCAGAAGCTCCAGCAAATGTTAAATAAACTATGTTGAAAGAGGATACTTAATGCTGAAATATTAAGAGAAAACTATAGGAGTACTAACAATCTAATAATAAATAGGATAGGATACTGGCATTATTCTCACATTCCTTGCAAACTAAATTTAAGGCTGTCCAGCCTCGGATCATAACCAAGAAAGAACTAGTGCAAGCACACTCTCATATCAGTGTTTTCAATGTCATCTTATAATAAAACACTTTTCTGAACATTTTATAGAACTTAAAGTCACAAGGGTGTACAAATTAGTATGTACCTTCTGAATGCAAAAATAAAACGGTCTACTAGAACAACAGGGAAAATTAATTACAGAGAAGCATTGGTAATTTCATTTTCAGTTTATATTTAGATATCTGTTGTCATAAGGAGAAGTAATATACTGGACAAGGTAGTAACTGAGAAAACAGTATGTGTGGAATAGCCAGCCAATAGCACATGCGAAGGTGGAAATGGAGTAAGTATTAAAAAAAAGTGCATTGAAATCTAATGTATATGACGATCAAAAAAGCACGAAAAGAAGTAAAAATCAAAGAAAATCATAAAAAAATAAAATAATATTTAAAGAAGTGACAAAAAATGATCAATTTTAGAGATTGAGTACTCCAGTAGATATACAACAGAGGGCCTCATCTAAAAGGATCACAATGTAACATTAGTGTTACACTGGCGAACAATTATTAAACTTGTATCATGGGAATTGGCAGAGACAAAACAGAACAAAACACTTACTACCATCAATAATTCGAACAGCAGTTCAACCGTCTGTGCCACGTGTTCTTCTGGACCACTAAGGCCATATTTTATATTATGAATGTACATACCATTAAAAGATTGATATAGCTTCTCAACTACTGATTCTTACAGTTCAAAGATAGATTTCTGAGGATTTTTGGTCTAAAGAAATAACACTCCTGTTTATACACCGATGTTTCGCCAAAAATTGGTTGGCATTTTTCAAGGCAAAAAACAATTTGTTTTATTGTGTTTTCGTTTTCTGTTGGCTGACAATGCGTCGTCAATAAACTGTTTTTAGCCTTGACAATGGCAAACAATTTTTGACGAAACGTCGCCATATAAACAGGAGTATTATTTCTTTAGACCAAAAATCCGCAAGAAACCCATCTTTAAAATTCATACCATTAAAAATAACAAGAAATGTAGAATTATTCACACTTTTGAGATCACGGATACTCTTTTTAAATGTGCTCTATAATATTGTATTGCAACAAATCGTAATCATTGCAACAGGATCACTGAAGAAACCTCCAGAAAGGTTACACAGAATTAAACTTATGAGGGATTCACTTTTCAGTTGAATAAAATATAGTAAAGAAAATAAGACTACGATCGTCTTCAAATGACTGAAGGCTTAGTAATAAAGGAGAAACAGCCATCATACTCGTAGTCACACACATGGCTAACACAGATATACAATTAATACTATTGCGAAGTGATAATGGTGAAAATGTTCCCCAATACTGAAGGACACTGGCCCCCAATATTTTGTACTAGTTTAAAAAAATGTACGGAAAAACATGTTTACAAAAATAAATATCTTGTCCCATCCTGAAGATGAAGTTTTGTGATAAAAAATTTCAGAACTTACTTATGCACCTTACTGTGCCACCTTTAGGTTTAGAAAAATATAAACATAATTAAAAACAAGAAAAAATTAATGTACACAAATTATAGCAATATATGTTGTGTTTTTTTTTTTTTGAATAGTTAGATTGAGGGTCTGCTATAAAGCTGCAAGCCTATCACTGATACTTCAAAGGAATATTGTCTCTCTAATGATGATTCCACTCTGTAAGTTCTAAGCTATACCTAATTCAAGTATGTGTAATAAGTAGGGATTCTTAACATGCACCTGACATCGTACAGGCTCGGAACTGAAAGCTTAACTAACATCTTCTCCAAGGACCACGTGTTCAAATTTATTCATCTCTCACGAGAAAAAACGAGGAATGAAGAGAGATCGAACCCGGAATCTTCCAGTCCAGACGTAAGCACGTGATTCACTGGATTACCGTGGTTCTTAATATATTTATTAATGAGAATTAGTCTCAACAAATACATGTTCAATGTCATTGTGAAAATACATGTTCAGAATGACCTACTAGGAGGTAAGTCAATGACAGAGCAATTATCATCGGCAAGATAATACGAAATGGTATAACACATAACGATGAAACTACATGAGCGTTGATTAAATTGTTATGCAATATCCCCATATTCGGTCACCACTGCTAATACTTTATGAAGACTACTAATTGTGTATAAACTTGAATTATTAAATTATCAAAGCAGTAATTAGCTTTAGTCGGAAAAGATTCAGGGTAGTCTGATGGTTATCGTGCTCACCGCTCATACAAAATATCCCGAGTTCGTAGCTAGCTCTGACACTAAATTTCTTCTTAAATGAAATAAGAATAAAACCGTATCAAGTCGCTTCTAAAAGCCGGTGATCCAAAGCGTGCATGTAACAGACCTATACTCTAATGAACTTTAAAGCATATCCTTTATTAGTCCCGGTATACATTCAACTCAATTGGTTAGTATATAGGCGACTTGAAAAAAAGAGTTCACTGTTTGTAAACTGGTTGTAGATGAATGGGTCATTTATCACTGATATGAAAGTTATTCAGGTTAAAGTAGCCTAACTCATCAATGTTTAATGTTTGTACAGTTTTAAACAGCTGGTAGAGTATACGTTTGACAAGTAGATAATGTAATAATCAACTTGAGTGGTTGTTGATCCCGGACACAAGGGATCTAAATCAATTTTAAACAATGGTATGCCTGGGATTCCATTGAACTCGAGATCTCATGCTCTGAGGATTCCATTAAACTCGAGATGTCATGTTCTTGGATGACGTTGCGGAGGCAGTAACAATAGCTTGTCGGTTGAGAACACAAGCCTAATTTACATGGTTTGTTCAGGTCACAGGGCTAACAGTCTGCCTACAGAAAAGAGATCAATGAAACTGGACTCCCACACAACGCCCACTTCTCTTGGTGGAGTAAAGCAGCAAAACAATGGACTCTGACAGGAGATTCTTGGTAATCGGTTAAGGTTCACGGTCACTGTAACAACTTCTGCGAAACCACACTTGCATTCACTCAATCAATGAAATTTCAACGACTTCTACTTTTTACTTTTCTTGACTACTATTTAATGAATTGAATTCAAAAAGAAAAAGAGACTACTTACCTTCCCCAACAGACAAAGTTGAGGGAATATCAACCAATCATCTTTGGTTTTAGTTTATTTTTTGTTTCTTTAACTTCCAAGGTCTTGAAATCCTTGTGAGGCTATCTATAATAATCTTCTTTAATAAAAACCATGAAAACCCGCTGGCAAGAGGTTCACCTTTGGCACATAACAGCTACTGTTCGTTTCCTCTTTCTGGAGATAGAGTTGGCTAGGTGATGTGGGCGAAGGGATCTAAGAATCCAACATCAACCTCCTCTGCTTTCTTGATAATAGCCAAAAGCCTCAGGTCATGTTAAATATCCCGAAACGTCTGCACTCAACTTCACTATAATTAAAGACATTATCAAAGTCTGGATAATCAATTTAATTCAATGATTTATTGTAATGTAGCTAATTCCATCAATCATAGTTAGAGTACTAGAAAAAAATCAGACGAATGACTAATAATTAAGTTTACAATCAGTCATTAAATAATATTATTCATTATATTCTTACAGGCAATCATTAAGCCATGTAATCTGATCCATTATCAGTGCGAACGGTAGAGTTTAGGTAGTTAATTTTAATTCTCAATTTGTTTTAATTATATCTCAGAGAATTTAAAAAAACATAATTACAAACAAACAAACACCCATACACACACCCACTCAACTACCCACATAGAGATATTATCTAAAAAATTTCATAAACGGTATCTGAAGACCTCAGAACATGTAAATTCGTCAGATATATATAAGTCAAATTTGTTCTTCATTACCATACTTTAGATATAGTAAAGTAAAAGTATGGAACTTTACTTGATGATAACGTGAACATTTTGTATGCTTTACACTCAACGTTGCTACAAGTACTCGCCTCTGGGCGGGTTCGATCCCCACCTGGCCCTCGATTTATTCACGCAGAAGATGAATAAATCTGAGTACGTTGTCCCTCGGAGAGAATGTTAAGCCGTCGATTTCGAGCCTGCAGGATGTCAGATACTAAATTACGATAGAGATTAATCCAGAAGCCAATCTAGTGAGTGACAAGCTAACATACACTGTTTCTTCAGACGCTCCACGTGTATATTTTATATTATATATAGACATATATAATTAAACTTGAACATAACGTAAATAGATATTTTTTTTCTTTAACAAATCATGTTTATTTTTAACCGACATAACTCTGTTTTTTATTATCAGCATTGAAATATAAACAAGGAATTATTTATGTCAACTTCGAGTTTAAAAAATTTTTTCTAAGATGCATAAAACTCTCCATACAAATATATATATATATATATATATATATATCAGGCAACTGTAGCTACAAACCATTCACGAATGAATTAACTGGTTATGGTAGTGACAACATTGGGGTATTCCTCCACATATTCACAGTTACAATAGTAACCGGAAAAGGCATGGATTTGAGTAATAAAGGCAACGTCTGCCCAGTTATGATAACTTTGATTTTTAACTGTTATTTGATCAGGATAATATACAAGAACTGAATAGTGCATGCTGGAGTTTTATTTTACAGCAAATAAATAGCGAAGGTACAATGTTTGTCATTGCCTAGGTTTAATTATAAAGACAAAAGATAAATCGAATAGTAAAAACATACACACGCATACAAACAAAATTCACATTTCCATTTATAAGGAAACTCGTTTTCAACAATTTTAAAAAAAAAATTTGATTTTATTATAAGCACATTATACTTTAATTTAACCAATCAGTTTTTCGACTGGTAACCCCGGGAGTATAACCTAGTGTTGAATAAATTAAAGGGACAGAAACACGGGAGATGTTTTTTTTGTTTATACCTAAAGAAGTTGTTACCCAAGAGGCTTGTAGTAACTGGATGTAGCTGCTGACTGGTCGAGGCATCGCCTTTTTCTTCACCACCCGCTCAGCCTAATTCTCTCTCATTACTACCTGCTCAGCATTTAGTGACCTGCTTTTAATCATCTCCGCTACTCCCCTTAATTAGAGCAGCCCAAAATTACCTCCACATTAAAACAGTTACCTCCAAAGACTATTTCCATCATCTCTCAGGTTTTTCAATCAATATTGTTTCCAACTCTACCATATTAACTTTCTAGTAATATTTTTATTTTAAAATATCTCGTGATTTAAAGATATCATACACAATTTCACACACATTCCATTTATTAGACTTAGTATTTGAAAAGAAAAGCATAACTTATTTTATTAGTAGGTTAAAGCCTCTGTTCTTTAATGCTTTTCCAGAGTCAGAAAGTAATGATGATTAATAAATTGACAATTAATTATACATATATATATGTGTGTGTTTCTAATCGGGATTCGGTCAATTTCCTAGGATAATTAATCAAACTCTCGTTTTATTTAAAACCTTTTTCATAGGCAGAAGTAAGAATTTGTTAACTAAGAAAATGAAATTTACATTGTTGTTCCTTTAAATAATGTAAATTTCATTTTCTTAGTTAAAAAAATTCTTACTTCTGCCTATTAAAAGGTTTTGAATAAAACCGAAATGTTGGCAACGAGAGTTTGATTTTTTTTTCCTAGAAAATTGATCGAATCCCGATTAGAGAACACACCTATTCTATCAAACGGCCTATATAAGTATTGAATCTGCTATATATATATATATATATATATATATATATTAGTATAAGTGGGCAGCAAATCTTCTTGAAGACAAATGGAATTAAAGTATGCAGCAGCTTCTGCATTGACGACCTTTTTGCTGATGGCCTCGATTTTTCTTACTATCATTCGGTGATGCTGAGGCAACTTCCATATATGCTGGGCCAGAGACATTGAGAAAACCAATATCAAACAATTTTAATGAAACACAAAAACACTGGGTTGAAACAAGCTTTCGACCACACCTTGGTCATCTTCAGGTTACACTACTATTTAATTAATATATATATATATATATATATATATATAAAGTTCAAAAACGAAGAATAGTAATAAACTAACTCAAATTTTAGTATTATTCGTCTTCAGGAGAAAAGAGAGAGGTAGACCAAGCACGCTGTAAACGAAACAGGGATAGTGATTAACTTAAATGATGAACTCTTTCAATTAAGACAAGTGCTTTTATTCAATTCTAATATAAGTTTCTAAAAATTGTTCTACATTTAATAATGTGGTGTAACATATCAGAACGTAACATCAGTTATGCTAGACCATTCCTTCCCTATATTTCCTCTCATATCCCTTTTTTATAACAAAAATCAGGGGGCAGATTAGCACAGCGGAAATACGCATTCGCCTCTGTACTGGTAGAACAGGGGTTTAAATACCTTCTCTGGCCTTCGATTTGTTCACAAGGGTGGTGAATAAATCTGAGCATGTCGTCCCTTAAGAGGACGTTAAGCTGTCTGTCCCGAGTCTAAACGATTTCAGGTCCTCGTTAAAGATCCCCACTCTAAATACACTTGAGTTAGAAAAAATGTAGAAATCCCAATATATAATACTCATTTTGTGGTACCAGAAAGAGGGAATGTTCGGGCCTATGCGTGTTCTGTTTTGAATTGCCACTGCAACCTAACCTAATCTAACCTACCACACAGTTAAAATAAAAACTCAAACATTTATTAATAATATATTAATTATATAAATCAAAATGCTTGAACAAGGGTTATTAAAATACCTAAAAATAAAAATAAGAATTATAAAAAAGAAGGTCATTTGAATTTGTTGCTATTTTCAAAGTGACACTATTTTTAGGTTGATTAGCTGGGAGGAGTGACGTTCGGCTGGACGGGCTCAGTGAGTGAAGCCCCGCAAACATACGCACGTCTTTGACTCGGCAGATGTCTGCCAGCTCATGAATATGAAGATGACGAGTCATGACACTGCGGTTATCCTATTACTTTACAGCCAACATCTTATACACCATAAAAGCTGATATTTGAAGTTATAATGAGAATATTCATTAAACAAAAGTATTTCTTATGAAATAAACGCACATAATACTCGCAAAAAAAATTACGAAATTTGAACAAATGTGGACATGCTTCATTTTTTATACCCAGTCTCACTTGCTCTATCTCTAACTCTTGAAGACCTACCGCCGAGATACTCGTACTCACTGCTGTTGTGTTGCAGCGAAGTCATGGACGCCTGACAACCAGTCCATTATCACTTTTCATCTTATTAATCCATGCAGTTCACTTTTTGGGAAAGATAATTTTCTATACAATTCTACGTGGTTCTCTAGATTTTAAAAGACTAGCCTCATGGACCTATTTCCAACTAAATAAACAAGTACATAATAAGAATTCACAATAAACATAAGAGGAATTGACTTATACTCCTTTACATTTAACTAAAACATCACCATCAGATCACAGCTGACTTTCCTTTTTTTTTACCGCACTATAAAATCCATTTGTCATTGTTCAATGGCGGAAACTGAGGCACATACGCTTTACGAATAAGACTTTAGTTCTGCAACAAACTGATTTGTAGCATGAATATGACAATGGATGCATCTATACTTTAGGGGTTCTCAACCTTTGTTTGCTTGTGGACCCCCTAAAAGCTACTTGTGGACCCCCTAAAAATTACTTGTGGACCCCCACTCCCCCGGATACTTAAAAAACATAATTATACAAATTTATAAATAAATATTTGTTTTTAGGTGAATGAATATCGTTAATTATGAAATAATTTCATTACATCTACAACGCATGCCGAAATACAAAAATGTTTTTAAAACAATAACAAAATATTTCTTTATTAATATTTTATAAAGTACCCTGAAATAAATTGTAACAGAAACAATTTTGAATGTACCATAAAGAGAAGTGCAATAGAAAATTTTAAAACATCGGAACATATTAACAAACTGACGAGGATATTAGGCCTTATATTTTAATTATGTGTGAATATTGTACGGCCAAAGCTTACTACGCTTTGGTTTATTTTTTGTTTGCTAATAAATTCATTTAAACTTAACATACAGCCCTAACCACGTGTCATGGACCTTACAGAATATTCTTACTTTTCTCATGAGACCCCCAGTAAATACAACATCTTGATGACCCCTGAGAGGGTCCATAGAATGGTACCACGTTGAGAACCACTGAATACTAAAGGTATCAGCCTAATTGTTATCTACAAATCAAGTAGCAAATAATCTTTGTTATTTTATTTTATCAATCATTATAAATTAGCAATGCCTAACTGCAATAACTTACATGCATATAAACTATAATGACACTCAAATACTGTGAACCTAAGTATCAATGGACGTGAGAACAAATTAAACTGCTATCTTACGCAATATTTACAATATCATTGTAGGGTAAAAAATCTAATGAAATGGTCTCCACATTATAATAAATCTAATGATATAATACAACGCGTTATCGAAACACAACACGTAGTAGTTCGAAACGGTTGTTTAATATCATTAAATTTTATATTGGAGACCATTTCATCTAGTTTTTACGTAAAACAATGAGTAAATACCACATAATAACTGATTGCACTACATTAGAATTAAAAACAACTATATCATTCGTGTTTATATTTGAGAGCTGTTAACAGTCCCATAACTCCTAGAACAGTGCATACTTATCTTTAATTCTACATGTTTTTATTTTACGACCCTCAACCGACTCTTAGCATGGTCGTGCAGGCTTAGTCTTCCCACTACCGTGGGTCTCTGCTCACTATGTACTTCCATAACCTTTGTGGCTATTTCCTCACCTTCAATTCACACTATTCACCCTGATCATACCAGTTTTATCTCAATTATCTCAACAATATCTTAATAGATGAATAGTGAATAAACTTGAACAGTTTCATATAATTATACAATTTTTCGGCAAACTTTAGCTTCAATTTTACTTTTTTAACAATTACAGAAGTTTATTACAGTTTTCAAGGTATTATATTAGAAGTATACCTGGCAACTTGGCCACAAAACTTTGAGATATATATATATTGGATGCAGGGGAAAGCAAAATGATTTAAGAAGTTTATTTGGGTAAAAGTGACGTTAAAAGAGGATTAAGTGGAGAAAAAATTGCGCAAGTGACAGGTGTGCCACTGTGTGGGCCTGAATGTATTCATCAGTGACAAGTTCAAAATTAACAGTTTATCGAGCCCATTTCCAATGAATCGCCTATGATAGGCGGCTTTGATTGCAATGGACTGCAGTGCATGCAAATGGACTCGAAAGCCCACACTCTGTCGCTCCGATAGAGGCAATCAACTCCCACGACCCCTTGCTCTACTTATCACTAATCGACTATTGTCCTTCCTCGACATTCCACCAAAACAAATTGTCATTTTTTTCATCAAATCAAAGCCCAGAAAGTAAATTACAAAACAAAAATAATAAAAAAATAACAAAAGATGAGTTGGGAAGCTCTTTTTCCCATCAAGCTATAGACTTGATGTTGCTATAGTAGACCAGATAGACTACGCTAATGATATAACAGTCAGTGTTATTAATTGTTTTAGGAGTCATATTTTTTGTCGTTATTAAATCTAGTCCCTGATTGATCTGAAATAACTGATAGCACATTTGCCTTCACGGCTAAGAATTAGTTTGCATCTCATGGCATAACCGTACATTTTTGATGTGAGAGATCATGTATGTACACGCGGTCCCTCGTAGAGGATGTAAAGCTGTCGGTCCTCAGCCTATACGATATCACTCATCTCACATTTTTGATGTGAGTGATCATGTATGACACGCGGTCCCTCGTAGAGGATGTAAAGCTGTCGGTCCTCAGCCTATACGATATCACTCATCTCACATTTTTGATGTGAGAGATCATGTATGAACACGCGGTCCCTCGTTAGAGGATATAAAGCTGTCGGTCCTCAGCCTATACGATATCACTCATCTCACATTTTTGATGTGAGAGATCATGTATGAATACGCGGTCCCTCGTAGAGGATGTGAAGCTGTCGGTCCTCAGCCTATACGATATCACTCATCTCACATTTTTGATGTGAGAGATCATGTATGAACACGCGGTCCCTCGTAGAGGATGTAAAGCTGTCGGTCCTCAGCCTATACGATATCACTCATCTCACATTTTTGATGTGAGAGATCATGTATGTACACGCGGTCCCTCGTAGAGGATGTAAAGCTGTCGGTCCTCAGCCTATACGATATCACTCATTAAAGATTCTTACTCTAATTAAATTCAGTGGAGTAAAATAGAAAACTCCCTATACTAATTCAACCCAGTACTGTTGCTCAACTATAGCTAAAATGGCTGCCAAATAACATTACGCCTCTAGGACAGCACTAAAGGTTAAACTTTACACGTGTTAGTAACTGGAAACAAATATCCCTGAAATTCTTCTGCAGATCGAACGTCTCTTTCTATTTCCTACATACATCTTTCAGTTACTTCTTTTCTCCATAGCGCCACTGTTTTCCTTTTCATCTATTACTTTCTCTTCTCCTCCTTCTTCATTCATTTCCTTCTACCTTCATTCTGTTCGCTGTAAACCTAGGTAAACTATTCTACCGATTACCCACTAGTCCTCTTAGTATCCTTAGCATAATGTTTTATCATTTAGAATATGGAAACTGACTCAGGCTGGCAGGCAAACTACAGGAACATTTCGTTTAGTCTTCCTGGAGATGCACTTAAGTCTCTTATGATGTATCTAAAGGGCTCCGCGAAAAAAGCATCAACCTGGAATGAGTTATCATGGTCCACCAGAAAGGTCTAGAATATGACTGAAATTAAAACCGGTTATGCAAAGTAGTAGTCACTACTGCAAATAACAACAACTGTTATTATATTATATATATATATATATATATATATATATATATATATTATATAAAAGTAACATATGAAAGAGAAAAAACAAATAAAGACGTACACATCAAAGTAGACTACACAAACGATATTATCGACAGTCGTCAATATTAATATATATATATATATATATATATATCGTTATTATTATATATATTTACAATTAAATATTATATAATATATTATATATTTTTAATATTATTTATATATTTGGGTTAATTGCCGTTGCGTCTACAACGTGCTTGGTCTCCCTTTCTCTTTTCTCCTGAAGACGGATTAGCCGAAAATTTGAGTCTGTAAGTATGTTTCCTTACTCTGTGTGTTACTCTTCTTGAATTTTGAACTAGTATATATATAGATAAAATCGATAAAAAGATTTCACATAAACACGTGAAATAACAATCAATGATCAAACCACAATAAGGAATGGGAAAACAAGACTAAGATCTTTCAACCGTAACAAGCTGTCTTCGTCTGTCTTTCGTCTTCGTCAAAAACCCGACTGAAGTCAGTTGGGTTTTGATTCTGAGGAAGACCGCTTGTTACGGTTGAAAGATTTTAGACTTGTTTTCCCATTTCTTATTGTGGTTTGATCATATATATATTTTATGATTTATTATTTCTATACTATTAATTTATTACTCATTAATAACTATTATATTATATATTTTTACTATAAAACCGAGAAAAAAGATTTTGGAAAGACGATTAAAACTGGAGACAAAATGAGTTCAAAATCGAAGAAGAGTAACACACAGTGTAACTCAAAATTTTCAAAGAGAAACAAACTCAAATTTTCGGTCAATTCGAAGGTCAATTTTTTTCTCCTGAAGACAGATTGGCAAAAAAATTTGAGTTTATAAGTATATTTCTTTATATATTGTTATTTCTATGTTCTTAATTAGTATACATTATCTAAACAAAAATAGAAATAAAGTATCGAGCTGTAAAAAGAAAAGTGCTTCTAAGTCCATTAAGCAAAATAGACTGCAGGAGTGGGATGTAAGATTGCCATTTGAGATAAAGTGCGCGCTTTTGTGCAAAGGAAGTGAGTTGATTCTAAATCAGGACTGGGCCAAAGAGGGTATTCTTTTTTTTTTTTTGTTAATGCATCAGACAGATTTGGCGAGATTCCCGCTTTCAACAAGGTGTCTATGTTGCGCAGCTTCACTTGGCACATTTTTCAATTCTAAATCATTCTTGTATCTAAAAAAGTTTACTGGACTTTCTAATTTTGGGTAAAACAACAGAATATATTTAGCTTCAAGGGAATCACATTGCGCTGTTCTTTCAATCACGCATGCGTCTATCCATGTCACGATTAGTAATCCTTGTAAACATTACAATGAAATAATAAAGTCGCATGTCTAAATTAAATAAAAAAACGGACACCATAAATACTACTACTCACTCAGTGTGCAACCCACAACTACTTCAATATTCAGTCACATTATATAGCTCACTCTCATATAAAGTTTACTTTCATACAAAAAAGATATCTGAATTGGAAGCGAGTTTCGAGGCAGGTACCTGAGTTCATATGTAGTTAGCTGTGAATTCACATTCATCTAATCTTCACAAGTTTAACTCCTTGTACTGATTTTATAGAAATTGGCCAGATGTATGGTAGAAACGCTGTTCCTTGATGTGAAATGTCTTTGATCTAAATATGAAAAACATATTTTACTTTATCTTACATTATATTAAAATAAGTACTAATCTTCCCGTTTATTCTAATATTCATGTGGACAATCCACGATGAATCTTACATGAATTTCGGATTATTGGAACAATCAAGATGTTGCTGAAATGGGTAACTATTACTTATGCCTGTAATATGTAGTATATGGTTACCTTAATTTTGATAAACTATCATAGGTAAAAATAAAGTATTTAATTAATTAAATTTCCATCAAAAAAATTACAATAAAAATCAATATCAAATATCAATTCAATTCATTCATATTTGAGTAATAGTAATTATATAAAAACAAATTACATAACTATTTTCATCTTAATATAAAATCACTCTACGAAATATAAAGTCTAGCGAAGTAATGAATAGGTTAAGAATCAACTGTGAGTCTGTCGTGTGTTCTTTCACATTATAAAAGTAGCAAACGATATCCAATTTCCTTGGAGAGTTCAATTGTTTTTAAACAATTTTTCTAGCCAAGTTTTCGACTAAAAAATAAAAAAAATAGTTCATATATAATTTTAAAAAGTGTTAATATACAAGAACTCACACTGATCGAATTTTTGCGATCACATTAGCTCAGGTCGCAACCTCTGTTTGAGAGGATTGAAACTAAACATTTATTAGTTTAAGATAAATACTACGAATTTAATAGATTATGAATGAAAGTTGAGTTAAGATTGCTAAATTTAATTATAATTTAAATTAAAAGTTAGAAGGAAAGACAAAATGAAGCACTATTAGTTTATTATCGCCTAGAAGAAACTTGGGAGAAAGACAGCGCGGGAGTCACGTGCAGCCATTAGCACGTTCTCCAAGTTTTACACAAGAAAACGTGAACACAGGTGCCTGTCTCGATGTTTGCTTAGAACTGAATTCATGTTTGCAGCTGTTGCCTTGTCTGTGTCAATTCTCGTTAAAGCATACTAGAGAATTGAAAATAGAATATATCAAGTAAATAAACGTTGACTCAGACAAAGCAAAACAACTTTTATTCTGCGCAGCTCTTACCATAAATGATAAAACACATAGCACTGGAGGATATTTTCAATTTTAAGTCAGTACTTTTGTGATAACTACTTTTTAGAGATGTATAGTCAGTTCTTAACTTTATTTTAGAGATTTTATTATTTGGGTTATTTTTCTTGCAGACACATTGACTGTTTCCTTTCAACGACACAGCACTCATAGGATTTCACTTTTGGTGTCGTTCTGAAGACGGAAAGACGGCTTATTTGATACTAGGTATCATCTTTACTTATTGGGTTGATTCCTTCTACATAGGAAGACCTAGATTTCGCTTCACTCAAGTTTATTAGAGTTTGGGTCAGGTGTAGTCCAGGGTAGCCTCCTCTCTTCATAATACTCTAGATTGGAAGTTCAAATCATGACAAACCTGTCTCATTAGTAAGCCCCTCGCCTCAGCAATAACACTGCACGTTAGCAGCGCAGCCACCTGCCAGTTACAATTCATACTATTCTGAAGGACTTTGAACGACTTTAACGTGCCCAATCCCTCAATAGAACCTACATGTACTTATGTAGATTATGTAGATTAAGACCTTGAGAGCAAACACATTTTTTGCCTTATAGGAGCAAAAAACTCGTGTTTTTTCTACTACTATTAATATTTTTCATTATTTCCTTTATTTATTTATTGGTTAATATAACTTATTATAATCTATTATTCCTTTCTTATATTTCCATTTACTTACTGTAACTTTTTGTATCTACATTTACCTCATTTTATTCTCCTCCTTCTTTTGGTTTTATCTGATTTATTTTTTATTTCGTTAATTTTATTTTATCTATTTTATTTAACCATATTCCCCCTCTTCTGGAAAGTACGACTTCTTTAGAAGCCTCGTGCCACTCAATAGGAGTACGCCTTCTCATGATGACGACGGATATCTCGAAGTGATGTTTATATGTAACAGGTTTTTTTTTATTTTGTTCGGTGTTCAGTTGCATCACAGGTTAACAGCTATTGTTTACAGGAAACACTTATTCACTGTCACATATCAAGCCGCCTGGCGATGATATTCATCGTCTAGAGTTTAAAGGAAACCACTGCATCACCACTCACCAGGATTCTTTTCTGAGTATAGCGAAACCTTTGCTAATCAGCTATAGAAACATCTCCTGGTATAGGGCTTCCACGGTGGAACTTTGGCACCTCACGAAAAATGCCTGTCAATTGCATAAATTCATTTGTATTGAATGAAACCCCTGTTATTAGTGATTACAACAATAAAATCTAATCATATTATAGATTAGAAAAAAAGCTTAAAATACAAAAATTATTGTTAAAATAAAGAAACAACTCTCCCACGAATAAGTTTTATATATATAAGCTAGGGTCACAAAAAGAACACACAGAAAAGAAATCACAGAAACGAACTATATTTCGATGGCCTAGTCATCAGGAGGATAGATGTAAGTCGCTCCGAAGACAGGTAACGACTCACAAATATTTTCCTGATGAGTATATGTGTTTCTTTTCTGTGAATCTAGTTTACTTAATTCTTTGAATCGTTTCATTTAATTAAATTAGTTTATATATATATATATATATATATCAAAAGAACATACTTACAGTCTCTAATTTTCGGTTTGAACCGTCTTCAGGAGAGATAAGAGAGGGTTATCTCTCCTGAAGACGGTTTAAACCGAAAATTAGAGATTGTAAGTGTGTTCTTTTGATTTCTCTATGTTTCTTTGTCTATATTGAACTATATTTGTCCGTTTTGGATCGTATTTCCAACGAAAAAGTATATATATATATATATATATATATATATATATCTTGGTGTAAATCGGCAGCAAATCTTCATGTATGCAAATATGTATGCAAGATAGAAGAATCGCCCGCAAGATCGAGGCACCAGCTCAGAAAATCCTGAGAGCAGAAGCTACTGCTACTTTTAACAATTTATATTTTATATATATATATATATATACAAATCGATAAAAGAAAAGAACATATTTCGACCTTATCGTCGAAGAAGAAGAAGAGGCTCGGTTGTCAAACAGGAATATCATGATCAGAGATCATCTTCTTCTTCTTCAACTCCTGATGACAACAGGGTCGAAATATTGAAGTGAGTTTTGCTGTTGTTTCTCCATGTTCTTTTTACTTATCAATTGATAAGTTGTCCTTTCAAACGGACCATTTCATGGTTTGAATTATGACAGATGATTCTTCAATTTTATTATTTTATATACAAAAATGATATTGCTTAGATATAGTACTTAATTAATAGAACCTGAGAGAGAAGAGAGAGAGAGAGAGAGAGAGAGAGAGAGAAGAGTTGCGAAATAAAGCAAAGTCGGGTGTCCTAATGGCGAGGAGTAAATGTGTTGCACTCCTGAAACGGTTTCCTTATCACGGCCTGTTAACAAAGCGCATGCGACAACAACAGATCTGACCAGCAGATATGAACAGCTCTCTAACAACCTATCACAGTTACTGCAACAAGCTTCACTTCCATTGCGTTTTAGCGTAATCAAACCGTTTCGCTGAGTTACATATCATTAATTCTAGGTTTCCACTTAGAGGACCTAATTAGCAGAGAACAGATTTTCAAAGTGTTATAAGAAACTTCCTGGCAATCTTACAGCGTGTTGCTACAACCGTCAAACAACCAAAACAACTTTGCTTACAATCAGCACACAAACTAAAATATTGTACTAAGTGGCAATTACTCAATGAATTCAACAAAAATAAACGTAATAAATTAAAATCTTAATCTAGAAGATGAGAGTACATAAATGGTCAGCGAGCATGTCCCTGGTACTCGACATTCCAAGTCGAGTTTGATACCAGATTCCAAGCTTGCACTCATCTGTAATTTCTTCATAAGGGAAAGATTAAAACTAGTTCTGTTACTTCAGATGAACGGTAGGAATATACTTTGAATATATACCTTTTGTCAAATACAACTAAACACGTACTTCATAAATAAATCTTTAATTATTTTCTGTGGTGTTCCTAAGTGCAAAGAAGGTCCATCTTGGTACAGCTTTGTGGTTTGTCAGGTTAAATCAATGGTTACCACAGATAGATCTCGCATCATAGAGGTCTAACCTTTACCTTTCATGTGGAAGAAGGAATAATATAGTGCCTGCGTTCCTACGAGAGGTCAGTTAGGCTGTTGAATACCTTGAGCCTGAATACTCCTGAATACGAAAGGAGTTTGGTATTTGGGAGTTGATTCGTGGTCCTATTTAATACCCTCTCCCCACACTAGCACTACATTCTAATGTAATTCAAAAGACTACGAGTGGCTTAATAAATTACACGAAGTCTAATAGCACGGACTCCAACAAAGATATAAAATTAACACATTAAACTAGTGCCATAACAAGAGGAGCTCCTATCAAGAAAAAAGTGCGAGTGAACCCTAAGTTAAAAATACTAGAGAAAAAAAAACTTTAATAAAGTAATCCGTAAAAGAAACCACGTTATGATGATTCATGGTAACAAATCACGGGCCAGGTTATCACATAGTTTCAGCGTAAACAATAGACAGAAGTACCCAAAAAGTGTTTCGAAAAGGTTCGAACATATGAATCATCGAAATGTAAATTGAATTCTTCAAGCGATTTTGGTCTGTGTTTTATATAAATATCAGGTGATCTCTATCTCTGTCTCTGTCTCTCTCTCTCTCTCTCTCTCTCTCTCTATATTATATATATATATATATATATATATATATATATATATATATATATCTTATCAGCCACCTTCCACCCAGAATCTTAAACACATGTAGCTCTTCTTTTTCCCTTCTACTCTCCTTGAACTTCGGTCCGAAATATTGATCCAGTAAGTGTTCTTGTTCTTTATGTGTTGTTTTTTTTCAGATATATATATATATATATATATATATATATATATGCGTATATATACATGCGCATATATATATATATATATATATATATATATATATATGCGTATATATACATGCGCTCATTCAACATATCGATTGGAAATTTACTATATTCTGTGGATGTAGTAATTACATCGTTATTTAGAAAACCGGAGAAACTTATAAAGAAGTTTCAGCTTAATACTTCATATTTCAATTTCAGCTTTATTCAGTCATATGTGGTCTTATTTTTAATAATAATAATATATATATATTATTATTATTGTTATTACAGTATATAATTATAATATATATATTTTTGTAAAATTTGGTAGCGTCCTTCATTTAAACATATTTCATTGAATAACTGACCGTATTTTACTGATGTCATTTTCTTCACCTTGAAAAATGTCAGTCAAGGTCAAGAAAATGACATCAGTGAAATACGGTCAGTTGTTCAATGAAATATATATATAGAAATGTTTTTTGTGTTGAACAAACTTCAAAAACCCCTGTGTTTGCACTTATTCTTGTAGCCGTGATTTAACTATGTGCGTAAGATGCATGCGGGGGGAGCTCGCGCAAGTGACTTCAATAAGCCTTCTTAGGCTGTCCACGCACCCCATTGTCCGCACTCGCATCCTCCGGATATGCTACCCCGCTTCCTACATCAAGTCATTGGTATTCCTTTGCAGCGTGCTTATATCATGTCCATGATGAAATAAACATCATAGAATATAGAGCCACTCTTCTATTTCGACACATCTCCTTTAAAATTTCTCTTCCTTCTTGTAGCATCATACATAAGAAATCGGCAAAAAGAAATGCAAACGCTAATCTCATTTGAAATATATAAACAATTATGATTATGATTTATATTAGAAATAGGTAAAACTGTTATACCTCGTAAGATGATCCTGGAGTTGGAGCGCTTTCGGACGTTGTCCATCCGAACAAACCTTCGTTTGTTGTGATCGAAGACGGGCAACGTCCGAAAGTGCTCCAACTCCTTGATCATCTTACGAGGTATGACGGTTTTACCTATTTCTAATATAAATCATACTAACCTCAGTGGTATTAACAATATGCATGTAATTATGATTGTGTAAAGAAAAGTATAACAGAAATTATATATAAAACAAGTCCCATCTTGCATTTACATCCATATCATTTAGGCAACCTTAACGCTTGGTGAAGCAGAAAAATCTCGTTTTGCTCCTTCTTTCATATTTTTCTAATTTATAAAACACATCAGCCATTTCTCATCTCAACATTCCTCATATTACCTTATATATTTATATATATAAAACGCTTTATATATATATACATCATGATTTGTTTTCTTGATCCAATATTTATATTATGTAATTTTTTTGAGGGTTGAGGTCTAATTATTTTAAACTAGTCCTTTTGGACTGGACCTTTTGGATGTCATCTTCAGGCTTCAGGTCTTGACGATACTGTCACCATCAGGGTTTCAAGCGAAGGAGTTAATGCTTCAACTAGCCGGCAAGTACGTTGCTTCTCAATCAGGTGTTCGACAGTTATTGAAATGTTCTTCTTCTCACTTATAGAAATCTTCGCAGTTCATACATATTTAACTTTACTGTAAAAATCATTCTGAAAAATACAGAGCTCAAGTACAAAACTCCAACAAAATGTTTCATTTGTACATCAATGTATCCTTCTTTTAATTATTGACTATCCCTGTATACATAGTCAGACGGAAACAGTATATTTTAGGAGTCAATTAGATGTACGAACAATCAGATGTTTTAAAATCAAAGAAAACTAAGACAGCCCGTTTGAACCAAGTTGATAAAATCTAGTTGTACTTGATTTCAACATAAAAACAGATTTATAATTCAATTATTTTCTTCTTCTCCTTTCCACTGGTCAATATTTACCTTAATGTATATATATAACCAGAGTAAACCATAGTAACAAGAAAAATAAAATACTCAGCTAATTGGCACAAATTTTATGCTAATTTCACTGTGTAAAGAAAGCCTCGGACCAGCAAATTCAGTTTGCAGACTCCATTAAGAATGGAGAGATGTTATGTTAATGGCTCCAGGACCAATCCATCTGGAACAGATAACAACCGACTTCCCACCCTAATTCAGCATCTAGCTGTTGAATTCTGATTGCTATCTAGCCTGGCCCAGTAAATGGGTTTTGCAAACCTCCTATACAGTTTGCAATCTAAAACTTGTGATTTAATGGCATTGCAACCGGATCTTTTGTTTATTAATACTATTGTGTTAAAATTAGTAAAACTGATAAGAGAATAATTAAGAATAAGATTATTTTTGGTATTGTTCCTCCAATGGTATGCCTTCTATCTAGAAAAGAAGACATATAGTCTCCAGTCTTTGGGGACTTTCAGAGCAGTTCAGCGCAACTGGAGACTATTTGGCTTCTAATGAAGTGCAACCAGTTCTTATGTGGTATTTACTCATTGTAGGGTAAAAATCTAATGAAATGGTCTCCACATATAAAAATTTAATGATATAAACAACGCGTTTCGAACACGTAGTGTTCTTCCCTATTTGGCTTGTTTAAGCACGCATGCGCAGTTTAAACTACTGTACATACAATAAGTAAAATACTTAATTAAACTTGTTTAATTATTATCATAGTCTTAATTCGTAAGTGACTTGCAGTTTAGTTACCTAAATAATAATCAACACATGATTGCATTTTGAATACCGCTTGTGCTACAATGTTTTTGTTCTCTCTTCCAGAAGACATTTAATGGAATAATGCTGTTTATAGCAATGGTTCAACAATATTGTAAACCTCTTTTTCAGATCAGTAGTGTGAACAATTGGCCAACGACTCCTACTGTTAACTATATCCATACAACCTGAAATAGAGCTTATAAAATTATACATTTTCATTAATTTATAATGCATATTCGCATTATTAACGAATTTAAGCAGCCGTTGTTTTCGATATACAGGCTTGGTTAAATACAACGAATTATTTTTAGTTCTTGAAGTCAGAAATTTAAAACCTTTGTCTCATGCTGGTATGTATTGTAGCAGAATATAATAGGGGAAGAAAGAAATGAAAAACTCATAGACCGAAAATACTCGGTCGTATTTTAAACAAACATTCACAATATTCCTTTAAATAGAAAACAAATCATCCTCTCTCATCTTCCCTTCCTCATTCTTATAAATATTTCTATAGAAACTCTTTTCGAAAAACATCTATACAATCTACAGTCCACCTTAAAGAGCAACTGTTCTGGTTGTATCTCCTTTCTTGCTATATAGCATATGATGATTATATTCGTTGGCGAATTTAAGCAGCGAAAATACTCATCTTTTTTACTTATTGTGGTAATAAGTAAGTATGTATATTTCTCAACATAATGTAACATAGTATTACATTCGTAACAGTGTATACAGACTGAAGCGGAATCACTAAAGGGCTAAGAAGATGTAGTAATATATAACCACGCTCTCACTTCGGGTGCATAGGTGCATTACTGTTAGTACACAGAGTATTAATGGCTCATTGTATTCCACCAATGGGCAAACAAAAGAATGGAATCATTCAAATCAGGAAGAATCCCAATACTGCAACAACCAAAAGCAGTGGACTACCACAGGCCACGACAATCGGGAGGACGAAGGAAATACTCATAGAAGAGGATTTATAAAACCCTCGCAATCCCTACATACATACACATTGAAGGTATTTCAGAGGGTGTCCACACATCTGCTTACATGAATGAAAAGCCACCCAGTAGAGCATAACGGCTGTCAGATACTTCACCAAACAACAGCCAGCACAGTGTCTCGATTATGCGCCGTTAACAATGGTTCCCTAATGAACTCTCTCCAAACAAGACCTCCGACACAAGACCATATCAATATTAGTTCTGTAAAAGAGACTCACTCAATGGTCTCCACTCTCCTGTCACCAGCTTTCCTACACAGGTAACAATCTTCTCGTCTCAACTCAACTTAAAAATGAAACTTCAAAGCAAATGGATCCCAATTGTGATAAGTGCTTAACATTATAAGTTTATTTGCATTGTCACCCGTAGAAAAAATCTGGGGTGGCCTACACTCAACTTTACTATAAGTAAACTTAATATCAAACTTCTTGGGTATATAATATATAATGTATCATTTAAAATATAATCGTCTAAATGGGAGATGTTTATTACTCTTTCATTCCAGAGGTAGTACAGATAGTGATGGATCCAACTATCAATAGATAAGTCTTTTTTGTATGTCACACAAATAATGGATATACAGCAGCAATAGCATTATGAAAAGCCAAAGTAAAAATTTGCTTATACGAAATAATTTCCTACAAAAGAACATGGCTTTTGCTGCAAAGTGGATCTCTTATATAGTTTATCTGACCTCCTTCTATATTTAAGACTTAAGACAAATTTTCCCATTTAGAACTTAAAATATTTTAAGTATTTTAAAAACATAACAACGTTTTCGCCTGAAATGTCAAAAACATGTAAGAAAAAATGTCGTTTTCAGATAATTATTAATTTTAAGATGTAGAACAATTTCATTTATTACTTTTTAAAAGAATCCTCTTTTAATTCTAAACACTGTTCTACATTTTTGGTCTTTTATCAAATTATTATACTGGAATTTCATGATATGATAGAGTTTTTTAAAAATTCACTTTTCCTTCCCTTAGTCACAAATCATATAAAACTAATTTACTCTGAGCAAATATTACGAGTATTTTTTCCCTCCTGTTATACTCTGTTATAATTTTGATATAAATGTATATTGAGGAAAAATATACTGGTAATTAGGCACTTTTGTATTCTTAAATCAAGTTCAAAGTCAACTTCGCTGTATAATTTTAAATTTAAAAGCTGGAAGCTTGAAATTTTTAAAAATAATTGTATGGACTATTAGACTAGAATAGTGAAAAACTGGAAAAAAAAGACAAAAACATAGAAGCCCTTCTATAGGACGAAAAAGTTCATTCCAAAAACTTCAATATTACTCAATAATAATGTCATTCATAAACGTAAACAAATCAGCATCTGATATTAACCTTTGTAGAATGGTGCAACATATAGATTGATTAGAACATTTTGTTCGACAAACCCATCATACCATAAAAAGAATCAGAAATTATATGTTTCATATGATCTACTGTTGTTGATTTTTTACATATACAAATTTTATTCTTCTTACATCACATATAAATCCTTAAATCATTTAATAATTATCATTATACCTCTAAACATTATGTTAAATCGGTGAATTCACTGGAAAAATTCTAAGTCAATGTAAATAATGCAAAAAAATAAAAAAAATTCGCCAAGTATAACAGGTGATCCCTCAGTCTAGAATAAACAAAAAGTTTTTATAGCTTTATTGATCTTTGCTCTGATTGAAATTTCATGGATTTTTTGCATGAACATTTTTAGAACATTTTTTTTCTAAAAAATGGTTTTTGGCAAAAAAAGTGACTTTCCCGTCATGCATAATTCTTCCCAAACAATAGGGATCATCTACAATATGGGGCCCATTTTTGTGTAAAATATCTACTTGATCCATGAAAGATTCTGGACCGTAGCGTGGTAACAAGCTATACTAACATACCCACCACACACACACACAGATATCATCGAAAAAACTTCATAAAATGACTTTTTGTACCTCAAAACATACAATTTCGTCAAAAACTCGAGATGAAATTTTTTTACGATCACTATACTTTACTTATAGCAAAGTAAAAAGTTGAATTCCGGGTTAAAATTTCCAAATCAAATATTTTAAGGGAATATACATTATCAGATGCTCTAAGTCTAATATTGTACATGAACCAAAAATTATTGTATCGAAATGTTGTGTAAACTAAAATCCACAATCACAGTACTGTACATGGACATATTGAACAAATTTAGAAACCATATTACAAATGGTAATTAATTTAATGAAACTCTATTCAGGAAGTCGAAAAGGCAACATGGGGAATGTTAATGGGTTAAAATAGCTTATACCATTCAATTACTGAAAAACTACCCCCACCAAAAAATTAAATTATGCTTTCTTAATTTCATTGTAAACAAATTAAATTTAAGTACTTCCAAACAAATTGTATTATACAATCTTTTAATACTTAAAAATACATGAACCAATTTTTAATTTTTTCATCAAAAAGATATTACAAGGTAACTTTCTTCCATTTAACCAAGTTCAGGAATAAGTACAGAAAATATTGTTTCAATAAATGTGGAGGTATGTTATAAATAAAATTCTTGAAAATATATCATAGGACATGATCTATGAACAAATAGGCATACCTTAGCATGGTGAGACGTAATTTTATTCTGTTCTGTCAGGCGAAGCGCGAAGGCAACTGGCGTGTTCAGACATGTATCTAACTATAGGGTTCAAAAGTTCGCTTACATTCATTCTACTGAGAAAACTACCCCCACTATATCTTAATAATTGCGTCTTAATTTATTAGGAGAGCAAATAAATGTTTCAGAGTATTTCAATCAGAAATTGTATTAAAGATTGTTTAATACAATTAAAAAGAATTAAAATCTTTTAATGCTGTTTTCATCAAAAGCAAATGATATTTACGAGGTTTTCTTTCTTGCACTAATCCAAGTTCAGTGCAATAATGTAAGAAATAGAACAATTAAAGTAAAAACTTTAGCATAAGTTTAGTGCAAGCATTTACTTCTTTATATTCTAAGTTTATATAAATTGATAGCGCTATTGACTTAAAATAATTTTCATATTATTACAACAATAATAAATTAAAAATAAACTTAATATCAAACTTCATGGGTATATAATATATAACGTCTCATTTAATGTATAATATAATCGTCTAAATGGGAGATGTTTATTAGTCTTTCATTCCTAGAGGTAGCACAGATAGTGATTGATCTATCAATCACGGGAAAAAAAGTGACTTTCCCGTCATGCATGATTCTTCCCAAACAATAGGGATGATCTACAATATGAGGCCCATTTTTTTGTTAAATATTAACTTGATCCATGAAAGATTCTGGATCTTAGCGTGGTAACAAGCCATGCTAACACACTCACCCACCCACACACACACAGACATCATCGAGAAAACATCATAAAACGACTTCTGGGACCTGAAAACATATAATTCCCTCAAAATCTCGAGATCGAATTTTTTCGCGATCACTATACTTTATTTAAAATTCACCGAATGGGTTCTTGAGGATCTGTTATGATGCAGCTAGATAACAGTATAGACCGGTAAATAGTGTATCCACTAAAACAAGCCTTGAAAATGCCAAACAACTTTTGGCGAAACGTTGGCTTATAATCAGGAGTTGTATGTTTATGACCAAAATCCTCAATAACCCTTTCGGTGAATTTGAAATATCAGTGGTCGAGAAGCTATATCAATATACTTTATTTATAACTTAGTACTCTAACGGAATTTGAAGTAAATTGCATTGACTAGTGGATAACACGTTTTCATTTTGAGGATTATTAGAGTTCTATAAGTAATTTAATAACTGTGTTCTGTTTGAAAAAAGAAAAGGTATTATTGATACAGTTAAATAATACACTTGGTCCAACCTAGAAGATCATCTCTGGAAGTGCATAAAATAAAGTATAAAAAAATATGGCGACTGAACAAAAATAGCGAAAACATAACATTGGGGTAAGGGATGCATATTTCAAGGGGAGATTAATAATTGAGCAGGCTCCAGATGAAAGCTCCATAAATTCCTACACATGATGCTTGAGGGCCTCTTGAGCTAGAATAATCTATGTAGACCCCAAAACAGTTCACCACAAACTACGTCAATTTATCGCTCAAGGATATTGTCAGTCACATCAGTACGTATCCAAGCATGTCCTCCTAACCACAAGGGACGCAACAGGAGGCAGTAAAACACATACAAAACTATCTCCAAAGGTCACTTCCAAGTATTTCAACAAACTTAAACCATCTAACTATAATATATATTTTTAAATAATTATGAGTACTATTTATACATATATTTAATAATTAAACTATGAATACAAATAAATATATAAAATTAAAAAAAACAATTAGTTTTGTATATTATTAGCATATCTATTTTTGATAGTTATTAATACTATTTCTAAATATTCAATTAGCTTGGTCCCCAAATATTTGTACTTGTGTTCAGATGCCGAGGATGATTCTGTCACGACATTCTAAATAGCTTTGCACCATGGTCGAATGTGGGAAGTGCGATAGCATGGTCGACCGGTAGGGACTCTTTTTACATGTGATGACCAATGCCGGCCAACTACATACATGGTTCGAAAAGTAAACTAAATAACCTTACACAAAAGGCTTACATATTTACAATATCAAATTTTTGGTTTAACTGTCATCAGGGAAAGAGAATTCTGTGACAGAGGGTCACAGAATTACTATGGTCGTTATGGGCTCTCTGTTCTTTCTTTCCCTTCCTGTTGATGACGGTTAACACCAAAATTCGAGACGGTAAATGTGTAAACTTATTTTTGTGTGCTTATTTAATTTACATTTCAAAATGTCCCTTTTGAAAAATCACAATTAAACATGTGATGCAATCAATGAATTTCAAAACCACAAGGAAAAAGAAAAACAAAAGAAATAAATGCTCTCATCAAATAGCAAACAAAACACAAACAAAAAAGAGGAATAATATTTATATATAATAATATAATTTATATATATATACAATATTATTAATATTAATATATAAATAAAAATATTATATTTTATATATATGTAAATATAATAATAAATAAAATAGAATAATATATATATATATAATATATATATTATATATATCACAGTAAGAAATATAGAAATATGACTAGGAAATTGGCTAAGACCTATCAGGAAAAAGGGAGTTAACAGATTTCAAAAGTGTTTATTTGTAAACAAAATTCTAGAATGTTAATTTTTGGTAATGCATGCTGAGCTGGTACATCATATTTATATGTTGTAATGAATGTTTAAAATAGATATAGATTTATTTTCTCTTAGGCTTATTTATATAAACTGAAATGTTCATACATATCTGTACTGAATGACAGGACAAGGAACATTGCCTACCGCACGTAACAACTAGAGCTGCATTTAACTTCAACACAGGCTTACCTGGAAACAAAAAAAAATACGGATTATTTTAATGCAACGGACAGAAATTCAGTTATAGAAAAAAAAAGAATGTTTACAGAAACATTTATAAATATAACTTTCCTCAAACTGTGCCAAAACTTGGGAGAAACAATATCAATTGTAACCCTCACCTAGAGAAGAGGTTAAAAACGCTATTAGAAATTCACAACACTTTCAAAGATTTGCATTTGCAATAAATCTACATGCTAAATACTTGCTGAGAGGATCAAGCACATTATAATTGAATTGGCAAAGGCTTTGTCTGATGGGTAGTCAGGTCTGGATGTTAATCTTAGACCCCATTCACCGACATAATCTAATTCAGTATGTCGTCGCAGTACTGTGCACTTCACTGTGGCGAGGCAGTCTCTCAGTCTATTCGCCTCCTCATTCTTCTCCACACCTACCATACATAGCTGGAGGAATCCATTTAAGGATAACTATAGTCTCCTATCATAAACTGTAATAACAAAACATATAGTGTATTCTCTTTTCAGCAAACACTATTATAATGAGCCCACCAACATCAAATTTAGAAGACATCACAAAACCATATTAGCAAAGGCAGAACATCGCTTATTCACCGTTTTCCAAGACGCCTACGGCCACCAATCAGAAAAAATCTGATTTCTTTGAAAGATAACTCTCTGCTTGATAACAATCGCTTCCTTCTGACCTTTGCTCCGTATATACATATGGTAGGATGAATGCACAGCACTTCCTCACTTGCAATAATAGAAGACACTTTTGGTCATAGTCATTTACATTGGACCAAGAATGAGTATTAAAGAAAGTAAACATGGTGCACACGCATAGCAAAATATATTTGCCTCCACTAAATCCTAAACTACTATTAAATCATCGAGGTGGGAAATATTAAAACTTTCTAAGTGAAGAAACTATACAATTCCATTATTCATTAAGACAAAACAGAGTATTTTGATATAAGATTAATCACATAAGTTTTGAAACTTTTCGACATTTGTAACTTTAATGTAAAAACTCACAGTGGTGCCCCATCATGACAAGATGTTTTGTGAGATTGCAACTGCAATTGATGTGGCATATTCATTCTAAGTTAATAAGTTGATCTATTGCTATAATTTCTGTTTTACCAGTAGAGAAGGAATACGAAAGTTCGAAAAGTTTTATTTTCATAGAACCTGTCTTATATAAAAGCTTTCCATTGATTACCTCATTTCAGTTATCACCACATTATAGGGATTCAAGTCTTGTAATTCTCATTATAGGGATGTTAATTCCATAGGGTTTGAGATACATTATTATAGCAAGACATGGGAGATAGTTTATCATTTTCATTGCTGGGCCGGAATTAAGACGTTGAAGATTTTAATGTTTCTTTCCGGTTTAGCAAACAACAAGATATACATCATACCATGGTTCGTTATAATAGCTATCACTTAATAATCTGTATATGTTTATTGTTTTACATAAACTAAAGTTTGTACGTTTTTTATTGGTTTTCTGACTTTTGTTTACTATTAATTTATTTAAACAGTAGAGAGGCCCGAGCGTTGCCAGCTCCTCACGTAGTCTAATTAACACCACTCTTTGTAGAGCAGATCGTGCCTCTCGCTGTCTCGTCACCAGACAAAGAAACCCTCCTTCTCAGCCTCCTTTGTGCCACCACCGGCTCAAGTCTTCACCTTAGCTTTAGAATCCAAAGCAACATCTCCCTTTGTCATCACTCGACTCCATTATAAGTAAAAATAATTACAACTCAGGAATAGCCAATTAATAATAATACACCTAGGACCAATTATACAGAAATGAATTCTACATTCTAATCGAATAACACCAGCCATAAATATGCTTACATTGGTAACTTGCAGAAAGAGTTCTTTTGAAAAACAAAGCAAAGTTGCCACATAACGAATGTTAAACTTTTTTTCCTTCCAAATATGTACTGTCCATCGTCAATCACATTATCGGTCTAAGTGAAAATCTACTTAAGGAATTTCTCCCCTCTTTCTCAGTTTCTGACAAAAACTGAATAATAAAACTACGTATTAGAAACGAATGTGACTCTACACTAAGTGGCTGGACACACATGGATAAAGGGGAATGAACTCACGGACATTACACACTTCAAAGAAAGGTTCCATAGTGGCAGTCTATAGCATGCAGCAACATAACTGAAACAGGATATATATATATATATATATATATATATATATATATATATATATATACATCTTTCACTTAATTAAACGAAACACAATCCAAATCGGACACAATACGAGTTACTTGGTTACTTGCCGTTGCGACTACAACGTGCTTGGTCTCCCTTTCTCTTTTCTCCTGAAGACGAATTACCCGAAAATTTTAGTCTGTAGGTGTGTTTCCTTACTCTGTGTGTTACTCTTCTTGAATTTTGAACTCGTTTATATATATATATATATATATATGAATAATAATCAAAATAACACTTGATATAATAGATGGATTAATTTAATTAATTAATTCACTTGCTCTCCAAAGATGTGTTAACGAAAGGCCTTAGAGCATTGTTTCAAAAATTGTTTTCATTGTGGTAAATTAATCCACATATATATATGAGGAAAATCAAGAGCAAATTAAAGCATAAAATATAAGGAAGAGATAGCAGTTATTATGTATTATGTAAGACCAGTGCAGTAAAGAAAGTAAAACAGAGATTAGTAAAGCAAAGAAAGAGATAAGATTACCTTTGAGATGTGATTATCCCCTGCGTTGTTCACAAAACTACAACCACAATATATTGGAAACATTAAACATACCTAATACACAAAATAATAACTATTAATAACTAATACAAATTAAAAAGCTTTATATAAATTAAGGGACCACTAATGACAAAATGTGGAGTGGCCTACACTCAACTTTACTATAAGTAAGTATAATGTCAAACCCCTTGGGTAGATAATGTAGTATGTAGACATAATATATATGTCTAAATGGGAGATGTCTATTACTCTTTCATTCCTGGAGGTAGTACAGATAGTGATTGATTCTCTTATCAATACCGCATATTACACAATTGATGCATATAATATCATATATATTAGCACAGCAGTAATAAGACTTTTGTAAAGTCAAAGTGACGATATTGTGTTACGAAATAATCTCTTACAGACGAAAATGACTTTTGTTTCTAAAGGCAATGGATCTCCAGCGGCCAACGAATATTCCATGCACATCAGTGCACGCCGTAATTAGCAGCCCTAGACCAGAGGCCCACTACTGCTATATTCTCATCCTGCATTTCTTGTTAAGGTCAGTAATCATAAGGACGGGGATGGGACGTCAGTCTGTCAGGACGTCCTTCACGAATATGGAAGGAGTCACATTCGTGGTCGTATGGTCTTCCGGCTTTGCATTGTCTGAGATATTGTATACCGTGAAGTCATTAGGTAGTCATATTTAGCTGAGGACTTGATTCTGAAAAATGACTGTCATCGAATCACCTTAGAATCAGTTTAAAATTAGTATCTCTTTGGTAATATAAAACTAAGGAGTTCATTCCTCTTAATTCAATATTACTCAAAGATCATTAGATTCATAAACACAAAAAAGTCAACAACCAGTAGCTTTTCACACCAAACATAATATAAGTAACTTTTTCCTTTGTGCTATATTCGGTTATAACGTTGCTGTAAATATATATTGAGAAAACATATATCAGTGATTAGCCAGTTTTGCATACTCAAATCAAATTCAAAGTCGGCTTTTCAATATAATTTAGAAGTTGTGTAAATGGAAATATCAGAAATTAGATGTTTGATTGGCATTCACTTTTTACATATAATTTTATTCTTCTTACATCTCACATTATGTCATTAAAACATTTCAAACTTTCAAATGGATTACAACATTTCTCAAAAGCAATAGGAAACACAGACGAACAAACCCTTAATTTGATATATATAGGGTAATAAATTTAAATAATCTATTGTTAAGAATTTTTAATCGTTTTCTCTATAACTAATTTAGTGAATGAGGTTTAAAATAACATAAATTAACTAAAAATAAATCTATTCAATGCTTTATTATATTTATTAAATGTTTAGTAGTAATTATTTTGAAACTAATTAATTATTTTGATATATTTTTATGAAAATAATCCAGAGAAACAACACACATGAAAGTCGCTTTTCATCGTAGCAAATTACATCTTTATACAAAACATTCGAAATATAAGAGTAAGTTTTTGTGAAATCTTTTATGTGTATTGTTTCTGCTGGTTTAGTTTATCTAGTTTATGAAATCGTTTTAATTACTAATTATGAAAGTAATAATATTTAGCATTAAACTAATTAGGAAATCATTAAGTTTACAAAAATAAGTTAAAAAGGAATTTAAAGTTAAAAAAATAAGTTAAAAAGTTAAATACTTACTATTTGAAGTATTATTAAAAGAATTAACTGGTGAACACAACAATCTACAGAGAGGTTAAAACAGTTTGAAAGGTTCCAGGAAGGAAGCGGAGGACTAAACAAGGAGTGTATTGCCGCCTTTTTAGAATGACTTAGCTCTATCGGTGCACCAATCAAATGCCATCTAAATTATCTCATTTTAAAATAGTCCCCTTATATCAGCATTTCTTTTATAAATAATAATCAAACATACAAAGAAACGAATTAAACTATTTCTTTAAAAACAATAAATATATTATCAATATAAATTAAATTAATTAGTCGTAATATAAATTAATAAAAGTAATTTCTAAACTTATTTCTTTTAAAAGTTGTCTGAACTATTAAATGAATATACAGAACAAAACGGACTGATTGAGATTTATAAACCATCAATCCTGTCCATATATTTCCATAAAATTCTATGAAATTCTGATGACACTACTAAAAAATCTGGAGTGGCCTACATACTTACTATAGGTAAACTTAATATCAAACTTCTTGAGTATATAATATATAATGTATCATATAAGCATAATATAATCGTCTAAATGGGAGATGCTTATTAGTCTTTCATTCCTGAGGTAGTACAGATAGTGATTGATAGACTTCTCAATATATAAGTTTATTTTTGTGTATCACACCATTATTTTAATTTTTCCATTATAAACATCAATTTTATCTCAGTGGATTCGCTCAAAAAATTTCTAAGTCAATGTAAACATTGTAAAAAAATATAAAAAACTCGACAAGTATAGCAGGTGATCTCTTAGTCTAGGATAAACAAACAGTTTTTATAGCGTTATTGCTCTTTCCCGTAATTGAAACGTCATGATTTTTTTTTTATGAATGCTAATTTTTCCTTCCATTTTTGGTCAAATTTTCATTATTTTTTAATGAGCCGTTTAGGGTCAAAAAAACATTTTCTGAAAACATAAATCGTACTGTAACGCCCCTTTAGGGAATGTAATTTTGAAAAAAAATATCTCAACTCATTCTCCATATAATGTTCTATTGTTAGGCATAGTTTCATTTTGATCCGTCAAACAGTATGGCTTGTATTGCTCTCACAAGATTTGGGATTGAATTAGAAGTCAAAATTTTTACATTTTATTGAAAAAAAAATATTTCCCGTTGTTTTAAAATTCTGAATATATTTTTCGTTTGTTCTATTTGTGACCTCAAAGATAATGTTAAAATTTCAAAACTCTAGAGTTATCAGGTTAGGAGAAAACAATGTTTTCTAAAAAATCGTTTTTGGCAAAAAAAGTGACTTTCCCATCATGCATAATTCTTCCCAAACAATAGGGATCTTCTTCCCTATGAGGCCCATTTTTGTGTAAAATATCAACTTGATCCATCAAAGATTCTGGACCGTAGCGTGGTAACAAGCAATGCTAACACACTCACCCACCCACCCACCCACACACAGACATCGTTGAAAAAACTTCATAAAACGACTTCTGGGAACTCAAAATATGTAATTCCGTCAAAATCTCGAGATCGAATTTTTTCACGATCACTATACTTTACTTATAGTAAAGTAAAAATTATGTATTATAAAATAGTATACGGGAAGTGGGATCCACCCATGTAGGTGAAAATATAAAAATAATACAACAGAAGCTCCAGTATCCTCTGTGAGTGACCATACACCACTACAACCACCCCAACACATATACATTAATACCACATAAAAAATGTGCGGTAGTTATTACGAATAACAAAAAATAATGCAGGAAATGTGTGAATACGACGAAATCTCGTAAAGAAATAAAGGTAGGCTCTTAGGAAAAGAAGGCAACACTGGGAACAGACGGTTTAATTTCAGTAACGCCTTGCTGGTTATTAATGATTAAACAGTGTCAAACTAAGCACTTTCTGCACACATCTACTCCCACGTTACAGTTAACACAAACTACCAGTTATTCACTTATTCATTCTCAATCTTTTTACCATTCATTTTAACTGGTTCATAAGTCAAGTTCGTGACAACTTATATTTCTAAATTCCAAAACACATAAATACGACGTTATGTCATATGTAACGTTATATGACAATTTCACATAATAATAAACATTTTCAAAAAAAAAAAAAGAATTTTCAAATTAAAATATTTTTAACTTTTAAAATCTGAAAACACATAGTCAATTGTAAATTTCAATCTCCACAACTTTTATTGTAAACATTTTTCTCTGTCATGATATATAAGATCTCAAAATCTTAAAAGCAATAAAATATCATAACTGGCCTAAAAACAAGTTTAAAAGAAATCTAAAGTTTTTTCATAGTGATGCAGGTGTTCTTAACAAGCAGACTGTTTTTTTATCACTTTAACACCTAATTACGTTCCATTTCTTAATACGTTATTTCATTGGCAAAATTAGGAACTGTAAGTTAATTCTAAGGTAGTGCATAAGGTAAGTTATTATGTGGTATTTACTCATTGTAGGGTAAAAAGCTAATGAAATAGTCCCCACATATAAAACTTTAATAATACTATAGATCTTCTTAGTGGTGTTTCCTCCCTCTTTGCTGATGCATGCCTATTTCTATCATTTCCAGTCTCCTACATCTTTGCTCTTCTGTTTCTGATTGCCTACGTCTTTTCATTGTTTTCCAAAAGATATTCTCTTTTAAGATGGCATAATACCAAATGTACTAACAATGACTTTTAAACACTGTATAAAACAATTTCAAACTGTAGGTAAATGGTAAACAGACAACAGACTAAAAATAAAATAACTTTCCAACTTCCAGAAAAGTAAGGATTTAATATTTTCTAGAAAATTCAAGAGTGTATCTTCATTGGTATAAATACTTTGAAATGAAATGATTAGCAAACATTCATTTTTGTTAGTAAAACTGTTCAAAAGTAATAATTTAAAAATGGAACGTGATACGAATAAATAAATTCGGTAATATCATTTCACCTCTCAAGGTAGTTGAATAACCTTGGATTTTGTTTTAAAAGCTTCATTTGGTCAATATAAGACTACATAACAAGTTCTATTGAGATTGGTCAAAGGACCTGGGAATGCATAGATAACAGACAGACAAACAAACAAAAATTATATTTACATAAACAACGCGATTCGAACACGTAGAAGAACACTATTGTTCGAAACGCGTTGTTTATATGATTAAATTTCTATATGTGGAGACTATTCCATTAGCTTATTACCCTACAATTGTAAGTTAGTTAAGAGTAACTGTTTGCCGTGTCCACATTTGAAGTCTTCAATGCTCTGGAGTCACGAGTTCTAGATTATACTCTAGTAGGGTTCTGGATTCACCAAATTTTAAAATTAAAGGGGTGAAATACCTTCTTTATTATAAAGCATCTACTTTAGTTATAAACAAGATAGCTTACCGGAGAAATAGTAGTAGTTAAAAAGTATATTCCTCTAAATTCATAACATAAACATAAATTTTTAGATAGGCATTAACAATTTACATTATACTTTGATAAGACAGAGCATATCATGCACATGAGGCAAAAAACTGGACAAGGGAGTCGACTCTTTACTTCTTCTACTTCAAAAATCTCAACTTCCCTTATTACTTGATTACACCTTACTGTTGTCTGAAGACTCTTATAAAAAAAAATACATATTTGATTAAACTACTTCAAATTAAATGTTAAACTGTTAAAATGTTAAACTACTGCTGCATATATTGATAAAATAAAATCTAAGAGACAAAAAACACAAAAGAAATTAATTATTTTATAAAAAATTCACTGCATTATTCACTGCGTCACCATTAGGGACGTGAGGTGTGCCACTCGGAGCGAAGGGCAGAATTTAGGTCTCCTTCTAAGAAGCACTCTGTCAGTGTTACCACCATAAGAAGAAAATAAATAAATAATAATAAAATAAAAACACTACAACAAAAATACAATTTAATGCAAAATAAGTTAAAACAGTAAAATAATATCAAAATAAACGAAAAATTTATTATATTCAAAAATTTATATATATATATATAATTTAAGAAGATTTCATATAAACACTTGAAATAACAATCAATGATCAAACCACAATGTGAAATGGAAAAAAATACTATGATTTTTTAACCACAACAAGCGGTCTTCGTCAGCGGCCCTGAGGAAGACTGCTTGTTGTGGTTGAAAGATCATGATCTTTTTTTCCCATTTTATATTGTGGTTTGATCATATATATATATATATATATCATGATAAAAAGATTTCATATAAACACGTGAAACAACAATCAATGATCAAACCACAATAAGAAATGGGAAAACAAGACTAAGATCTTTCAACCGTAACAAGCGGTCTTCGTCAGAGTCAAAACATCAGTTGTTTTTGACTCTGACGAAGACCGCTTGTTACGGTTGAAAGATCTTAGTCTTGTTTTCCCATTTCTTATTGTGGTTTGATCATATATCATGATTTTGTTTTCTTGACCCAATATTTATATGATGTAATTTTTTTGAGGGTTGAGGTCCAATGATTTTAAACTAGTCCTTTTGCCGACGTTTCGACATATATTTATGTCATCTTCAGGGCTACAACATGATTGTTTTACAATTAGCACTACTATTACTACTATTTGGTAATTTATTACATTTTAATTTGTTACTGTAGATATTAAAATGTAATAAATTACCAAATATAGTAATAGTAGTGCTAATTGTAAAGCAGTCATGTTGTAGCCCTGAAGATGACGTAAATATATGTCGAAACGTCGGAAAAAGGACTAGTTTAAAATCATTGGACCTCAACCCTCAAAAAAATGACATATATATATATATATATATATATATATATATATATATATATATATAAGATACGAACAAATAAATAAAAAGAACATAGAAATATTGTTTAAATAGAAAGCGAATAAAAAACAGATTGAAATTGAGTCTGGGAGCAAGCAGGTCTACCTTCGAGTAAAGTAACTGATGGCAGAGCTGTTATAGGTCCAGACATCATAGTTTATCTCATTGTAGTTTATACTCTATTTTTCATTTTCGCGTATATTATGAAATCATTTTGTATATACGAGAATTTATGTCTCTGTTCTGCCGGGTAGAGGTGGTTGCGTCCTAGAAAATCAGATATCAGCAGATCTAACCCTTTTTATAGATCTATCAGCATAAATATCTCATTTTCCGTTAAATTAAATTTATTTTTCGCAGAGTAGGGGTTTTATGATGCGAGGCATGTGAAACGTACAGCCCACTATAATAATTTGTTATTAAAAAAAATACCTCCGTGATATTTACAACATAATTTAGGTAATCATGGAATAATGACAGCACTCTAATCTATCTGTTTTAAAAAATGTGCCATTATATCACAACTATTAATAGCTATATTCCGGGACAGAAGTGTGCAGCAGTACAATGCAGACCACAGAGTTGTTTCTGCCTACAGGGTGCTAATAATTTAGCACCTCTGCTTTACAGCCGCTTTAGACAAGCTATTAACCAAACGCAGTTTAGAAACTGTTATATTTCTTTTTTATTTATTTAGACTCATTACCTTGAAAAATATCCTTACTCCACTGCAAGAAGAAAAAAAAAACGATGAATCTATTTACAATGGATAATAGATAAATAAGGTGGGACAAGGAAAAGCATTAAGTAAGGCGAAGGGCGTAAAAGAATTTGAAGGAGGACACATGAGGTCATTTATAAGCGAATATTGTCGGAGACAAGGCGCATTCGACGCAGGATCGTCCTATTATTTATCTGGTCAGCAGACAAAGTGCCACCCTCAAACCCTAAATCCTAACTACCCTCATTTCCTTTCTCCAAGTAGTGATTTTCCTCCAAAAACTACCCTCAAAAATGATAAAACATCAATATCAAGGAAATGAAACATATAGTTCGATAACTTTGATCATAAAAATGATTTATTATTGACGTAAATGTGCAAACAAGAGTTTTTGTAATGAACAATATGAAATACTTAGATATTGTATAATAAATCATTAAGGGACAGAAGAAACAGAGTAAGTAAAGGAATATAGAAAGAAGATAGAAATATTTTCTATTAAATCAATGTGTGAAGTGGTTAGAGGCTTAGGATGTATTGCACTAAAGCATTAATAAAACAAGAAGGTGAGGCGATAACTGGGGATTAGGAAGTAGAGTGCAGGGCGTCTGTAGGATACTAAGAAGAGTGAAGGCAGTCCGTAGAATACCAAAAGAGAGAAGTATTTTATAGATATAGTATGCAGGGAGTCTGCAGGACACTAAGAAGAGTGAAGGCAGACTGGTCACAACTCAGTTGTTTTTATATATATAAAAAAGAAAGTACTATAACAGACCTCACTTCAATATTTCGACATTCGTCTTCATCAGAGGAAGAAGAGTTTTTTCCAATTAGAAACTAAAAGTAGTTGAAACCGAAGATATCAAACATATCTCCATAAAAACAGAGAAATAAAAAATAAAAAGAAAAAGAAAGAGCTTTAAAAAAATACAATCTGTAAAATGTTAAAAAAGAATAAAAAAGTAATGAAATTAAAAATTACATTACTAATGTAAGTACAAATAAGTACAAAAAATACATGAAACACATTTTAAGTATATTTTGCCAGCATTTTTTCTCTGAGTCAAATATTAATATAGGATTTTATAACATGGATCTTACCGATACTCTGAAAGCAACGAGCAATCCTCCTTATACTGGCGATAGGGGCTATAACAAATGTCATACTATAGCATACATCAACGGGCAATCTTCCTTATACTGGCGATAGGGGCTATAACAAATGTTATACTATAGCATATATCAACGAGCAATCTTCCTTATACTGGCGATAGGGGCTATAACAAATGTTATACTATAGTATATATCAACGAACAATCTTCCTTATACTGGCGACAGGGGCTAAAACAAATGTCATACTATAGCATATATCAACGGGCAATCTTCCTTATACTGGCGATAGGGGCTATAACAAATGTCATACTATAGCATATATCAACGGGCAAGATTCTGGCCACGCTATATCAATACTTCTATATCAACTTTGTTCGGTTGTTATTTCTTTTGGACATTTATTCTGACAATAAAAAAGGAAGACTGCAAGCAGAATTAAATTCGTTCATACAGAGGAAACTGCTATATTATATAAGTACAGGAAGAAAACAACACGAACAGAATAACAAAACGGAAAACTCATTTTCAAATATTTTGGTACAGAGCTTGGTTTATTCGGCAAACTAAATACACAATCAGCATGGTCTAGATGATGGATAAGTACCATAACAAGTCATACGGTTACATGTTCTTACAGTATGAATACATTTATCTTAACCTAGAGTAAAAAATAAATATTTATATGTAATAGAAAAGGCAAGTGGGATAAAGAATGTTTGGTTTCAGATAGAGTAAGAGACTTTGAAGGTTTTGAGACGGAAGTGTGAGAACTATATTTGTGAAAGGAGGATTGCGTCCGGAGAGTCAGGTGTGTTCGCCTACACGACTTGGAAAGGCGGTGGGCAGAGACGGCCTTGTCAACAGTCACATTCCCACTAAAGAACTAATCTAATTGTCAGGTATTTCAAGGACTTTGGTAAAACACTTAGAAGAAGCCCACACGCTCTCGACTCATCCTCGATTCTGGTCACATCTTGTAATTCTGGATACGGTCACCAGTATGCTTATAATCACATTTTTGGCTCAGCATCATCAAACAGACTTCCACTGTGTGAAGCTATAAAGCAAGAATTACATAGAACCAAATCTATTATGCTATATGATTTTGAATAGTACGTCTGTGTTAAAAGTAATACTGAAGGCGTTCGAGTGGTGACCCTCAGGTCAGCGGGTTTGACCTGATAACTAGAAACCCCAGTATGCAGTTCACGCTCCCCTAAATACTTATTATATACCAGGTAGGAAATCATGTCCATGGCCTTAAGAAGTCATACAGCATTTACTAGTCATAAGCTTTCTTCACATCAGTACCGGAGCTTGTATTACTATATTTTGTCAGTGACAGTATAAATTTTTGTCGTAGATGAAAAAACACCATCATCTCCTCGCCGTCCCTCCAACAGTAAAAAGCCTATCAGGTATTCCTCTAGCATATCAGGTATTCCATAAAGACCTGTGTTGACTTTTATACGCACCAAGCCATTTTCAGGCCATATCGTTTTTAAATCAAGTCAGGTTGTCAGGTTGTCTTTTTACGATTTGCCCTTTAGCCGTCGCATGTACACATGACGACGCATAAAGACCACTACCCCAGAAACCACTGAATAGGAAATTAAGTTACCCACGATTTAAAAGTTGTTTGTTGTACTACACTCGTTATATGACTTCCCTGTGACAAAACCCAGTCCTAATTAAAACGGCAAAAGCCTATAAGCATTGAATTTGAAGGGAAACAACAACTCGAGCGCATTTACAAAACATTCACTGTTCAATATTTATTGTGATTTTATAATTTTTGTCAACATTTCGTGGTTTCCAGAATACTAATTAATTTTTTCAGTTTACTCTTTATCATTTCCTAGTATAAATTAAACACAATTTTTTTTACAGTTTCTAGGGGGTATATATATATATATATATATCACTCAAAATTCAAAAAAAAAACTGTCCAAACTGGACGCAAATCAGCTCAAAAACGAAGAAAATCAACACACAGAGAAAGAGGCACACTTACAAACTCAAATTTTAGGATGATCCGTCTTCAGGAGAAAAGAGAGAATGGGCGACCAAGCACGCCGGAAACACAACGGCAGGAAACCGTCCCGGCAACCGACCGTGCTGCCACGCGCGCGTTTGGATCGTTTTTTCGAATTTTAAGTGGATATATATATATATATAATATATATATATATATATAGTTCAATGTACATAAAGAAACATTGAAACAAAGAGAAATTAAAAACACAAACTTACAGTCTCTAATTTTCGGTTGAACCGTCTTCAGGAGATTTAAAAAAGGGAAACCAAGCGCACTGGTAAAGAGACGGTTGGAGACCAACATTGTTGCCACATACGCGCCCGGTCACAGAGAATAAGGTAGACAATAATCAATTTAAATTAAAATAGGAATATGAAAAATAATAGTAACATAAAAACAAATAAAATAAAATAATAAAAAATAAAAACTGAGGGATGAACAGAAGAAATGATACAAAAATAAATAAAAATAAAAAATTATGGACTAAGCTTTAATAAAAAATAGAGAATAAAACTTAAATAAATGAAAAATATATAAGTGAATGCCTAAAAACTAGATGGAGAGACAAGAAACTAATACAATGAAGCATTATCTCTTAAGATTAAGGCCAGGTGCACTTCGCTCATTGAGCAACCAAAAAAGTATGTGGCAACAGTGTTGGTCTCCAACCGTCTCTGTACCAGTGCCCTTGGTTTCCCTTCTTTATCTCTCTTGAAGACGGTTCAACAGAAAATTAGAGACTGTAAGTTTGTGTTTTTAATTCCTCTATGTTTCTTTATGTACATTGAACTCTATTTGTCCATTTCGGATCGTATTTTCATCGAAAAAGTATATATATATATACAAATAAAAGAAACGGTCCAGCGGACTTTTTTACAATAAAATAAAAAACGAAGGAAACACACAGAAAGACACAGACATAACTCACATCGATATTTCGACAATCGTCGTCATCAGGAGGTGCGAAGAGCGAAGAGCGAAGAGTCCCGCAGGAAGACAGGGCGGTACTGAACTCGGAAACCGCAGCCAGTACCCCACCACTTACCACCAAGCGGGGGAAGGGAGGGAAGGAAATGAAGAGCCAAATTAAGACGTAAAAGGAACGAGTAAAAATTATAACTATAAAAAATTATAAAAAAAAAAAAGTAGATAAATCAAATTAAAATTAATAAAAATAATAAATAAAAAGTAAAATAAAAAATAATAAATAAATAAATAAAAAATAATAATAAATAAATAAATAAAAAATAATAAATAAATAAATAAATCATAAATAAATTATCGGTTGAGGTTGAGTCCGGGGGAAGAGCGAGCATCAAGTAAGCATATGTATGCCTCCTCTGAAGCTCTTAGGGTAACTTTATTGTTGGATTCGGGGATCTGTTTCAGGATCTGAACCCTGAAACAGTCATTGAAACTGAGTCCATGCGAGTTCGCATGGATGGCTACAGGATAGTTACTGCGTTGACCGACTGAAGACCTATGACCATTCATACGAAGGCTCAACTTATTAGAAGTTAAGCCAACGTAAAAGGAGTCACACTGAGTGCAATCCAGTCGGTAAACACAGTTGCTCGAGGTACAGGAGGAATTGACCTGAACCGGGTAGGAACTATGGTGGAGAGGGAATCGAAGGAAGGATTAGGATTAACAATCAGGCAAGTTTGACAGCCACGGCGTCCACATTGTTTCATTCCAGGAACAGGATTGGAAGGCTGAGGGGAAATATGAGAGAAAATGCTTTTTAGATTGGCAGGTTTACGGTAGGAAATAGAAGGGGGGTGATTAAAGATGGAAGAAGTAGAAGTAGAAGTAGACAGAATCGGAAAAGACTCCTTAATAACAGCACGAAGCTTATAAGCGCCAGGGAAGTAGGTTGTCAGGAAGAAGGAAGTGTTACTTCTATCCCTCTTGGGTCTGGGTTGGTGGGAGATGTCAGCCGGTAAAACACCAACCCAGACCCAAGAGGGATAGAAGTAACACTTCCTTCTTCCTGACAACCTACTTCCCTGGCGCTTATAAGCTTCGTGCTGTTATTAAGGAGTCTTTTCCGATTCTGTCTACTTCTACTTCTACTTCTTCCATCTTTAATCACCCCCCTTCTATTTCCTACCGTAAACCTGCCAATCTAAAAAGCATTTTCTCTCATATTTCCCCTCAGCCTTCCAATCCTGTTCCTGGAATGAAACAATGTGGACGCCGTGGCTGTCAAACTTGCCTGATTGTTAATCCTAATCCTTCCTTCGATTCCCCTCTCCACCATAGTTCCTACCCGGTTCAGGTCAATTCCTCCTGTACCTCGAGCAACTGTGTTTACCGACTGGATTGCACTCAGTGTGACTCCTTTTACGTTGGCTTAACTTCTAATAAGTTGAGCCTTCGTATGAATGGTCATAGGTCTTCAGTCGGTCAACGCAGTAACTATCCTGTAGCCATCCATGCGAACTCGCATGGACTCAGTTTCAATGACTGTTTCAGGGTTCAGATCCTGAAACAGATCCCCGAATCCAACAATAAAGTTACCCTAAGAGCTTCAGAGGAGGCATACATATGCTTACTTGATGCTCGCTCTTCCCCCGGACTCAACCTCAACCGATAATTTATTTATGATTTATTTATTTATTTATTATTTTTTATTTATTTATTTATTATTATTTTTTATTTATTTATTTATTATTTTTTATTTTACTTTTTATTTATTATTTTTATTAATTTTAATTTGATTTATCTACTTTTTTTTTTTTATAATTTTTTATAGTTATAATTTTTACTCGTTCCTTTTACGTCTTAATTTGGCTCTTCATTTCCTTCCCTCCCTTCCCCCGCTTGGTGGTAAGTGGTGGGGTACTGGCTGCGGTTTCCGAGTTCAGTACCGCCCTGTCTTCCTGCGGGACTCTTCGCTCTTCGCTCTTCGCACCTCCTGATGACGACGATTGTCGAAATATCGATGTGAGTTATGTCTGTGTCTTTCTGTGTGTTTCCTTCGTTTTTTATTTTATTGTATATATATATATATATATATATTTGGATGAAATACATCCAAACAACAATATGTAATGAGAAAACAGACTAAGATCTTTCAATCGTAACAAGAGATCTTCGTATAGAATCAAATCCCAACTGATGGTTATTTCACACTTCTTCATCTTCCTCACGATGAACTGCAGTTCAAAATATTTTTCGTTCTTATATCGTGATTTTTTTCAGTTATATATTAAGCTCAATCTATTTCTGTGAAATGTATGAAAATACCTAAAACCTGTTCCTTCTCTTCTTTTTTCAATAATTAAAAATAAATCACCAGTGTGCAACTTAATAATTTTGACTATACTTCTTAGTTTCCTAATTCATGTTTTAACAATTCAACCATGACATTATGGGCAAGAACTGGTAATTAAGAGAGACCAAACTATTTGCAATGGTCAGTATTATGAAACATAAAAAACTTTTGCTTCACAGATCAGATCTAGTATAAAATACACATGTATAAGTATTGCTATATGTGGGCAGCAGGTCTATTTTTAGGCATTCATTATTAAATACTGAGGCAGCTTCTGCATTCACGATCTTCTTGCCAGCCTCATCGATTCTTTGAGCCATTTTCTTTTCTCCATGGATGTAGTTGTCATGATAGCAGTCCTAAAGACAATGTAAAAAAAAAAGGTAGGCGTACTAGATTTCTATCGAGCATTGGCAGTCATCAATTAGAAACAGTTCTGATCTGACACTGCATCTGGTAGATAGATGAATGGCTTCCGACTCCAATGGGCCAACAGCCGACTCAATCAGATTGCAAGCTTTGAGTTGTCTTCTACTCGTATATATTCTAACCTTGCACACATAAGCTCAGACCTGTGTTGGAAGAAAGCTCCTAAATCTTCTTCACAATTTCTATTTGAGAGTTATTAAGGCAATTCCAACGAAACGAGAGAAAAAATACAAGAAAAATCGAGGATACCAGCAAGATTACCGCGAGAGTAGAATCTGCTTCTGTAATTAATAACTATATAGATTATACCAAATTATTTTATAATTATATATTTATTTATATTTTAGGTAAATATTAGACATGAATTTATTTATATATAAAATTAATGTATAACATTTTAATGATAAAACCACAATATGAAATTGGGGGGGGGGGAAGGACTGAGATCTTTCAACCGTAACAAGCGGTTTTCTTCAGAATTAAAAACCCAACTGATCGGGTTTTGAATCGTTATTTCACGTGTTTGTATGAAATTTTGTTATTATTATTACATTTTAAGTAATATAGAATATATATATTATATATGTTGAATTGAAATATGCAGCAGCCTCTGCATTGACGACTTTTTTTTTCATGGACTAAAAAAATTATTGTACTACAAAAAGACAGATAACTATATCAGGTTAGATTTTCTGAAAAATTATATCTTTGACGAGTAGCTGACATGGACGGGCTCTGAACTGGGACGGCATGTGCATGACTTCCATTCTCACATAAAACACCAGTAATCATGGAGGAAATTCAAGCCTCTAGCCTTCAATACTGACACGCACACACAACAGTAGACCTATTTTCTACAAGAACACAGTAAACTACAAGTTCGCGGTCGTTAATACCTACGTTAGAGTAGAAACATTACTTCTTTGTTGACAGATGAAATATGGTTGGGTGTAAATATTTTGAATCTCCACTGAAACAATCTACTTTCTTATTTTTAATTTTATATTTTCCTACCAAGGTTTAAAAAGGTGACCAATTCAAAGGTAACCGATAGATATTAATCTTCGAACACTTAATAGGGAACTATTAATTTGGCCTGTTAGTCGTAAGTATTATAAAATTACTATATTCTTGCTGACATGTCATGAACCATTTGGGACTATCAACCAAGTGTTAAAAAATACTGCATTTTTAAAGTCAACAAATCACCCAAAAATTTATAATCTTTCTGACTGCAACAGCTTAAAATTAAATAACAAGTCGATTTTCCACAAAAAAAACAAAACATTAATTCAGCGACACACCACGTGATGTGATAGCAAATTGTCCAAAAACAAATTCCGGAAAATGTAAAAACATAAGTTATCGGAAAACTATAATTAAAATTAATGAACAAGTAATGAAAATCTACTACCACAGTAGATAGAAAAATTTTGTATCAACATTTTGTATATGAAATGTTGATACAAAACAAATATACATGTTTTGTTTTTATGTATATTTAAAATACATAAATAACATTTAAAAACATTTAGTATTGAAAATATCTTGTAAATTAATCAACCTACATTTAAAACTTTAAGTGATAAACAAATCCAAATAGATTATTATATAATTTATAATTATAAATAAAATATTTGTTTCTAATTATAAATAAATTAGCTTATACTCCAAAAACCTAGATGTATTATTTATAAATCGTATTTTATAAGTTTTTTTTAAATACAGATTGTTACTATTTAAAAGCTTAATATTGCACAACTATCATTACCAAAAAAAAAAAAAAAAAAAAAAAAAAAACAGTTTAAAATTTCACTAATCGAAATAAAGGACAACTGAATTAAACATTAACTCGTTTGAAGTTACTAACTGAATTAAATAGATTAGACAAAGCAATTGTATGGAGCTATTAAAACTGTAATAAACTTTTTAAGCATTTTAAGACATTAAATATCAAGAATTATAAATTGTACTATCAGCTTCTGCATTGATCACTTTCTTGCAGATAACTTTAAATCTGCTGCTAACTCTAACAGTTCGTGTTTCAAAGAAGATTTGCTGCCATCATACACTAATTATAAACTGGTGTACATATTTTATTATATTGAATGTGAACTTAAAGCTTGATTTTTAATAATTAATAATGTACCAATTAAATATTTATCATCTAAATTCTAAATGATCTACAAATAAAAATAAATATGTTTCCTAAGGAAAAATAAATAAATAACTTACGAGGGAAATGTTAATAGAAAGAACCTCAATTTTACATTAAAATAGTGAAATTAGTCGATTAGCTATTCTAGAGGCTCTTTATATCAAAGAAAAGAATCCTAATCTCAATGTCCAAAGTTCCGACCTTAATGCTATCCCTAGTAACAAGAATTTCCACAATAACTACAAATTAATTAGTGAGATATGATCAAGTTGGTTTGGCAATAATTCAGACTTTATCACCCTCTGATAGGACGTTATTTCGCTAAGTTGACAAACCTTGTTTGCTAACTTGTCAAACCTGCTGACTTTTATTTATAATCTTTAGTTTATCTAAAATTTGTTTAAAAATTGTTTCAACAATTCCTTATATAAATTTAAATTTGTTTCTTTAAATGTTTAACCAAATTATACCTGAAGTTGACTTATATACAGTCGAAAGCTTGTGTAAGTAAAATATAGTATATATTGGTTGCTAATTCGTTTAACTTGTCATGATTTGTTAACGTAACTGGTAAAGTTCAAATGTCTTTAGCAAAATTAATTTGGGATTTACCACAAAAGGAAAGAAAAATAATCCGAAAATTACAGACAGTAAGCAAAAAAGTCGTTAATGCAGAGGCTGCTGCATATTTCAATTCAACGTGTTTAAAAGAAGATTTGCTGCCTACCTATACAAATAAAAATAAATGAACAGTTATACGCAGCTTTCAATCTATAAGTACAATCCTTCAATGTTTCAAAAATTCCGACTACATTTGTTCTATCACTATATAGTTTTAGAACAATATAACTTGGTATTTTCATAGAGGAAAGGTGCGGCATGAAATAAAATTAAAATATACTTGCTATGGGGGATACATGCAAGCAGAACCAGGTGAACAAAACATGTAAACAACAACAACAAGCACTGTTATTATTTACTATCAACTGCTGTGGAAATTAATTGACTTATCAGTCTGAATTTCACATGAAAAACATAAATTTAATCCTTTCAGGAATGAATGCACCACTAAGCAACTATATACTTTAAACTCTGTAAAAAGCTTAAATATAGTGAAATATTCAATGGATGAGGAATCTATCATGCTAAATATATCAAAATCTTTAAATGTTAAAAATATTTGATTAATTTTGTGCAAGAGATGTTAATCTATCTGGGTTGTGAACTAGATTCGAATACTCGCTGTCATAAAGCTAACACACACTTACAGACTCATACACAGAATTTATTATAAGAAGGAGTTATTAATAACAAGTGGTTTGTTTACATTTGTTGTTTTACACCCCAACTTTAATGGATTTTGCATAATAATGAAGTAATCAAAGCAAGAGTTACATTAGATATATTCCGTAAACAAGTCACCTTCTGCAAACCTTATGAATAAAAAACAATCACTTCTTGAAAAAAGCAGAAAGTTTTTTTTTATTATGCTAATGAGTTGTGGAAATCAGCGACATTTCACTTGGATCATTGTAATTGTAAATGATGTGAATCTAGAAAGGGGATTTTGTTTTTGTTCACTATTAATAACTCAAAAATAATTAAAAAGTAATTAATTTTTTATTTGCATACAACAGTTAATTATTATGTTAACAAATAATTATATGATTGCGTATTAAAACAACAGAACGTCAAAAATGCTTTTATTTTGTTTTTGTTTTTTTGTTTTGTTGATACAAGTAGAGTTAATTGTCAAAAAGGAAAATGTTGTAGTAGTATAATTGATTAATATATGTCATACAGGTGATGTTCGTTTGGTTGGTAATAATAGTTTACATAGATTAAGGTTGTAAGGGGTGCAGTGACAGGGAGGCTACACTTGAGTGAGTGCCAAGCCCTTAGTAAATGCCTCCTGGCAGTTTCCCTGCAATGGTATGAGTGGTCAGTCGAAAAGGCTTTGCTTTTGCTAATTCCCGCCTCTTGACACAAGTCGAGTGATCAAGCCATCTTGATTGCAATCTGAAACCCTTTGAATATCCACGTTTCTTCTGTGCCAAATCCCAAGCCTTAAGATAAGTACTTTCATTTCTATCCCAATGACGGTCCTATTATCTTTTGCGATCTTTATCCTTCCCAAACTTAATAACACGTCTTTGACTGGCACTTTTACAAAATATTCAACTTTTTACCATTATATTTCTTGGGTGAAGAGGAGTACCTCTACACGGTGCTTTATGTACTTTTATTTTAGTTTATTATACTACAGGTTGCCTTAGTGGTTACACATATATTAGAGGAAGAGACAATTTCTCACTTTCTCTGTCAATGCCCTGGACTGGCTCAAAGAAGGAAAGAAGCACTAGGAGAATACTTCTTTGACAATCTTGAGAACTTAGCATCCACTGGTATCAGGGATCTGTCTAGATTTATTGTTCTCTCGAGATGGTTCGAGTGGACCAGTGACGGGGGGGAATAGCCTCAATTTCTCTTTGTGGTATCACAAGGGGCCGGCTTGCGGCCTATGTGTGTTCTCTCTTGGGACGGCCACTGTAACCTAACCTAACCTAGACATATATTCCAATAGTAAGTATGAAATTGTCACTACTGTAAAATAAATAGACAAAAAGATTTTCAAAGAAAAGAAAACAAAATTATAATGAAGTAAATCATAAAAAAAAGGGCGATTAATTCTAAATAATGAAGAAAACAGGTGTACAATTATGAGACTAAGCTTATATATAAGTAATACATGTAATAACTAATACTGATAACAAAACAATGAAAATAACCAATAAAGAACAAATAATGTTATATAGCCAATTATAAGACAGGAGCCAATAAGCTAATTATAAGACAGGAGCAATAAGCCAATTATAAGACAGGAGCTAGTAAGCCAATTATAAGACAGGAGCAATAAGCCAATTATAAGACAGGAGCAATAAGCCAATTATAAGTAAACAATTATATGAAGAACCAACGATGATAATACATGTATGTAACTACTAACTTAATATATATAGCCCTTCCAAACTAAAGTTTTTTTTAAACCAATTTATACAAAATTTCATTTAGTTATTCAAAAAATTGGAGTGGTTTACACTCAACCTTATTATAAGTCAATATACTGACAATTTTATTACTTTTTTTACTATATTCAGTATAGTATATTGTGGCTGTCGTATATATGCATGATCAAAAGCTGTAGGAAAGGTATTATTAAGTCACTGGCAATCAATTTAAAGACTTCATTTATTTAAATGTAACAAAAATAAATTAAAGAAAATTAATTATTGTTATAGCAGAAGCTAACAAGTTACCATACATGAAACTTATTCGTTGCCTTTTTAAGTGTAGTAATTCTTAGTAATGAGTTTTTACTAAGCAATATTTATTTGAGGGATATATTTCATCATAAAGTGATTATGAAATTCTAAGTTGTATAATCACCAGATGAGCTGTTTACAACTAATGCCCGTTATAGTAACAGGGCGAAAAACTTTTAATATCACCTAAAAAGTTGTTATCATAGCAAGAACTATAAATTTCTAAAATGACACAATGGTTTATAAGACGATGGACCTATGGTTCAAAAAAAGAAATTCGAAAAACCAAGCGCAGAAAAATGGTGAACAATTCTTGAATACTAATATTTATACAGCATAATAATTTTAGACCGATTTTTTATACGATACTTTAATATTCTACAGACAGTAGTTAAGTGAAAAAAAAAAATAAATAGGAAATTTAACATAATAGTTCACATTTTCACTGATAACAATTTAGTTAAAAAGTCATACTGATCATATACCTATAAGCATCAATTTAGAGTTCATTTTCATCATAGGTCGTCAAACTAGCATTTCTTGCCTAAGTCTAAATCAAGTCAATATTGCTACATATTTATACAAAAACTTACTTTCCCTTGACAAGAATCCTGCATTTTTTCAATCAATGCTATTAGTTCTATACTGACTGCAAAATTAAGACTTTTGCATTTAGTAGTTCAAGAATAAAAAAAAAATTGATATAAAATTTCATAATGGGCAACAGTCTTTTTCATGATATAATAATAATTTTATTCAAAAATTATGAAGCTTTTAACTGCACTATTCGACTTCCTTATGAGTGTAATATCAATCTGTTCCATCAAACTGAATGACGCTGTAGCCCAATTATTAAATTATGAATGAACACCCACCCAACCAAATATACATCAAGAAATGAACTCAAAACGTATTACCCGGCAAGATTATAAAATCTCATTATTCAAATAAGGAATTATTTGTTAATTAAAATAATGTGTTCCGCTGGCAAGGGACCTCCTTTCAGCAACATTCTTCTTACGATACATCGATGTTGCTCTATTTACCCTAAACCATTTTCTGGTGATCTGTTATCCAATGACTTCCAATATTTCTCCTATTACCAAAATTCCGTGCTTCTCAAACAGTACGTCCGGGCGCATTGGTGCACTCCGGAAGGTAGCCAAGTGCGCCCCAAGATAACGTAGGATTAAATTTTATAATAGATGCATATATTAAAAATTTGCACATTTTTATTTATTTTAGAAACACGTATGTGTTGCCATACGATTGTGTCAAAATTATACGATTCTGAAAACTTGCGGTTCTCAAGTCTTAGTTAAGTCTCCGCCACTAGATATTTTGAACTGGAAGGTAAATTTCTTTAATCTTTAAACAGCAATTGATAATACTGTCTCTTTTCCTTTCCTTGTGGATTTAAATCATTCGTTACTGACCCCTCACCCCCTATCACTCTCTCTCTCTTTCAATTAAAAAAAAATTATTCCTTTTAACTTACTATCATTTTCCTATTTACAAATTTCAGGACTAAATTTTCTAGGTTAAAATCAATGATGTGCTCCGAATCTTTGGCTATTTCATAGATGTGCTCTGAAGTAAAAAAGTTTGAGAAACTCTACCATACTTCAATGTGTTCCAACTGTATACAGTCATGCATGCAGCCCGTGGTTCCATGGTTAAGAGACTCTTCAATGGCACGGACCATGTATATGAAATGCTCAGCATCTCGTATACGTTTTAGCAATCCTTGCTAGATCCATGCCTGGTCAACAAAGGCACTACTTTGAAGAGATATCTTTACAAATAAAATTTGCTTGACTTTACGGTGGAAAAAAACTGTTTCATTCGTGTTGTAACAGAGATCACTGTGTAACTGTACGATTTTGCAAACTTAGCTTATCGGAGGAAACTTTGAATGAGGAATGGACAAGCCTGGCTTGTTCACTTAACCCGCAGACTTAGTAGGTTTTACCTATCAGGTGCTTATTTACCCCTTTTGTCACAGTAGACTTAAGTGGTCATAAATTTAACATTTTTATTAAATTAAATTAAAATTAAAAAACTTTGAACTGTTTACACATACATAGCCTCTATTTTATCAAATTAGTGAAACAATGATATTAAGCTTTAATAAAACCATATGTATTACACAATCAAGTATATTAGAATCAGAGAAACATAGCTGAACAGTAAAAGTTCTACCTTTCAAATGCAAATTTTTCAGATGAAATAAGCTAAAACTTTAATAAAAGACTTAAGAATTTGTTGGTTTTTAGAAAAAGAACTCCCACTAAAAAGTAGGAAAACTAAAATCCTTATTTTTTATGAGAAAAGTACTGACAATGGAAATATTATACTTACAGTTGAGGACAATTCAAGATAACGAATTCAAATCACAATCAAGGAAAATAAAGCCATGAAGATGACTTTGAAACAAAAGCATTCTCGTCCAAGCGATTTAAAAAAATGAATTAATTAAAAAGTAAGTCTCATCCTAGTAATACTGCTAATAGACATATAATAACTAGCAATAATGCTTCCGTGTACAATACGAAGGGAAAGTTATCATAAAGTATATGGTTTTAACGTCTGACACAATGCGTTTTATTATTTTGAGGCACACAAAACTTACAATCTTCTTTTTTGGGAATCTGAATATAAACTTATTCCTTTCAACAAATAAAGGGCACCATCAGAAGAATTTTCTCTTTGAAACGATTAGCCGGACAGTAGTTGCTCCTGTTAGTAAATATAATTACGAATAACTTAAAACTACTGAAGCATGAAGGACAAAACATGAAGGAAGGAATTTATTGCAAATTGAACCTAATAACGGAACGGTTGATATACGAAACCCGGTTCCAATGTTAATATTTCTTTCTCTTAATTTCTGTTTTCCGCTCCTTCTTTCTTTTCCTTTCTTTTTTTGTTTTTGTCTTGTTTTTATGCGTGATGTGGTGTCGTGGGACCCGCCTCCGCGAGGTCCACCTTGTGGCTCGTCGCAGCCCTTCTAATTTAGAAAGGTTGTAGAGGGCTTGCTGATACGGCTAAAGGGTCTCACGTTAAAAAAGAATCGATCTGTTGTGCTTTACTCATGGAATGGCCGAAAGGTTGAAAGACATGACGATAAATCAAAACAGGTTCCAATGTGTTTCATTTTTGAAGTTTTTGAAATATTTTAACCAAGAATGACAGGTTAAATAGGAATTAGTCAATCATCCTAAGTAATCTTCCTACAGCTTCAACCCTTGATTGAAGTCAACCCTGTTCTTAAATTTTATTTAACCAATTTATGTACCAATCTGTTTATTTATTTCTTTTTTTACTTGAAAGGGCATGCTCTTCAGACAACATTTGTTTGAATTTTCCTGAACAATAGGAAACTAATGAGAAAGGTGGAATATATTAGTCAGAAACTACTGAATTCTGAAACAGTGACTAAATTCAATGTGGCATGTTTAAAAAGAGATCTGTTTATTGGATATGTCGAATGTCACTTAGTAAATGTTACACTAAGTTGGAAATCTGTGTAGGTACAACAGACAAACGTCCAAACAGGCAAATGTAGACTAAAACAGACAAACAGTTAGACAAGGATATAAATTTTCATTACACAAAAGACACTCTTTCAAATGTGTTTCTTTATGTTCTTCCTGATGCCAGTGTGTTCACCAAAACATTTCTGACAATCATTGTGACTGAATTTTTCTGAGTTTCAGAACTTACATGAACACATATAATAATGATTATGTAAGAAGTGACAAAAATTAAAATACTGGAACTGAAGCGAAAAGTACAAGGAAGTGAAATTATTTTACAATAGGAAGACAGTAAATATACAAACAAGGTAAACTCGGAAATCTTAAGGTGTGCATGTTTTTTAGGGGTCCAATAAAAATAAAGATGCAAAATAGCTTTACAAAAAAAAAAAAAGGAGAGAAAAAGGCAAGACCTTGGGGCCTACCTGGTTGTCTCAAGTTGGGTGTTTGTTTAGAACGTTCATTAGAATTGAATTGGAAATGCTGAAATATTCAGTTTTTAAATGGGGGAAGTTAAAGATTTGGAATAAAGGAAAATCTATGCAGAACTGTATAAGGGAAAACTTACAGTTTGTGACAACATGTTCAAGGTTTTGCCGTTTCAGGAACCTTAGTTTTACATTAAATCTTTATCGATACCATGCAACTCTTGATTCTTAAATATTTTTTTTTACGAAACAACTATACATACACAGCTCCTGTAGAGCAATAGTCGCATCGTAATTGTGACGGTGATTTTACCTCTTACATGGAAATTCAACTCTCTTTTTACCGATCTCAAAGTGTTCCGCCAGGGCCTTACATGTACCTCGGTGAACACTTGAAGTATGTACCCATAAGATCGCTTCTTCAAGTAGGAAATCTTGGAGTAGACAAAATTTATTCAATGAGATCCATAACTTGTATGGATAGCTACATTTTCAGTCTATAGAATAGTAATGAAGGCCAAAACATAGAAGAGTCGCGCTAAAATACTTCATTACATATAACTGCGTTAAATACGAAAAAAAGGCAAAAAAACAGGCAAACAATAGGACAAGGATATCCATTTTCAATTCCTTTAATAATATTAAAACACTTATCATTGAAATCTAAACTGATTATTTAAAATTGGCTCTATGAAAGAAGAAGAAGGTCCTATTTTGTTATAATAATATTTCAAATAGCATTATTTCTTAGAAAGTATTCTCTTCTTCTTTATTATTCATGCGAACTTATGCATTCGTTTCTGTACACGTTACTGAAATCCCGGGTTTACCATTGTAGGATGAAATTTAAAATGGGTTCAAGGATTGCTGTGATTAGTACATAATCTAAAGCGCCCATCTGCTCCCTTGCCTTAGCAGAGAGAGTGTGTGATCTTCAGCATGCAAATCACACTTACTGCGTGACTGGCCAAAGAGAAACGCAACCCACTTGACGAGCGCTACTAATATCTCAACTGCAGAAAGTCGTCGACTCGCGGACTGAAAGTTGTGCACTAATAAGGTAACTCGATATTGCCCGTGCACTGCTGGCCAAAATTCAGGGCTGAAAGATCATCATTCCACATATATTTTGGAGCACAGAAGTGGGTGTATTAGACACATGACTGGAGTAAAAGTGCCATATCTTGCGTTTTTTTTTACACGCTCAAACGGTTGAGGAACTGGTCCATTTTATTTGATTCGTTATTCATAGATTACTTCTTATTCGAATGTGACTTGAAAAGGAAAGGGAGTCTCTTTATGATTGTAATATGATTATAAACCTTACTTTTTTAATGCTTTCAAATGATTGATTAATGATGCGTTGTTTTAAGATTTCAAACAAGTGTTTGATAAATTTGACTTTATCAAATTTATAAAACATAGATGACCTGGAGGATGAGCCGAGTGATTTCCATTAGCTCGCACACGGTCCTGGAGCAGTTCTGCAGCAGTTCGAAATGCCATCAGCTCACTGCTACAATGAAATCAAACAGACTTAGACCTTTCTGTACCATCACAGTTATCAGACTATTCAAAATAACGTACTTTTTTTTTTATTTTGTATTTTATTTCAGCATGTTCCACTGTGTATTACATGCATCATCGTCAAATTGTACGGAATACTTCATTAACATGACATTAACATATGCAATACTTTCATTTACACTACAAAGTACTTATTTTAACTTATAATAACGTACTTTCTCCCAGGCAAAATATTTCGTGAAAATCACGTACATTTCCCAACTGCCACATAAATAAGCAATACAATTTTGTGATTTAGATCAATACATGTTTTCGGATTTTTTACTTATCTACAATAGTTTAAATCTCCCGATTAAACTGCTGATAACCAAAACTGGCTGTTCCAAAAGTAGAACATAATAATATATCAGATGAAAAGGTAGATATATATTATTTTTGAAGTGAAATATAGTAGCCACGTAAACAATGGTATGTACTGATATCTACTATGTAGTCTACCATACATTAGAAGAAGACTGTTGGAGGCCAGCTTGTTAGCCAGTTAGTGCTAAAGAATCGACGTCCATCTTAGTCATGTCCTGACATTCTAATTAGTAGAAATATAAAAATTATTTATTAAAAAATATGAATTCTGAAAATTACAAATGCCATGGTATATCATTCCATGTGCACAACAATTCTTTTGATGGGCTCAAAAACATCAGTTTTGAGCCCACAGGATTCAGAAACTCTTCAAAGACTCCTATTCTAATAAACTTGGATAAGGTAAAGTTTGGGGTTACCGACATAGAGCGAACCCGGTACTGCATTTCGAAAATAGATGTCAATTACTAAATGAGCCATTCTACTTACTTTTAGAATAGCACGGAAGGCATAAGACTATAAGAATGACTGTTGAGAACAAACAAACACCGCCTTCGAAAACAAAGGAACCTATGTAATTAGCTTGCTGGCGGGTAAACTAAATGTCGACTTTTGTCTATTAATGTCTAATGCTGAGATGCGCTGATCATTCAGAGTGTATTTGATCGCACGGTGTGGAGTCTTGTGCAGATTAGATGTGGACCGTTAGTTGGTGTCAGTTCATCACGACTCCAGTCCCGTAACAGCTGTCAACCAACAACACCTCCTCTCTCCAATCGTGCCTCATCCAACCTGATTCCAGTCGATGGCTGCTTTCACAACCCCCTTATACTTATCAAGTTGTATAAGCTGTCCTCGATAGCGAAGCGTTTCTTTCAAGCATTATTTTTTCTAAGGTTCTTTTGGTTGCTTTTACAGTTGTATAAGCACTTCTAAATATAGAGTGCCTATTCAAAAATTATAACATGGTAAATCTATTTCTTTGACTACTTCAAGTTTTTAGAAAGTAAAAACAGAAGATGACTGCACTAATAACATCAAGTATTTATGACAGAAATGCTAAAGGCACAGATTAGTACAACTCAACTGCTTTACAACTATAGCTATTCTATTGAACAGTAACATTAGTGGTCAATCTCATAAATCAAATCCAGGAGACAAACTTACTAGGTATGACGGTTGATCTTATAACACCTGTTTAAAGATTGTAAAAAGATGAACAAGGCCAGGTGGCGAAGCAAACACGTTTGATAAGGCAGTTGTTTACTGTAAAAATAATTTACTAAAAATCTTTGTAGTACTTCTTCTCATATAGTACTTCTATTCAATGTTAACTCTGGTTTCTTTTCAGTTTCTGGTAGTGGACGTCCTAATAAAGTTTTGTTTGGTTTGCTAAAATTGTGTGAAATTTTGTTTGGAAATGGTTTCAAACTTTCTGAAAAATTAGTAAAAAAATTTGATTAACAATAAGCAAAAAAATACTAAAGTCGTTTTGCAGTAAAATTAATCTTTCAGTCCGAGATTCGGTTTGGTGAGTTTGGTGAGACGAAATAACGAGAGTGTAATTTAGTAAAATTGAGAAACTTGTTAAGAAACAGGTATCAGCTAAATTTGGTGTCATTTTCAATAATGTGTGTATCAAGGAAGGACTGCTACCAAAATTTACGAATATATATATACATATATATATGACAGCTGGAGATAACAATGTTTGCTGATAGTCTCTGAAATACTTGAATAGGACTTGGACTGTCGTGTATTTTCAGATTAGGGAGAGATCATTTAATGAAATATATGTATCAGGGTATAAAACGAACTTAACCTGAAATGCTGTACAAAAGAAAGTATTTAATATAAAATATATTTAGATGGATGTCTACAGGAGCGAAGAGTCACATAAATAAGTCGGAGTCAGATAAATTGTTGTCACATGCGTAATTTAGTATTACGTCAACCCGGAGTAGAAGTCTATAATAATAATAAAGAATAATTTATTTTATTCATTCAGAAGAAAAAAAAAATAGAGAGTGGTTTCCAAGACAGGCAGTATGAGAGAAGACGACAGTCAGAAATGGTCTGGGACTCACTCTACTCTTCTGTCTGTTCGTATTTATTATCCACGTGCTGGAGCCTATCGACCATATGCCTAACTCATAAAGCAAAACACAATGACAATTTGAATCCTTTAGTATTTCACTGATATTGAACTTCGGATCATGCCTTTTTCAATATTCCCTTCTCCACTTTGGCTGGCCATCGTCCTACGTTGATGGGTCTACAGTCTACAGTATACTTCTCAACTGACTCTTCGAGATTCTTGATTTATCAATATCTCTAGGATATTATAGAACCATCCTTGAGTTACGACACATCCTCAAGTTGTATTTAGTATTCTCAAAATCAATAAAAAAAAAATGATAATTCACTGACATGCGCTCAAAATTAATCCCACTAAACCACAAAATTAACAAAAAGTTAATTATGACAGAATCAATGAAAAATCACTCTTTAATATCAGAGTTTCAAAATACAACATATATTCCTAAAAACTCTATATATCTATTACGAAATTGCCTAAAGCTATAACCATCAACTCAACTAGTAGTTAATGAAGAAAGAGCATCTACGAATACAGTCACTGAGGTGCACCATAGACTGAGGTCGTGTTGTAAAGGAATGAAGTTCCGGTTCACAGAATATCAAAAATTCCCTTTTCTAAGGAAAAGCCACAAACAAAGGAAAGTTATATTTTCAGAATTAGCTGTTTATGACTATATGGTATGTTACAGAAAATATTATTTTAAACATATTTTACCAACTGCGCCAAAGAGGTGCTGTTAAAGAGGGCGACAATGCAGTAGTGTATTAAATGACCCAAGTTATATCTAACAATAATTCGTTATGATTTCCTCTTTGCCTCAATTATAAAAAGTAAAATAGTTGATGAGGAATATGCTGGCATTTCAATGTATTTATACGTAATCATCGGGGCTACCAATAAGAGGGAAAACAATATAAAACCACTATGTTGGAGAAACACATAAAATCAATAGGTAACTGTATGCAGCAATGGGTAACTAAAATTCACTCATTAATAATATCAGTATTAATATAAGCTAAATTTTATTCGGAAATAATTCAACCATAATTTAGTAACTTTAGTATGTTAGTATTAGAAAAAACATCATAAACTTCCTAATAAGAAGAAATTTTGTGATACGAACTTATATGGGGATTCACACTGTAACATGCTGTACTGAAATACAGCCTGATTATAAGTTCAAATAGGTCTAAACAAAAGTTATAGCCCACTGATGATTTTGATCACATTAGTGCTAAATGAAGACAATTCTTCTGTTTTCAGTTGCCATTAAAGGTATAACTGCTAGCTATTATGGTATCCGAAACAAGACAAACAAAATCAATCACAGTCGGGAATTCGACCTTAATTCACACGGTGCGTCACAAGTACTGCAACACCGACTGAATGAGAAATAGTCATAAAACCTCACTCTCTCATAGTTTTGATTTCACTCGTGAGAAAGGAGGACGCATTTCTCCAAACCAAACTATTCTTAACCAGAAACATCTACTCGCTTGTTCACACTTAAGTGTTCATTAAGATGTAAGTGATGTGCAGGCTCGTCTTGACGAGAGAAACAACTGCGTTTATCTAGGAAACTGTGCATTGTCTACAAAGCACTGCCTCTGTAATCAATGTAACTAAGGGTAAGCACAGTGATGCTTACAATCTATCTACACTGAGTGCTCAAACAAAGCATTGTGTCGTGCGTTACAAAAAATAAACATACTAACACGGCGTGAAAAGCAAGACTTCATACACATGAGGGGTTCCTAAAAGTATATCTATTGATCTCCAGGCTTCCATAAGCACGAATTAGGTAATTTCGGGTTCCACAATATGCAATAAAGAATTCATGCAAAATTTCAATATATGAATATATTATTATTCACACATCCAACCTTAAACTATTAAAAACTAAAAGTCTAATAAATTGCTAATAAAGTGGGAGCTGCCAGTTAGAATCTGAACATTAGCAACAAAAGCAACGATGTTCTCCTCATTTAGTTTTTCTATTGTGTACTGAAATTTGATTATTTATACAATATAATCAAAGATTATATTCGCTCGTGCGAACAGTGGCCAAGCCAGCCCTATTGTCCTACTCTTAGTCGTTTCTAAATAAACTTTAAATTTTAAGTTCTTTGATGAACTTCATACTTATAATATGATTTTAGTTATATTTGGACGAAATTTATTAACCACTTTTGCCTTGCTTTAACATAGAACGAAGAAAGTGTTTGAAAATTATATTTTTCAAAGTGTAAAAGGAATAAGGACATTTTTATGTGGATTTATAACCAGAGTTTTCATATCCTTTACCCATCTTCTCTAAGAGTATAGCATAAGCTCAAAGGCAGTACTATCGAGCGTCCTCCTTCATGTGCATGTCCAGTTATTTTGCGAAATAGACTCTGACCGGACTTTGCAATAATTTCAACGTAAACAGACAGTGGCTCGGAATCAATGGTATGTGTGGTATACACACAGACTCCCCAATACCACATCCAGTCATTATGTCCGCCTCTATGGCATACCTGTGTAGAGCACGAACTCAGAGTCGTGTCCCGTTGCACAGCTTTGGGGCACTCATGTTTCGTAACATGAAATTTGTTACTGCTACTAAATTGCAGCATGATTGGTTCTCCTACTTTAAGTTTTTACTCATGAGCAGGCAGTCCAGGAGAAATAAATTCAGAGTCAATAAATTCAATTAGATAATGAACTGCTTCTTCATCACTAATCCAATTTCTTTACTGACTTGTAAGTTCTTTCCTCGGTTTCATATAGCGTAAGAACTTGTTTGTTGATTTCTCATGCCTGTTCATATTAAGGGCTGAGAATTGCTCGTTTACAAAACATTTATTCTCAATAGATAGTACATCCTTAACTCTGTGAAACACCATTTCAATGATGTCAAATACGCAATATATTCATATGCTCAATTGAAATTAAAATCAACTAACAATACCTACTTGCCACACCTGTGTATTTTCAAAACAAACTTGTCTGTGAAGTTAGGAAAATACAGCTAAAAGCCCCATAACTTCGCTTCTGTATTGAATTAATAATCTAGTTAGAGCCCATATTTTAAGTTAGGCCCACACAAATCCAGTGTCAATGTTTCAGCTTGCTATGTCTTATGGTGGCTGAGTTTACTTGTGACAAACATTTTTCCGTTAAACGTCCATAACTTCACTTCTACGTTGAATTTCCAATCAATTCATAGCCTATATTTTAAGTTAGACCTACACAAATCTACTCTAAAAGTTTCAGCTTTATATGTCTTATGGTAGCTGAGTTTACCTGTGACAAAGTTTTGCGGACAAACCGACAAACCGACAAACCGACAAACGGACAAACCGACAGAAATTTTTCTAAGGGTGGATTGGGTTTCTCCAATGTATGAAACGTAAAGAAAACTTGAAATGAGTCAGTTCTGAGCAATGTACAGACAAAATCATTATTTTATTTATAAAGATTTAGGAAAACAAATCATTTTATAAACTGATGAAATGTACCACAACGCCCTTTTATGTCCACGTAACTCCAAAAAAACGTAATCGACTTATGCCCTCAACAAATGCAAGACACAATATGTCTATCGTGCCTACAAGATTTTGAAATCAATTGCAGGAAATGCTTTTCCTTTTATTTTATGCAAGGATATTAGGGTAAATACCACACAATTAAGAACTGAATAACTAATGAGTTTCAAAATAATAATAAAATATCAAGCAAAATTCTACATGCATAGTTTGACTCCTCTTTCCTATGGTTTGATCAGATTATGACTTCCTTTTGTTAGCTTTTCAATATATCAACATCTTCACAACGATAACTTATATAATTACTAAGGAGCACTGGCTCTACATGAATAGGTTATAATTTACAATCATAAGTGGTACAGATTCAAAACAATATGATACTAACAAACTATACAACTCTCTCTCTCTGGGAATTCAACTTGTATGTATATGTTCGTATTAAATAAAGTTTTTGGGGTAAAATGGATAAACAAACAAAAGTCTCCACACAAATGGAAGTTTTTTTCAACAGCAACAAAGTGTTCGAAACAATGTTGTTATTGTTGGAAAAAACTTCATTTGTGTGGAGACTTTTGTTTGTTTATCCATTTTACCTCAGAATAAGTAAATACCACACAATTACGGATTGCACAAGTAATGATTTAATAAAGTTTTTGTTATTTTAACCTAAAACGTAATTTAAGTATTAGTATGAGTTAAAGATGTTTTCAGTAATTTGTATCAAAGCTGATTTTCGTATGTACTCTCTACGACGACAGTGGGTTTTCAAAAGAGAATTTATAGTTTGGCGAATTAACATATTTCGTAAAAGGTATGTTACCTTACGTCCTCTGATGTCTGCTTGATGTTGCGAGATCCTATTTGCATGCATTGATTAGTTTGCTCTGTGTACTTAAAATCACAACCACTGACTGAATTTTATATAACATATTACATTCATGCATAAATGGGAATCTCAAACGTAGATCTACGTTTGGAAAAATTATATTATTGAAGATATTGTTATTTTTACTTTCCAAGTTACCCTTTGTATTTTATTTTACCCTCTTATTTAAATTTTCTGAACTTTCATTTCACTTAAGTAAGATCTACAATTTTGAATTTTCTTTTCTTCGGAAGCACGAGTTTCGAATTCAGGTGCTAAGTTTTTGTTGTATTTTAAACTCTATAATCATTGCAGTTCATTACCTATTGTTATTATCCTGGTTCTTGCTTGCACTTTCATTATTATGACTTCTATATTTCTGTTACGTAATACCAGATCCCTTAAGTGGAGGCCTTTATATTTTAAACTGGTTGTTTTTAAAGGCTGCTCCTTTACAGTGTAGAAATACACTGGTGATTCCCTATGGTGGGATCTTATTATTCATTCTTGTAATCATTTATCTAACTGTTGCTTCTCGATACAGTTATTTCACTTCGGTTAAGGAATTTAGCCTTACGTGATTGTAAAGACCCGTTTAGTCTGTAAGCCAATTTTAAACAATACATAACTACACTGGACTGCGGTACGCTTTCCTTAAGCTAATGTATCCAGCAAGACTTAGTGATAAACCATTCCCGACCTTCAAATTTAATTTTCTCACCCTTCTTCTTGACACAATGAATTCACTCTGTTTTAATACATGCTTGAAGGTTGCTTCATTAGCAGCTTTTCAGGAAAACAAAACGAATCTGTGTAGTCAAGTGGCGTGGCTTTGTTAAATCTCGATGACTTTAGAGTTGTAGATTGAGACACACGTTTGATGGACTGTCGCTTTCAACATTCACTACTCTGTCCCAAAGCCCACCACTTAGACTGGCACACCGATGCCCTGACTACTTGGACCGCTACTTGAGGGTGACCATCTTAATTATTACCTATTGTAGTTCGAGCGTACCGGGTTTATTTTACATTGAGAGTTCACACAAATTTATTAGTGTTTACAAATAACATTAATTAGTATTCGAAACTTTCAAAACAAGTTTACATCACTGGGTGAGGTCACTCCAGAGACCATAGTTCAAAAGATGCTCTTAAACGAACATAACTGGTCAAAATCTGCAAACTTTGTAGAGGCGGCTCTTCATCATAAGAAGAACGAAAGTGGAGTGATGCAAGGGCAATGATTGAACGGATGGTGACAAGAAGGTGAATCCTACTCAAAAGGACTGAGGCACCGGCACGAAGTAATGTGCAAACGGTTTCCGTGTCGGGTATTGCCAGGAAATAGGATGTGGTTTTTAGTGGGTCGGGACCCCCAACCCCACATACTCTAAGCAAGACGTCTTTCTAAGGGATCTGATGAACAGATTTTTCCACATCCTACTTCACAAAAAAAAAAACAAGTTTACAATTTTCAATGAAATATACATAAAGTATGCATGGAAATTTTCAAGTTTACGAGTACATGAATATGAAGTAATTTCAAATTATTTACACTTAATAGTTGTTATTTTGAAAAAGGCCACATATCAGTGCTGTTTTTAGGGTCTCACATGACCAATGACAATAATTTGAATTAGGGCGAGCCAAAGTAGGGGATGGTTTTATATTGGCTGTCTGCTATAAGCTCGACATACCCACTTGACATCCTTTCCATGAGACGATATTCACAATAATTTTTAAATCTCGCGTGAAAAATACAGATCATGACCACGATTCCATTATTGAGTTTGAACGATAAACACGCTAACTCAGGCCACACTTAACTCTACCATATAGAAAAAATCCATTTCTATTTTGAAATAGTGTTTCCATTTCTAACAAAGTACAGTTGGGTGATGACCGCGATCCGCACGTCGGCTTTCCACCACTATCAAGAAGCACGCACACCAGTCCTCCCTGACGGCATAGTGTGCATTAGCAACGGTTTCAAAAACTCACTTCGATTAAAAAGCAATTTAGTGAGGTAAAAGACGACTTCTGATCATTATAAGTAGTTAGTAGGATATTAACGAATATATTAAATAGAGTATTCTGCCGTTACACCTAACACGTTTGTCCTCTTGCTAGAACTATTTATAAACTCGTATATCTTCGACTGGTACAGAACAGATCTCTTAGACCCAATCTTTTTCTTTAAAAACTAGTTAATCGTAGATACAAACGCATTGTCATGTTATCGGCCGAAAGGTCAGGGTGTATGCATATGAATCAAACAGGATACAAACGCATTAATAATAATAGTTCATTACTGATAATAAAACCAAATCACAAGGCTTATCAACGAAGTCTGATCTCATGAAATATTACAAAGTAGGGTTACTTTGACAAAGTTTAATATGCTGAAATAAACAGCTCTGAAATATATGTTTACATTTGGAGTCAGTTACCTTTTGACAGCTGAAAAGTAGGGTATCTCCCGAAGATGAACATTACAGAGGTTTAACCAGGCATGAGTTAATGGTGATACACCACGAGTCCTTTGGCTTGTAATTAAATAATAATCAAACGGAGGTGACTTCCTATAAAGTATGGCAGCCTAGTTATAAAGTGGTATCTAATCACATTTCTACGTTACTATATCATAGAATTTCTATCAAAACAAATATTATTCTTCACCAGTCCATCTACAGTGCAAATTATAATAACAGAAAAACTTATGAGATCTGAATTTTTATTCCCATCTTGCCAAGCAACATACTTTGATTTCAACCGGGACAGCCAACATATTTTAACGAAAGTACTAAATACATGGAGAACAATACCAAATTTGATAAAACTTGGGTTTTGTTGACTTTGACCCATATGTGTAACAAAAATGTTACAACAACCAATGTAATCTTATATCATAGAATTGTTGGGACAGTTAAAACTGAATTCTACACTTACATTTGTATAAAAAGTGGTGTCTTGGTCAACACAGTGTCCTTTTAAATTTGTCATAACCATCAAACTTATTAAATCTTTATTTGTCTTCAGTTTTGTACAGTTGGTGTTTTTGATAAACAACTTTGAGTAAAGTAGTATACTGATATCATCAGTACTTAGTGATGACCAATACTTCATTTTTCTGATTGTTAAGAGGAAAAAAAATCTTTTTGTAGAAGATAAAGAAGTGAGGTAACACTAAGTGCTTAACATTTACTTTACATAATATGGGAATCGTGAAGCATCCCCATATTTCCTAAGTTCTCGTGCTATATTACCAATTGAACATAGTAAGAAATTTTTTCATCATGTAATCCAACATTGCTACTGCGTTATCAATATTAATTAATACCTTCTGTAGTAGCTTCAAGGTAAACGTCTTCTATATTTAGATAAATTGGTACACTTTTCATGTTCATGTTTTCAAGATCAGTATTCTTAATTACTTAATTACACCTTAGAAAGTAAATTAGGGTAGTTTTGCAACTTGAAGTGACTGACTTCTAGTCTTCTATATTCTAGACTTCTCAGAATTCGAATTCCAATTCAAATATTCGAATTGATATTATCAACAGCAAACAATATGAATGTTACAAATGCATACTACATCCTCTTTGATACGATGATATTGATAGCTTTGAGGTTATTCTCTAATGCTGCAGAGGTACAGAGGACAGGTGATAATGGACACACTAGTCTTCACCACTTGTTTCAAGTGTAACAGATTTATACGTCTCATTTTTCCTAGAAAGTTAACTGTGAACATTGGAAAGACTCTGTATTCACTACGACGTTTGGCACTGTTCGACAAGTATAAGTACATCCTTCTAGCTAAATCTTCCATTTTATCAAAAAGTTCTGTGCAAGCTTTACAAACACACAAGTGCACTGAATGGCACAAGCATCCTTGTATGTATAGCAATGGAGTATTCTTCTAAAGCAACTGCTAAACTCAATTTTTCACAATCAACATTTCGATAGCATTATCACTGAAAAATCAATGCTATTTTCCAGTATATATAACAATTAATTTCCCAAAATAATAATTTTAAGAAAAAAAAATTCAATTGCAGTGCAGTTCGCCTTCTACCAAAAATAATTTTGATCAATAATTTTTTAAAAATCAAATTCATTCTTAATTGTTCATAAAATGAACAAGTTGTTTCTTGGTTAATATTTCTTGTGTCATTTGAATGATTAACAACAATTATGTTTCCTGCAAAATAAATTTGAGTCATTTAAAACAGTATTTACCAAAGACATGATGGAATATCATGTACCTGTAACTTTAGTACTGGCACACTTCATGGCTCTAGAAGTACTGATCTCAGTTTGCGATATTTTTTAGACCAGACTGATGATCTAGATTGAAACAGACCATGCTCACACAATTACACAACTGAACTTACGCTCATTAACAAAGTTACATAAAGTCAATTCTCCATTTTTTCTGAAGAAAAGATGTTACAGGCTGAAAGAATTCGGTACACTTGTAGACTTGCTATTAAAACTCACATTTTTACGATTTTTTTTGTATTTTTATGCCATCCGAATTGATCTATGTTATCAACTATTTATAACAGAGGCATTACTATAAATAGTAAAGCGTATTTAGTTTATAAGAGGCTTTACTTTCGTTGCATTTGCTCATAGTACTGTCTCATTATTCTTTCAGAGATCTTATTTACTTTAGGTTTCTTTTTTTCCCTCAGTACCAAAACCATTGTTGATTTTCCTTACAAAGCAACTAAGGTAGAGCGTGCAAACACAACTCCTTCAAAGGAAAAGTACACAGGGTCAGGACGTGTTTGACAATATTTTATAATGCAAGCATACAAGTCAATCTTTCTATATATTGTAAAGTCTTTTCTTTTTCTCTTTATTATCTCATTTATTGTGTTTTACAATAGCTATTAAGAAAATTATTATTACTATTATTGTTATCATTATCAATAATAGTATCAAAGAACGACAGTTGATATGAAAGTAATTCCAAATCTACCAAACTTAGATCTGGAAAGCGAATAGTACCATGTTTGATAATAAATCACAATTTTAGTTACTAGAAAAATCAGCTCAAGATGCAGGCGATATTAACAAATTTGTGACCTCCATGTTGTCTTTATAAAGAAAACCCCATAAATTAATTTAATAAGATAATATTTAAACTAATCATGAGAAGTTGATTGGTTCTGCCGCATAATACGGCTGTCATAACCATGAACTATTTCCCCTGCCATACTCCCTTCTCATGTTTTATACACACTTTAAAGCCCTCTCTAACCTTACTGAAAGTAAGTTTGAGGAGGCTTCTACTTCTACTCGAGCAGTTTTCTACCTTCTTTCTCAAAAATCAGTGCTCAGTCCTTCCACTTTCTTTATTTTAATCTATATAGTCTATATTGCAGATATAATGTGACGAAGAACGGAGGGTGTTGTCAAAGAACATGTTTATGTGAGGCTTCCTTGGATGAATGTAACCTATGCGTTAAGTTTTATTTTCAAATATGACATGGACCATATAGACCTTCCACGGCTATCTTCCAAGGTAAGATAGTCGATTACTCAAATAATTTTTTGAAAAATGCGGCACACTGTACTAGACCAGGTGTCCTTGATCAAGGTGGCCACTCAGTTTGCGTTTCCACGGTCGCAGTCTCAATTAATGCTGGCTAATTAGCAGTGGGCCACGGCTGGCCGCCTTTCTATGCTGTACTTCTTCAGTGACCGCTTCATCGCGCCTGTAATCTACTCATCCACACTAGGATATGGTTAGGACTGTCAACAGCTATGTCCAAGGTACAGTCACTACATTTTGTGGAATTACTTTGCAATAATATTATAAATAATCAGTAATATGAAGAAAAGTGACGCTACTAGGCTTTTCCTAATCACACACCTACAACAAAATGTATGCATACATATACATAAATAACATAAAGATTACTTAGAATTCAGAGAGTTACAAACATCAGTCACTACGATATTTGGACATCAGTTTCCTTCAGTTAGAAGTGTTCTACTAGAGTGGTACCAGCCAATATTGAGTTTTTTTTTACTGGTGCAACTTGAACAGTGCTCGCAGCAGGGCTGTGGAGTTGGAGTCGGAGAAGGACATTGACCATTTTATGGTAGAACACAAAATGTCTAGTTTAATACAAAATATATCGTCTTCCTTGTTCAGTGTTACTTTGTTATAAGTAAATATAATATCAAACTTCTTCGTTATTTAATGTCCTATTTAAACATAATATAAATGCTTAAATAGAAGATGTTTATTAGTCTTCTATTCCTGGCGGTCGACTCAGTCAAGGACCTTGTCTATAATGAGGTTGTTCGTTCGGCTATGACCTATGGTTCGGCTCCGTCTGGTTTAGAGCTGCACCAAAACTACAAAGTACTAATTCTTATTATTAGCCACCTGTCATCTGTTTTTTAATAATAAAGAGATGAGCTGGAGTCGGTACTGGAGTTGGAGTCGGAGTCGACCATAACAGGTTCGACTCCACAGCCCTGGCTCGCAGTTCACTTAATGGTGAAAATCGCAGTAAGTCTTATGTTCAGGACACCTTTCTTGACCACAGAATCATATAAACTTGAAGCTTTCTTTCTTGCTGGTTTAGTCAGGCCATAAAAACATTTTTTTCACTATTCAATGCATCAAGATCTTCCTCACAACTATTAACACATTTAGATAGTAAGCAGCATTGACTCTACATGAATAATAATGATAATAATGTAATTTACAGAGATAACTGGTGTAGATTCAACACATTATAATACTAACAAAACTGTACAAATTTCTTAAGTTCTTAGAATTTATTCGAGAATCCAAGTTTTGAATCCGTGCAGGCTACAGTCTGGAGCTTGCTGAAGACGTCATTAAAATGAAGCCAGATTTACTTTTTTCGACATTGAAATTACAGTTTTTTGTTTTATTTTTAATGATAAAATACAATATTCTTCTGTATATTGCTCAACAGTTTAGACTTTCATCATTATTATGAATTGGTTTCAGAAAAATTATAACTGTAAATCTGGCTGAATGTATTGATGTCCGTACTACAATTGCAAAGCAACTGTGCAAATTGGCACATACTAATATCTTTATTAATTCAAAACTAGATAAGTCAAATATGCTAGTAAAAGTGAAATACGGAGAGGACTACTGCATATTTCTACAATTGTTTAAATAAAGAGTTATCTAGGAAACAAGAGGTGTTTTTAACTGGAAATCAAAGCTATTCAGAAGAGAACAACGAAATAGATTAAGATGGTCGCTGATTAAAGAAAACAATTATAGAACGAAGAAAGCAAGAAGGGTGGGTTTAGGTTTAGGGGATTGAAAAGAGCACGAATAGCGTCAATTTAGAAGTGAAGTGGTGAAGGTATTGATTGGATTAAGGACAGCTGGAGATTAGAAGTGAGACCTAGGGCAGTCTCACTTGCGAGACTGATGAGTGGTGTGCGGGTAACAATGTGCGAGACCTTGGCCCACATGTCTCGACCAAACACCCTTTTCTCCCACATTCCTCAAACCCCTAATCATGAAGGCACATCACTATTCCACTTATTTTATTTTCGTCTTTCATTAATAGCACTAAACCAATCCATATAACAAGAGTATTTCTGGATAAGTTCTTCATAAGCAATAACAATTTAAGCAAATGCATTTGTTATGCTAAAAAGACAAAAACGGCTTTTAATTAATACTTGACAATACATTTTCTTAATAGTCAATATTTTTTTATTAATATAAAAAAATACAAGCATTTAAAGGCGGAAATTACATCTTCAGATATTAAAATTTATATAGATATATATCATAAATGTGAACGTAAACAAATGAGGCTTACATATATGCAAAGTGGAGAACGAGCAGCTGGTCACAAGACATTTACGACTCCCTCAAAATAAATGTTGAACCCAGCCTGTTAGTGTTAGAGACCTAGTAAATGAAGACAGGTTATTCGTACAGCTGTGACACCATTTCTGATCAACATCAACGTTTACTTAAATGGAGATACGAAAGTATTGGGTTCGTGTAAAATTTCCGATGCCGAGTTTTGAATAGAAACACACATTCTGATAGCCTCTGAGCCCAATTACAGGCTTCATAAATCGGTCTTGACTATCTCAGTATTAAATTAGGATATTTACTTGCACATTGTGAATCCTTATTGTAAAATCTTGTGTGAGAAGCCACACAACTTCTATTTACTGCATCATAAATATAAACTTATTCAATAATAATATGGAATTCTTTAAAGAAATGAATAAATCCTAGCATATAATATTCATATTCATATAATAAAAAATTCACCAAATGATAGGATCAATAACCATGTATAGTAATAATTAGCATTTTAACATTTACAAATATCACTAAAAAGAATTAAATCATCAGGGAATTCATAGCTATGTTCTCTATACATAAACAAAACTTTCGTTATTTTCCAAAAAAAAAAAATATATGTTAGATTTTTTTTGGTAGTGTATTTTTTTTTTTGAAGCAAAGGAACTGGGACTCCTAAGGGTTATTATCAAAAGAGTGACATGACAAAAGAGTAACAAAACATACGGAAAATCAAAAGAGTGACAAAAATACGGTGACTTCAAAAAGTGTCATGACAAAAGAGTAACAAAAAAAATGGAAATTCAAAGTTTAGTTCTCTTATGGGAAATAGAGGCACAGTATTCCGTAGATTACTACTGTATTCTATGGGTCTAGTAGTATTCCGCTTTACTACTGTTATTGCTAATACGGAACTGGCTCTCTTGATGTTTACCTTACGAGCATTGCATACAACCTTAATTTCAGTGCAGCCAATGTCATTACTAGTTATGTCGATGTTACTATTGGTGAAAATTAAAGATTAAACATTATTTTACCCGTTTTAATATGTATCTATGTTCAATTAATAAAATTTGCTTACTGTTTTAATATTTTTTGTTGATATTATAGTTACAGAATTTTTTTTTATAGCATGTTCAATAAATATAATTTTGCCTTATCTGAAACACTTGTTTGAATTCTCACTCTTTTGATTTTTGTTTCATTGTGTCACTCTTTTGATTTGTCACTGTTTTAATCACTATTTTAAGAGAGGGCAAAATTATGTCACTCTTTTGAAAGGCTCCCCTCCTAAGAATTGCTACCAGTATTGTCATAGGTAAATCAGGTTACCATAGGTATTACATCCAGCAAAGTTCTAACATAAACTTAATTATTCGATCAGGAGAGGTCTGCCGTATTTGCTGAGGTGCTAGATATACTGAGCATCGTGTAGGCAGTTTGGAAGTTTGAAGACAGAATCTGCAAACTTTGTTATCTGCGAGATCAACGCCTACCTTAGAGAACAATTAAGGATATTTAAACAACATTTAATAAATACACAACAAATATTTAAACAATTAAGAAATTAAACCTTTCCTATTAGGATTTACTTTTTGTTTTAGAATTTCGGTTAGGGTGAAATACTTTCCCTCTTCAATCATGCTGTTAAGGTTTCTTAATTATTGCAATATGATGGTTGAGGATACTTTCATGTAATAAAAGTATATGGCTTCTTTTCCATGGTGTTCGGTAATGTATTTTACATGTGTGTGTGTAATATTTACATCTTATTGATATGACATAAATCAAGGGACGTTCACGGCACGTGATGGCGTGCCTCAGCTGGCAATCTTGGAAAGAAAAACATTTAAAATGACTAAAATAGTTAAATGCTTAATAATAAATAGTTAAACTGAGTTAAATGGTTATATTTAGCCAATGAATTGCACTGTTAATGTATTTTTCAGATCACTTCACCAGTTTTAGATTGCTTTTACTCAAAATCGCTAGATTTTGACATTTACTGTTAAGATACTTAAAGGATATGTGTTGTGAGGCTGCCGCCTCCTGTGCCTCTCGATAGATTGTGATAAGACTGTTAATTGTGCTGGCATGCTCTGCAGTGATACCGTATTTCTATCTCTCTGTATATTGCTATTAAAATGTTTAAACAATTTTGATATATTAACTAGATTTCCAATGTACAGTGTTTTGTTAGCAATGTGCGTTAGGACTTGTACTGAGATTTGTGACTCTACAGCGAAGAGGCACGCAGTTAGTTCTCCTGCCCCATGATAAGGGGCGCCTGAAACTAAAGGATTTAACCTGACTATGATGAAATCAGTGCCTCACCTGCCATGAACTTCATCGCACATTACTGACCTACATTAACTTGAATGCAACATTTAGTGCATAAATCTCTTAGTTTTTGAGATATCTGCTCACACACATACAGCGTTAATTTAAGAAACATATTTTATCATGTTCAGGGTAAACTCAAAGGTGTATTTCCTACACCGAATTATTTTTTTGTATGACACTTTCCTGTTTGGATAAAGGACTTGCTTCTCGATGATTCTGCAGCGCTTCAAATCCGACCCCACCCTACTCAGAGTGAACTGATTGACATCCCATGACATATAAATAACCAATACTGCTGGATAAGATTACTAGTGTAATATCCACGAGAAATGTACCAAGCAAGGCAACGTGCTATCAGGTAACAATTTTTATGTTATACATAGTAGCATGCTGATTACCACATGGTTACAGAAATGTATTATGCCCTTAAATGATTGGTCAACACATACCTTATTCTTCATCAGAATTCATAACATATGCCATCAGCCACTCACCTAAAAGAGTCAACACGTTAGATAAACATCAAACATATTCACACATAAAAACACATTTTATACTTTATTTATTACTATATAATATTGTGATAGTATTTAAACTAGTTAACACTTGATAATATCTGTTATTTATTGTTTCTAAATAATATATGAGACGAAATAAAACTCTGTTAGTTTTCACGTCGAGATATCAACGTATAAACTGAATATAACGATTAGGGCAAATTCAGCTTTTTAAATAATAACGTTTCTGATCGAATTTCAATCATAAATCATTTCAAACTACAAAGCCTAAAGGGAGAGTCTTATAAGTCAAAACACCTTTTGTTATTTTAGGGAGTTAGGAAGGGATTTATTGTTTCAAGCAATATTATATATATATATATATATATATATAAATATACTAAAATGTTCACCTATTTCTCTTCTTACTATTTTTCTAGATAGCTTTCTTATCTCTGTTATCCATTCGTCAGGTACCCAGTATAATAACCCTCTAAAAGATTTAACCATTAACCTAATTTATTCTACAAAGGATATAAAATAAAAAAACCAACGTTTCGGTCTTCTAAGACCATCCTCAGGATGTAACTAAAGATAAAATTATCCAATATAAATCTACGTACTAAGTAAAAATTATAAAAGTTCAAAATTAACTACAAGCATGATAAATCTATGAAGTAAATTTCATAAACTGGGAGGTTGCGTGGGGTTTGACGCGTTCCATGTAGTCAGTTGACATGGCTGTCCCTAGTGTTTCCAGGTTCTGCCATTCGCTTCCTGTGGTGTACTTGTCCCATATGTATTACACTTGGTATGACGAAGGGAAGACAGCTATAAGAAAGAAGGAAAAACTATATAGAAAAATAGTAAGATAATAAATAGGTAAGCATTTAATTGTGTATGTATTAAGGAAGGTCTCTTACCTAAATATAGATATATGTCGAATTTAGATATGCAACAACCTCTCTCTGCATTCACGACTTTTTTGCTGATTGTCTCAAATTTTCTTGCTATTTTGCTTTTGGTTTCCGGTGGTTCCCACAAAATGTAGCCTTAGAAAGGTAAACATAACAGAACTAGCTAAAACTAGTTATTGTGGGAATTACTGCAACACCAAAGTAAAATTGTAAGAAAAGTAGAAACCGTCAGCAAAAAAATTCTTGAATGCAGAGGCTGCCGTATACTTCAATTAACATGTTTAGATAATACAAATTGACGAAACCTAATGAGTTAAAAATTCCTCTGTTAAAAGAAGAAAAGTGGAAAAGGGTTCTACTTTCGACAGGTTTTATATAAGCAAATCGTTTCGAACAGCTAGTGTTCGGAAAACGTTAACTGCATAAACGTCATGCATAATTCTTCCTAAACAATATGGAACATCTACACTATGGAACCCATTTTTGTGTAAAATGTCAACTTCATCCGTCAAATATTCTGGACCACGCACCCACCCACTCACATATACACACACACAGACATCATCGCAAAAACATCATAAAACTACTTTTAGAACTTCAAAACATGTAATTCCGTCAAAATTTCGAGATCGAATTTTTTCATGATCACTACACCTTACTTATAGTAAAAAAGGTTTTTGAAGTCGGTGTAAAATAATTGCGGCACGTGAGCAATGATTTATAGGTTTTTGCCCGCATATTACAAGCTAAATAATTACATTACAATAACGTATTATCAACTTTACAAAAAAGATCAATTCAAAATATTGTAGTACCTTGACCTGGGCTATTGGGACTTTATGGGTGGAAACCGATAAATACTGCAATAATTTATTATTGAAAATATATTTTTCATGTTACTGTAATACAATTTTCGACAGTTCCTGAGCTCTGAATGCAGTTCCAACAACATTAATGAAAATTGTTTGGCAGGAAACTTGACTTGATGGAGTAAATGCTGATAGCATTGTGAGACAAAGCGATTCCACAATACTGACGTCACCGACTTAGTTGGCTTAGCCCAGCCCAACAGTCCCCAAATAGTGTTCTATATATTGTTGCAGCAATATTTTTTTCATCCTACGTATAAAGGCAGTTAACCAAGTATTCACTGCCACAGGCTATCACGGCAGCAACAATCGAAGAAACAATCTGTACCTGAGACCTGCATTTAACTTATCGCAGCGACCTGTCTTCTAAAATATTACTCATTCTAATATATTACTATATATATATATATAATATATATATATCAATATATATATATATATATATATATAATTATATATTCTTATTATATAATTATATATTATATATAATTATATGTTCGTATAATTAGGGAGCAGGCCTTCAATTCATTTATACAAGTTTTATTAAAGTTGATGCCTAGTTGGAGTTTTTTACTTTTTCTTAGTAGTTTTTCTAGTCCTCTCACATTTGACTACCACGGTTTTGGAACTAAATACATAAGTTCACCGAATTTTTTTTTTTATATACATACTGACATGTTTTGGTCATGATCGACCATTTTCAACGTTATTAATTATATAAAGTTTCATAACATACACAAAAATATTAAGAATACTAAAACTAAAAATTAAAGTAAAATAAACTATATAACTCCACACAGGAACTTTATTCCAATCATCCTCATCATCATCATTATTATTATTATTATTATTTAAGTATTTATTATTCATATTCCTGGATTTTATTTTGTTTCAGCTATTTTCCTCTTAATTTCTTCATTATTATCTTTTAAGTTTATATTATTCATATTTCCTAATTTTCTTTATTTATACTTTCTATTTCTTAGCTTATTCTTAGTTAATTTCTCTTACCTCACTTGAACCGGGCACGCGTGTGACAACATTTTTGGTCTCCAACCGTCGCTTTACAAGTGCGCTTGGTGTCCCTTTCTCAACTCTCCTGATGACGGTTGAAACCGAAAATTAGAGTTTGTAAGTGTGTCTCTTTCTCTGTGTGTTGCTTTTCTTCGTTTATGAACTGATTAGCGTCCAGTTTGGAACGTTTTTTCGAATTTTTAAGTGGATATATATATATATATATATATATATATATATATATATATATATATAACTTGATGTAAGCTATTTCCTACAAACTTCAAAATTTCTGATAACTTATTTCATTTATTCAACATATGTATAACAAGCACATTTCATTCTTGAATATTGACGTCACCCTCAAGGTCAGCCGATCCTTCACCTCCCTTCACGTTGAATATATTAATTTAGAAAAATACTTTCAATATAACAAACACCAACCCCCTTACATCAATACGGTCACCACGTCTTTCCTGTCAGTGCATACTCATCAAATTTGTATCAATCACTTGGACCGTAGATTCCACCTTAGCCAGTGAAAACTAAATTTCAGGAACGGGGGTATCCTTTTAATATAACCGGTAGTTGACTTATACCAGTAGAGGTATTGCACTGAGGTGCACTTATCAAGCGTCGTAGTGATTCAATCTTTCCCATCACAAATTTCTCTCCATCATACCACAAAATACCACATAATACCATAATATCCACAAATTATGGTCTCCATAATACCAGCACTGTTGTTATCAAGTTATTTCCTAAAGTCACTGCTTCCTCTTCTTTTTTTTTACGCCTCCCTCTATTTCATACCGCGAACGTCCCAATCTCAAAAGTATTTTGCCCATGTAACACCTCAGCTTTCTAGTTATAATCTATATATAAATTCTCTTCGTGGCTCTGTATGTATGTATGTATGTATGTTTGTACCTTATGGATTCGGCCTACAATGGACCTTTTTCAAATATTCTTTTGCAAGGCACTTTCTATAGGTCTTGGGGTGGTTTTAGGCTATTAAACTCTTTGGGGCATCCTAACCCCGGCCCCCTAGGGCCCAAAAACCTCAAAAATTTGCCGATTTTGAGTTTTTGCATTTTTTGTCAAGAAATATGGCGTCTACGGCCTTAATGCATAAAATATGAAATGTTGGAAATAAAAATCGAAAATCAGAGTTGTGGTTCATGTAATATCCCAAAAATATTATAATAGATAAGGTTTGCTGTATAACCTGTTTGTTTACATTTTGACTTTAATTGGTAATGGCGGCCGCAGGTAGGTTAATCTTTATGATAATATTTCCAAACGCTTTGTTCAATTGGAAACAACCAGGTACCAGAAATTTTATTATTGTTTTCAGATTGATATTAAAGACAATTATTGTATTTTTATATGGGTTTCTTATTAACTTTAACAAAGCTTTAGCTATTATCAATAGTTTTTTACATTTTTTTTAAAAGTTTCAAATTATAAATTCCAAACAATTATTTTTTTGCCACAAGTTTCACATAACAATTTCAACTATTAAACATTTTGTCACAAGTTTCACATTACAATTTTCAAAAATCAATTTTTTTGTCCCAAGTGTCACATTATCTTTCAAACAAATTTCATTCACAAATTGTAGATTTGACCTTCATTTTTTTAACAAGTTTCAGAATCTATATATAAATTTTCTTCGTGGCTCTGTATGTATGCATGTATGTATGTATGTTTGTACCTTATGCATTCGGCCTACAGTGGACCTTTTTCAAAAATTCTTTTGCAAGGCACTTTCTATAGGTCTTGGGGAGGTTTTAGGCTATTAAACTCTGGGGGGCAGCCTAACCCAGGCCCCCTAGGGCCCAAAAACCTCAAAAATTTGCCAATTTTTAGTTTTTGCATTTTTTCTCAAGAATATGGCGTCTACGGTCTTAATGCATAAAATATGAAATGTTGGAAATAAAAATTGAGCTCAAAGTTATATAATGATTTTTTGCTCTAGGATGCTTCTTTCATAGCCTAGGTACCACTATTCTCCTGAAAATGTTAAAAAACGTCCAAGGGACTGTAGATCATGAATGAAGAATCGTAAGACAAAAATACATAAAATAATATTGAACCCAATTTTCATTTCGATCATTTAAAATTTTATACTTAAAACTTCTAGACCCGGGCAACGCCGGGTATTTCTGCTTGTCCCAATAAAATACGCCTTAACAGTAGTACCTACCCTATACCTCTTCAAACTACCTACACTCTCGTATCTGAGTTGACCGATTCGATTGTACTGAATATGATACTTTTGACGTATTGATAGCTTTCACTAAACTGAGCCGTCATATGAATTGTAACCACTTAGCAGCCTACTCATTCCATCCACACTTATTGTCTCGATCTTTGTTTCAACCACTGTTTCCAAATCCAAATCCTGAAACACATCCCTGGCAGTACTACCAATGTTACTTTAAGATCTTCTGAACAGGCATTATTTCTATCATTGAAGTAAAAACTACTCCAAAATTGAATCTGTATCGTTAAATTCCTTTTATTTATATTTTTAATTTGTTAAATTTTTTTATTTTATATTTCTATTTGTTTAATTTCTTCCCCTTCCACCTCTTTCTATTTTCTGTCTTATGCTTGGTGTTGAGACTATAGTTCGGTGTCTCACGTGCTCAGTCAGAGAGTAGTCTTGATTTCCGTTTCAATTCATGAACATCACTTCTTGACAACGACGAAAGTAGAAATATTGAAATAATTCTTTGTCAATTTGTTTTATCTGTTTTCCTTGTTTTTAATTATAAGCCTAATATGACTGTCACCTCCTTGCCATATTATCACTTCTTCTCTTGATGACGACTATTAAAAGGTTGAATATTGAAACAAGAGTGATACTGTATTGTTTTCATTATGTGTTTTATCATTTTTTGAACTATACATAAAAGAAAAGTGAAAATGCGAACCACAGCATGCAGTTTTGAAACAAGGGTTACGCTTTGTTAAACTCTAAAAGTCTTTGTCAGTGTAACACAATGAACTTCGTATTCTTTAGATCAGGGGTGGGCAATTATTTTGACTCGCGGGCCACATTAACTTTCAAATTTGACAGGTGGGCCACATTGATTTAAAAATCTGACAGGTGGGCCATTTCAGGGTAAGATACAATATAAAAAACATCATTAGTTAACAGTACGTATTAAACAAAAAAAGTCATTGAAGTATAAACATACTCTTTTAATGAGAACAGTATTGTTGATCACCAATTTTAAATATAGCATCGAATTCTGGGGCAATTCTCAGAAAAGAACTGAGATATTCATCACCCATCTGGGATCTTAAGGTTTTTTGTTAGTATTTATCACACTTAAATAATCTGACCAGCAAAAGAAGAAAGAAAGCTGATGTTGAAATGCACTTCATTGCGAGTCAAAATACAATCATTTACATCAAACCTAAATCATGTACCAATCTTTAGTGGGCCGGATTCAAAAGACCAAAGGGCCAGATGTGGCCCGCGGGCCGTAGTTTGTCCACCCCTGCTTTAGATTGTCTCCTTGGTTTTCTGCCGTTAATATTTGGACTGTAAGGCGTATAATACTTCCTAAACTCCTCAAAGTTTAAAGCGATTCTTGCAAGCACTGAAAGTAAGTTACGAGAATTATGTATTATTTTACAATGGACTTCACAAGTGTATCCACGAGTAGTATAGGTAACTGCGCAGAAAAGGGGCTATTTCTTTTTCAAGGCAAATATGAAATTATTTATAAATATGTGATTGATTCTAACTTTCATATTTTTTCTTTCGTCTAAGGAAGGACTGCAAAGTTTGCTGAAAAAGATCAAGAGAGAGCAGGATACAGAGCCAAGGTGAATTGCCTCAGGCCGAAGGCAAGGTCAAGAACACCGCTCGAGTTGTATGTCCTGTCTTCTTGCGGCCTCCCACACGACTGTTTTTCTTTCTCTTCCTGATGCTCGTATAAGGAAACAGAATGACTTGTCATAATCATTACAGCTGGGGATGTCTACAAAGCTCAGGAGATAAGACATGTACTGCCGCATGTTTCAATCCTGTGCTGCCAGGTGCTTTTCTCGACCAATTAACAACCTTCATCTGTCACATAATGAATGAATGAGCCCATTCATTGTGTGACTGTGATGACGGTCGTTAATGTTCGAAAGATCATAGTCCCATTTGTGAATTTCATTCTGTTGTTTAGATGTTGATTCTTGTTTCAAATGCTTGTTGCGAACTGATATTTGCTTATTCAGAGGGCATAAATCACGACTGTGTTGGAAGAGCTATCAAAGAAGTTTTGCACTCAAACAGCCATTGAAGCTAAATCCATGAGAGGAAACATGGATGGTACAATAAATAAACAAAATTGTTTACATTCAAATTCACTATAAATAATGATATTTGTTTTAATAAAAAAAAAACAAAGTAATTTATATAATAAGACCTTCATCATTTTCTGAATAATGATGAACAAAAATAAATATTTACGACTCATAAAATCTATTTAACTAATATATAAATAAAACTCAAAAAGATAACAATTAGAAGACATTACAAAAACTTGTTTTGATATTTCGACGATTCATCGACATCAGAGGAGGATTACATAAGGAGTCATTTAAGGAGTGAAACTACACTAGAATCCCTTTGTAGGAGTCGCAGTAAAAATTGTGCAAACATTCACAAGGAGAGAAAGGGGCGAAAAGAAAACAAATTAAAAAAGATAAATAATATAAATAGAAGACATAATAAACTACATCAAATAAAACGAATAAGGGAAAGGAAAGAGAACGATAAAAAATAAAGAACAAAACTAAATATACAATGATAAGCAATATAAATAAATAACAAATCAAAAAAAGAGTTAAAAAATAATAAAAAAATATTAAATATATTTCTATCAATTTTTATGTATCTCCTTATATTCTTGTTCTCCTAAAATAATAAATGAAATAATAGATTTTTACTTCAACTCTTTGGCAACCGCCTTAATGAGTAGTACTAAGTTCATACTCATGCTGAAAGGTAAACAAGGTCTAAAAGTATATCATTAGCTGTGTAATCCGTAATTGTGTGGTATTTACTCATTCTGAGGTAAAATGGATAAACCAACAAAAGTCTCCACACAAATGAAGTTTTATTCAACGCGTTTCGAACACTTTGTGTTCATTATCAGGAAGACACTATAATACAAATTATATCTAATTAGTTACAAAAATTAGAGTGAAATAATAAAATTCAATTAAGAGAATTCAAGACATACCCAAGGATGTGGTACTGACGGGTTGGTCCAAGTTCACGCGTTGAATAAAACTTCATTTGTGTGGAGACTTTTGTTGGTTTATCCATTTTACCTCAGAATGACTAAAAGTATATGTTTTACTGACCTTGTTAAAGTTCAGTAACTTTATTACTGAGAATTTATTATCTATTCTAAATTTATACGGATAACCGTAAATCCATAAAGTACTTGATATATTATTACGAATTGTATATCAAAGCATAAAATGTGAAACATTTATTGTAGTTCAGTAAAATTCAGCTTAGACAAATTAATCCAAACTAAAATACAGAAATGACAAAACGCGTACTGCAGTTTTTAAAAAGAAAACTGCTAAGTTACCATTATTATTTTGTTCGGGAAAAAACCGGGTCAGATGTTAGTCACCCAGAAAGTCTCTGGATGAAAGCCCCTAACTGGTCTTTGGTGGCACCTTCCACTAAAGATACTGAAATGTTTAAAAGTAACTCTATTACGGGAACAAGAGGACAATTAGCTCTCTGACGAATATTTGTTTTCATAGCATGTCCACAATTCTTTTGTTTTCAACATTTAATCTTCTTAAATCTTATCAAAGATGCAAACTTGAAACGATGCTTAAACAAATATAACAATTTAACTTAACCTAAATAAATTCTACATCTTTTTATTTTACTTTTAATAATACTTTTACATCTAATAATTTACTTTTAATATGAATAATTTCATTATATTTGTAAATTCACTCATATTATAATATTTTAAATTTAATTTTATATAAACTGAAAAGAAAGGGAATTTATTTCTTAAACATTTTGTCGGTTAATATTTAGATTAAATTTTTTTTCATTTTTTTTTTCTTAATAACTTTCATTTGTTCAAAGAACACCGTATTTTTACCAAAGAAAAATATTTCTTCCCTTGTTCTGACATTTTAGAAGGAAATTCTTTAGAGAACTTCGAATTTCAAAAGAAATATAAATGCATTATTCATATTATATTAATTGTACTATTTTTTGAAAATGTTAGCTTAAAAAATGAAATATAAAATAAAATCGAAACGAAAACAGAAAAAACTCAAAATGAATTTCGCACTGATCGTCATACTCGTATGCCTTTAGAAGACTGACCACCCAGAATTCATTCTAGTCCTATCCTATTAAACGATGGACGTACATCATTCGAACCGTATTAATATATTTATTAATATATTAAATATTAATATATCTATTACTGTATATTTATATACCGTATTAATATATATAAATTGTACATATTAAATTACTGTAGTAACTCATTATTTGTCAAAATTTCTTAAGTGTGTTAATAATAAATGTTTTAAAATAAAAAAAAATTAGTGGTTATGAAACTTGGATTAAAGCAGAAATATTACCGATTCCTCATTTATTTTATTCTAAAAAAAACATTTATATATCAATAAGAAAAGTGTTCCTTTAAATTAAAGAGTTGAAACTAAAAATATATTAGAAACGTATATTTAGAACTTTTTAAAAATTAATTTAAATATGAAATTACTTGATATAAAGAGACCTGAAAGACGGTAAGCAAGGGCAAAGATGCATAAAGTGTGAAATATGACGATTTACTGAAGAGATCTCAATGCTTCCAGAAAACCACGGGATTAGAAAGCATTGACAGACGTTTTGAGGCTTCATCTCCCACGGAATAAAAAGGAAAGTTCTTTAACACTAAATTGTTATTGGGATTAAAAGAAAACGTATCATCCATCAAATAACTTTTTACTAAAAACATCCTGTTTTGAACATAAAGGGTTTTCCCTAGAATTTAAACAGAATACAATATTCAATAGAATAGATTCAGAATCGAGCGAAAAAGAATTGCTATGTAAATGTTAATACATGAAATTTGAAGATATTTAAAGGAAGCTAATATGATATGTAAAAATATATAATTTTTAAATATATAAAAGCAATGTCAAATCAATCCTATATTTATAATATTTTTCACGTGTAATGGATGGTATGTCTAGCAAAACTAAATTGTCATCAATGTTCATATTGAATGTGGAAGTATTTCGAGAAAGGAGGACAAATAAACTATTGTTAGTTTTTATTAAAACTAGACAATTGATCAATAGTCCTTTTGCTCATTTACAATAAAGACATCACTGTACACTGACAAGTGAAGACAAGTCAACTAACAGTTCAATCACAGGTCAACCAACCAACCAGACCTAAGAGCGAAGATTGAAATTTACACAACAATTTCTACTATGTATTTTCTTAATACTGATACGAATTGTCAGAGAAATATACTTATAGTAAAAGTTCTATATAGTCACAATATGTTAAAAAAAAAGTGATTAAAGATAACCTGTTATCGGCGAGAAAAAATACATCAATAAATTAGTTGATGGAAGCAATTGATAGTACATAGTATAACATGTATTGATTTGACAAACGATGTAACCTATACGAGCCATCAAACTTGGATATGCCGCAACCAAACACACGCATACAAAGTAATGAAAAATACTTCAAAAACTTACTCAAGGGACCTCAAAAGTTTTAAGATTTTGAAATCGAAATGTTCCAGTATTTCGTTATAAATTTAATTTAATTACTGAATTAATTATTTGACTTCTAGAAAAACAATAAATTTGAATCCACACCACTACAAATTTTCAATAAATTGAAAAATAAAATATAAAGTAATTATTCATAGGATATAATTAATAGCTTTCTTTTTGTTCCTTACTAATATAAGATTTTAATATTTTTCTATTTAAATAATGTTAATTATGAGGTGGTGTTATAGCAATTTTAAAACTAAGTAAATATAACTTTATAAATCTCTTTTACAATAAAAATAAAACAGATAATATTTTTTACTATAACCAAATTAGCAAGAAAAAGTATTTTCCCTCTTGAAATATTGTACAATAGTAAATCATTAGTTGTGCAATTCTTAATTGTGTGGTATTTACTCATTCTGAGGTAAAATGGATAAACAAACAAAAGTCTCCACACAAATGAAGTTTTATTTGAACAAGAATGCGTTTCAAACACTTTGTGTTCATCATGAGGAAGACACTAAGCCTTCAGCACCACATCCTTGGCGTCTTCCTGATGACGGTAACAAAGTGTTCGAAACGCGTTGTCGTTGTTGAATAAAACTTCATTTGCGTAAAGACTTTTGTTTGTTTATCCATTTTACCTCAGAATGAACAAATAATATGTTGCTCTTGGTAAGGCTGTAATATTTTCCAAAGATTTTACAGATCTTCTTCTAGGCAGTAAATAATATGTGGACATCATAATTTTCCCTCAAATGCAGTAACCTGTAAAAGGAAGCAAACAATATTCTTTAAACAAACCTACTCGCGCTCATTCACAGGGAAATATAAAATAATCAAACAAGGATTAGGAGGGCCTCCGAAATTATAGATACGTCGACATATCAAAATATAATGTTTTCATGATTACATTTGTGTACTTTATTATAATAAAATAAAAAAGAGGGAAGAGGGAGGGAAAGTCGTGTATATTTAACTAGGTAATACCTATTACATAACCAGGCTGAGGATCTCACAGCAAGTTAATAAACGACTAATATTGAGATGTAAGATACAACTTCCTATGTTTACAAGAACAGTTAAACATCGTACTTTTGGTTTTATTGTAGATGTAACTTGAAGAAAAACACTAGTTATTCGAGACACGTATTTCCATAAAGCTTCTATTAAAGAAACTTTTTCTTTGATTGCCCAATAGTAGCAAATGGCTCATGGCAACTGATTGCACAACTATACAGTATAGTTAAACTGTTTTTAAGAGAAGATGCTGATAGAGTTTTGAAGGCTGTCATAAACTGCAAATGATTTTAGAAAATCAATGGAACCTAGTTTGGCTGGTACAACGAAAGGTCTCTTTAATTGGTATCTGACGATGGAAAGTGTTGAACGTGATTTTACGATCAGGCTGATGCCAAGTCGTTAAGCCATTCACTTGTCGCTTTCTTTTCCCTTTACGTGAGCTTTGTACAGATGGCTTCTTCTGATTGAAGTAAACACTTTTATCAACTCTAGACTGTAACTTCCCTTTAGAAAGCCTCAAAATAAAAAACTATTCGATTTTCAAAAAAACATGCTCGTTAACATCTGTTCTATTCACTTAAGCAACGTCCAAAAAGTATACTGCAGTATCAATCAAATTTGTTTCCTTGTCTGAATTATCAGCTACAAAAATTTCGAGTTCTACTCTTAATTTCGCAGTAATTACACGTATTATCAAGTTCATCAACAGTCAATTTAATTACTTCTTGATTGAATGCTGCTCTCGTATACATGTATTTATTATCAAACTCCCTTGAAGAAATGTTATCAAACCCGTATGCAATCAATCTAATAACTTCATTTATTTGAGTGTGTCTAACTTAATTTTGTTAATTATAACGAAAATGCAATCCTTCTGATAGAAGTGACTATAGATGGAAATTAATATTTGTACATTGAAATGAAATATTGTCGCTTCCTATATTCAAAATATGAATCCCTTATAATGCAATATGCTTTGCTTAAACTGAATACAACATTTAATATTTCTATAATTAAGAGACGATTGGTTCAAATTAATACCCATACTGGTATAAAGTACGATCATGTACCTTTGTTATGTTTTGATATTTCTTTTGTGAGAAAGGGTTCATTCTCACAAAAAGAACTACATGTACGTCCAATTTCGTTAATATTTGGTTAACCATGGAAAGTAGATTTTCAGAACATTTCTTATAAATAGTCATCCCACCAAAGGCAGTAAACGTCATCAAAACAGGGTTACTGACTTCGAAACACGTGAATCGGTAAAGATTTCAAAATGTATTTGTTTCATGAGTAATACACTTTATACTAACCAACTGCAAAATGAGCATATACACCCATGACTATCATACCACACCTAACAAATACCTATGTTTCAAACTTCTTGCAATATATACAAACTTATTTGCACCTCTTCATGTGGTCAAAAATTTTAAAATTTTTATCACAGAACAGTGAATTCATAAACCCTATAGCATATGTACATTCACAAAAACAGTATGACTGCATGGTCCAAACCTACCAGCAGATTGTAAATGTAAACATATTCCAAATTTACTTAAAACATTTTAATCATCTTTCATGGTTAACAATTCATTGAATCTATGTGAAAATAATGATATTGAAAGCCTTTCAAAAATATTTCAATCCAGAAGAAAATGATGACTCTTGACTTTAGAATAGGTTTGGAATAAAATCACAGAAGTGGAACCAACAAGCCATTGATATACGAATGCTCTTGAAGCGTGAAGCGCTAAGAGGGTCGGTCTTCTTATAGGCAGCCCTCTTTATAGGTGTACTGTTATACAGGAAAGCATCAGTCACTGTGAAGAAGCGAGCACTCATCTTACACCAACATCCACAACACACTCAGAACACTTCCACGACTAGATGGTTTTATCAATAGTTGCTTATTTTCAAGCTGGAAAAAAACTACAAATTTTATTTCTAACGTTCACACTTTTAGTTGTAGGTCATCTGGATAGGGCAGCTGGTATTTATTTGTCATTGGTAACTATTTTAGTTATGAGTGAGCATATTGCCAGTTAGGTCCTGATGACTTTATATTCGGCGTCAACAAGACTTCGGAAAGCTCGGTCATTGATGAGCACATTCGAGTTCAAATATTATTACAAAAGACAAGCAGATAAACTATTACAAAATCTACCGTCTTCATTGAATAGTAAAATAATTCTATAGCTACTTTTTTTGTGTTATAAAGGTTTTATAAACTACGAGTACAACGGTGTCCACAACTGACATATCTATGCAACCATTCAATTACTTCATTAAATTCTATCACTTACAAATAAATAATCAACGATAGTACACAACAAATCATTTCATCCATTCATAATTATATACTTGTAGCTTTGCCTCGAAAAAGTATATCTTTAGTTCGTCCCAACGAAGTATCAATAACAAAAAGAGGGTCGTTCTCTTACAGCCCTCTCTGGTAACCTCATACCTTAATACGTTATATAACAACTATTTTACCCCTTCAATTTGTCCTAAGTACCTATACTTTAATAAATTGATGCTGCTAATCTATTTTCACAGACATACAATTTGCTTATATAACATTAAGTGAAAACTCGAAGACAACAGAAAAATTCTCAGGAGTGCCACCTTTCAGAACTACGCACTACTGGATAAGATTGGTTGGTTGAAACAACTCACAGAACATCTCAAAACATACTAAGGCCTGCTTCCATCGTAATCAACAGACGTGACTCTAATTCTGAAGGTATAAGTTTTCACGCTTACCTACTGCGGGGAGAGGGATTTCTCTCATCAGCACTCGAGAGTCTTCTATTTTTCGAATCCTATTTTCTGTCTTCTAGATCATTTCTTATAAATTTCCAAATCATAAACAGACAAAAAAGTTGTAATTTCAAAATTTGCTTGTCTATGTAATTAACTGATCTATGTCCCCTGAATAATCTTGTTATTTGGTGTTGGACACTTCGAGGCTGAGGGGCCCACTCCTGGATGAGTGACACTCCTCCATAATTTCAAGAGTCAATGAATGACAAGTGGTGAAGATCATATCTAATGTTACAAGTCGCGCTCCACCAGATATCTCGACCACCAGCAGTAAGCTATTAAATGTTTTCAGTCAACTTTTCTTGGACACTGGTATACTCATCGTGTACCAGTTCCAGGATCCTGGAAAAGAGGTACCAGAATAATGTGCAGTCAAGTTTGCACTTCTTCATTAATGTCGATAAACAATTATCAGTAAAGTGAGAGGAAAATAAAGGAAATTACATTTTGAGGGAAATTAGGAGAATAATAATTGGGTTGAAAGCGGTAGTGATTTCTAGCTCGAGGGGGACAGGTTGAAGAGGCATTGGAAAGCAAAGCTCACGACTCAAGCGTGAAACAGTGTTGCTATGTCCAGAGAAGAAAATTGCCCACTGTGGGGCTGCGGAGGGACTTCGGTCGACTGCGCACCTGCCCCACCACGCACTCGTCGCCACCCAACACCCATGCAAATTCAACTTTTCTGCTTCGTCCACCAAAACAACCCAGCTTTCGCTTTGTGTGGCACACAAATCCTTTAAACCGGGGGAACTATTGTCGCAAGCGAGAGTGCAAATCCGTCATCATAGGCTCCAACGGAGGTATGTCACGCCATTAATCTGGAGTTACAATAAAAAAAATGGCTTGCACCTAAAACTATACTCTCCTACGTCACGTAAAATCATTTTAAATAACTCTGTACAGTTCAGTCAATGTATAAGAGGTGTTTCTGTAATTAATGGGACTACTAAAGAGGAACTGCATTAGGGTCACTTGGCGAACGCTGAGCAGCGGAACTTCTGCTCTATGGATTACAACGACTTCCACTTCTCTGGCTGTAGTCCGCGTTTGTATAATATTCTTTTTCTTAAACAATTATATCTCTATGACTAACAAAATTGTGCAAATGTTAAATTAAGACGTAAATGAGTTTTCCGTGCAGCTACTAGGCTGCATTGGCTTTATAAAATTACAGGTTCATTTGAACCAGGAGCAAAATAAGGACACGGACCTTACCTACAGCTGAGCAGTTCAGAAGGACCTTTGGTCCGGAGTTGATCTGAAACTCTTAAAATACGTCGTACTGCGGGCGACGGGGGCCCATGGAGGGGTTCTCTCTCCATCCCGCCATCTGAGTTTGGACTTGCAGTGGCTGTGGTTCTCACCCAGGTTGGGTAGGCGCTTATAGTCGCCGTGTGAGAAGCAGTAACTTCTTGGAGGATTCCTGCTTAGCATCCAAGGGGAGCTAACGCCTACCAGTGGGAACGGACCTTGACTCAGCTTATTGGTCTGGACAACTCATACTTGCCTGATACGGTCTGCTCTTGAAGGGCTGTGGGACTGGGGAAGATTAGATACACCCCAACGAACCAATTATATCTCCGAGTCAGGTGGCAGTTAGCCAACAGGAAACCTTAGAGTCTGTCTCTAACTATCAATGCAGGTGGCGCTTAGCCAACGAGAGATTTGTGATCTCTCTTTATGAGTGATCTTCTCTAGTGCTATGACTCCTCACAATGATCAACTACTTGCGCATCCCTGGTCCCGGGTAATGGGTTTTCCCTCTTCGGAGTGGGACGTCCAAGTCCAGAAGTATTGAAGAAGACCATATTTCTTATTATTTACTATACTGTTCGAGATGTGTCGGTGCTGACAATTCACCATCTTCAGGAATTAAACATTAAATTAACATAATTAACTATTAAACAAATTAAAGTAGCATAAATAAAACTATTTAAGTCAACATTAATTAAGATTAAAAGAATTGAAATAATTACTACACGTGGTAACAGTTACAGAGGTTACAATGTCTGGTTTGGGGATTCACCATTGTTAAATTCAGCTTGTGTTATTCTTGTGTACTTCCCAGTGAATGTACTGCACAAAGATATTACAGTATTTATGTATATAAGAAAATCTACGTGTCATATTATGTTTTGTTCAAAAGTGCTACATATAGATTTATTAAAGCAATTTATTAAATAATTCCATCATATGATGGACAGCATCAGAAACTACCATACATATGTTTGATTGGCATTTATTTCTTGCAAATAAGAATTTTATTCTTCTTATATCCCATATTATGTCATTAAATAATTTCAATTTTTTTTCGTTAAACCTCTAAACATCATATTTATTTCAGTTGATAGGCTGATAAAATGTCTATGTCAATGTAAACTTTGTCATTTGGATATTCGTTAAAGCCAAACGGAAACACAAACAAACAGACCCTTGGTTTTTATAAATATAAGTAAATGAATGTAAATAATCTACTATTAAGTATTATCAATTCTTGTAGTTATAACATATTTAGTCTGTAAGGTTTAAAATAACTAAAATAAATCTAACCAATGCTGTATCATTACTAAATGTTTAGTAAGTATTCAAATAATCATATATAATCATGAAAATAATTCCAGAGAAACTACAAACATAAAAATCGCTTTTCTTTGTAGTGACTTACATCTTTCTACCTGATAAGTATAGCAGAAAGTTTTTGTGAAATTTTTTTATGTGTGTTGTTTCTGTGGGTTTAATTTATCTAGTTTTATTTAAATGCAAATTCTGAAAATAATAATATTTAACATTAAACTAATTAAGACATCATTAGAAAGAGAAAAATAAATGAAGAAGTAATTTGTACTTACTATTTGAAGTATTATTAAATGAATTAACTAGGAAAAGAATAAACAGGATTAAAGATGACGCGGAGGAATAAACTAGGAGTGGAGTCTATTCGCGCCTTTTTAGAATGACTAAGTTCTACTGGCGACCAATCAAATGACATCCTAATTGTCTCATTTTAAAATAGTCCCCTTCTGTCAGTGCTTCTTATATAAATATTAGTTTAATATACAGAGAAATGTATTAAACTATTCCTTAAAAAATAAAATATATGTGATAAATAAAATATATATCCACCTTAAATTAATTAGTCAAAATAATATAAATTAAGACCAGAAGTCTTTAAACTGAATACTAGTAGGTGACTACCAAGCGGTAGTAAACGAGTCTTTGAGTGGTTTAAGTGTTCCCAGAAAACTAAGATTTATTCCTACATAAATAAAATAAGGAAATACACGATAGAATTCGAATGCTTTTGCCTAAAGCCACGAGAATAGCATTACTGCGAACTAGATCTACGAGCACAATAACATTATTTGTTAAAATACTGCTACCGCCTGCTTAAAGTAAAGACCTTGACTTGCTGTTCATTTCAAGCAATGAAAGTAGCCAAAAATGTAGCATAATTCCCCAACATAGTCTAATTACCACATAATAACTTGACAGGGTAAACACATAAGTTTCAACCTTATTCCCTTTGGTAACAGTTGAGCAATCCTCATGGCATACACCTGAGGCCAAAAGAGCCATCCACTATTTTTTAACAATGATTTTAATAAATTATAAAATTATTTTATAAAAAATAATTATATTTGATATTTTAAATATAAACAAATATTGAATTAAATATAACATGGGACTCGTCTTAATTTTGAATTTTCTAATGGGGTATTGGAACAAGAACTATATAAATATTTACTATTTACTTTAGCATAAATATGAAGTTTAGTTTTATCATAATTAGAGAAGAATTAATGGAATTTACCTTAAAAACTACAACCAACATGTGATATATATATATATATATATATATATATATATATATATATATTATGAGTCGTTACCAGCCTTTGGAGCGATTCACTTCTTTTCCTGAAGACGAGGACAACGACATAAATTAGTGAGTTCAGTGATTTCCTTTCTATGTGTTCTTTTTAAATTCTAGTTATATATATATATATATATTGATATTACAAGATTTAATTAATGATAATATAATATAGGAACTAAATGCAGAGGGCTCTAAAGAAGGGTAGGCTATTAGCTTAATGAGTACTCCGGTATCGTGATACCCTTCATGTGAGCTTTGGAAACGTTCCAACTATATATCAAGTAGGGAATATTAATTACACTAATTAACTGAATCAGCTGTTGCCATTAGTTAAAGTATCTTGAGATGTCAAAAGCGTTTAATCATTTGAGGCCTAATGGAAGCTGATAATGCTTGGAGTAGAACCAATGCTGACATCACTGCTGAGACTGTGTGGAGAGGATGTGCCACCAGTGAAGCGAACTTTATTAGTAAAATCAGGCAATACAAGCATAACTCTATCCTCACAATGTCCATTATTAATGCAGTATACCATAAAAATAAATTAATCCGGCCAAAAACCTATTTTACTTATAATATCGAGTACATTACTTTATAACAGTCCAAAGGATAAATCAGCGATATCAAAATTTTCTTCACTGAAGACAACATATGGATAAATCTGGAGTGGTCTAAACCCAACTTCCTAAATGTAAACGTCTAATCAATTAGAATCTATTTAATTATTTTTTTTATGCAGCTATCTGCATTTTGCCTAGTATAGCCAAACCTAAAGCCCTTAAAACAAACAAGGATAACTAATAGGTCACAACATTAATAACAGTCACCAACATATTAATCACATAAAAAAGAATAACGCAATTTATGAAAAATTAATTGCAGATATTATAAATCATTATTTTATACGATTTCACTTTTTATAATAAATTTTGATTCTAAATGACGTCAATACATACGTAAATTTGTTGGACCTATTTATCTTCAAAATGAATAACTTCAATTCCATAATGACTTCTTATTATTGATTATTATTGGAATTTTAAAAATAAATGTATTTCCGAATAAATAATACTCGTGACATGTAGGATTGTAATAACATTAATTCAACAATTACTGCACACTATCACTGGAGGCACTTAATACTTATCAGGGTTACACGTTGTTAACGTGTAGACTTTTTCTGCCTAGTGATTTTTTTTGAAGGGAATAACTAAGAAGGCATAACGGCTGGTTTAGCTGCCAAGCTGTAAATGGTGTGTTTCCTCGGGTTGGCGTCAAGGGGGGAAAGCGACATCCGGTGTCGCCGGTATGGTGATGAGTGGGGGGGGGGGGGGGGGCTTTCCGCAAATCAGGCTTAGTGTTCAAAACTGTATGCATAAACATAGACCAGGTCTGCTCTAACATCCAAGGTTCAAATACATATCAAAATCAACACACTGGTACCGGTCTGCAACACACATGACAGCTCAAGGGTCCAATCGTGGTAAAGGCAAAAACACAATTGAAGAGGGAAAAAAGGAGTCAATCACGATCTAACAAAACAAGAACAAATATAAGCAAAATGTATAAACAAATAATGATTTTACTTTTATTGGGTGATTATTTACTTTTTTATGCATAACGATTTCCCGGGGCTTTATATTTCTCTGGATATTCCTCATTTTGTATGAACAGAGAAGTATCGTATATTGTTATGAACATAACTAGCGAATAACACCTGCTGTATTTACAGACAGAAGAGTGGTTGTGCGAGCGAGTCATTCGCGGCAGGGTTAGTTCCGCCAATTAGACAACGGCACTAGCCGACGGCCGGCGCGATGAGCAAGCCGTCCTCCACGCACCACTTGTGCGGCTCGGTCATACAACTGTTTCCACTTTCAGTGGCTCTCTTGTCTCTGACGGACAACGGGACCGACGAATAAGGAAGCCCAACCACAACTGTACTCGCGGATTGCACTAAATTCTGTCGTCTTTCCCTGAAAATAAAGGTGAGCGTCATTACGAGTCCAGTAAAGCCAGCACCTAATCTCAACTGAATAACCTGAAACAGTCCATTACAGATGTCTAACTTTCTGTACATTCCAAACAGTTTTTTTAATTACATAACAAAAAAATGGTATTTTTGGCACAAAATTCGCTTACTTTGTGATGAAAACTTTTTTTACTTCTTTTTATGGTATCATTGGTATTAAATTCCTTTCTCATGTCTTTAAACAAAACTATTTCAAGTATTGAGTAATATATATTATCCAAGACCATATTTTGAAACTTGCTTGTTTATAAGTTTTCTAAATAGCTTAGTTGTTACTACATCCACAGTAAACAATGTATTACCAATCGTCGGTATGTTAAATGAGTCCATGTTTTTGCTGTCCTCAGCCATTATCAAGACACAAATGAGTTTTGGAACCGATAGTTCCTTTATATAAGAATAGTGAAATGGTTGGCGGACCCAACCCTCTCATCCGTTTTTTTCAAGTTTGAATTATTTTTTCTTCAATTATGAGTAAGAAACTTAAAAGCAACTCAAAAAATACGCAAAAATAATAAATACTAAAAAAAAATTTCACTACACAGTAGTAAATATTCAGAAAATCTTTGTTAAGTATAGTTGAGCGGCTTCCACATTCCCTAATGTTTTAAAACAGATGCAGCAAAGCAAAAATCGAAATTACAACTAACTGCCGTAATATCACAGGTCAGTACTACATGATTTGTCAATGTTCAAGGCAAGCAAGGAATACATAGCAAAGTGCAGGCCAAATCAGTGGATAGGAAACGTAGCTTTTTATCACCACTAAACAATTTAACATGGTGGAAGTCAAACAATACAGACTCTTTAGGCTTGTTATCATAAACTGAAAAGTAAATAGGAGTAACTTGGACGGCTTGTATGAAACAAGTGAACAGTGAACGTGAAATATGAATACACAACACCTGTGTCAAGTATTACAATAACAACAACACACATCTGTCATGGTGTGTAGGTAAGAAATTTCTGAACGACTGGAAATTTACTTGCTTTTACCAATGCTCGTTACAAAATTAAGATGACAAATATTCGAAATATTACCATACGTGAAGCAAAGTATCTAGGGCAACAGTGCACAGATTTTTAGGACATATTATTGAAAATGGTATGGTTCAAGTAATTAAACATAAGTATTATCTATCGAGAACTTCCTTCGACACTCCATAGTATTATATTGTATTGAAATCCATGATTTAGTTCCCTGACGAGAACCGTTACTGCCGAAAGATATTAGCCCAATTTCCAAATATCTTGCTGTGGTTTCAACGCTGGTTTTTATTTCACCTGAAATAAAAATAAATGTCTAAACCACAAGCAGAAATTTTGAAATGAGGATAAGATCATTTGACCTAGTAATGGTGGTTGTTCACATTCTGAATTTCTTTTATATATATATATATATATAATATTTATTTATTTACTCTTCTTTATATAATCTAGGAGGTGTCAGAGCTTATTTTTCTTCATTCTGATTCTAGAATCAGAATGAAGAAAAATAAGCTCTGACACCTCCTAGATTATATATATATATATATATATATATATAAATATCTCACCCTTTTTTCCCATTTCTTACTGTAGTTTTAACATATGTATATACACATACAACGTGCAGTTCTTCTTTTCACTATTCACAACTTTATTTATGTCAAAATTTAATTATAAAAGGATTTTTGATCACCTTGTTACAGACCGACAGACGCACCGACCGAAACAAAGAGATAAACAGATGAAAGCCTGCTGAACTAAATTATCTTAATATAGTCTGGTACAAAAGCCCTTATTAAAAACTTGACTTAAAAAAAAAATAAAGATTAAAAAACATCCTTTCCAGGAAAGACATTTTCTTTTTATTTGAAGTAAACGAAGAGAAATTGTATTCCATTATAACTGAAGAAATATGAAAAAAAAAAGCCAGTTTTAGAGGGCATGCGAAGGGAATTTTTTTATTTTTTTTTATTAAGGGTTGCTAGGGAGAAAGCAAATTGTTTGCCACCCCTGTTGAAAAGGGCAGGGAATGTCCATCTCTCCACCCACAACTCTCATTCTCTTCAAAGTCATCTTATCGGTTTGTTATTTTTAATTATTCTTCTTTTTTTAAAAAACAGAGATGTGAAACAAGGTTTATTGACTATAATACCATGGAAACGTTAAAACAGAGTCAATGTTTCTGCAAATTAAATTTAATTTCCACTGTAAGCAACTGCTTTCTGAAATTAGTGGAAAGTAAACAGATAGTGAATTAAATTTAAACCTAGGATCCTTCAACAAGTCATGTATATATATTTATATATATATATATATATATATATATATATATATACTTTAAATTACACAAAGAACGATAAAGAAAGAAGAATAAAAAAAACACTTACAGAATTCAATATTTCGAACTGTTGTTCGTCATTAGGAGTAGACTAGAAGAGAGGACGAAGTGAGAGAGATCTCCCCACGTCGAAGAATGGAGCGCGAATATATGTATGTATATATATGATCAAACCACAATAAGAAAATGGGAAAACAAAACTAAGATCTTTCAACCGTAACAAGCGGTCTTCGTCAGAGTCAAAAACCCATGTGAAATCTTTATATATATATATATATATATGAAATTAAAATGAAACAGTCAATAAGAAGAAGTAACCAAATATCAGACAAAAAAAAAAGTAAAAGAACAGGAAAGCGTACTCATAATATTTGTACATTTTATGGTGTATAGGAGTAGTAAGTAAAATAGTAGGCAAAAAAGAAAAAAAATAATAAAAACAAGAGAATATAATAGCAAAGAACAAAATAAATAAATAATTTAAACACTAAATAAGGGTAAAGATTTATTGCACAAGTCGATGAAACTACAAAGAGACAAATATATGTCCCACCTGATGCACTTGAAGTAATATTAGTGTTAGAGTTGCTGATTTGTTCACAGAGTTGGACACAGAAAGGGTAATTAAAACCAGGTCAAGACGGGGGACAGAGAGGCGGCTTTGGGGAAGTTACAAAACTTGTAGCTTCCTTACGAGTAAGTATTTGAAGAAGTTCTTCATTCTTCAATCAGTATCCCATTCCTACCTCATTCTTTCTTCTTCTCCTCATTCTCACTCTTTCTGTTCTCTTCCTCTGAAGACAGTCAATCAGTCTCTCTTTTTCTGCCTCATTTTCTTCTTCAACATCTCCCTCCCTACGTATAATATTATATTTTCAAGTAAACTATAAAACGAGCTAAAACACTGTAATCAATAAATTCACATTAGTTATCAAATCCCACTATAATTTATAAAGATATGTAATCTTAATAAAGATTTCAAATAAACGCAAATAAGCTGACACAAAATTATGTGTTAAACGCTATTTGTATTCCCAAGTCCATTAATGTTCTTAGAATAGAGTTTGGAGCCAAGTTGTATTCTAATTGTTATATTTATTATATACGAATAATTACTTGTGTTTATCTAATATACCTAATATATGAAGCAAGGTCATACGGACCATATGAATTAGAATTGGTTGAGGTTTGGCGATAGAACTGGTTAACGATAAATGAACAATTTGGTTGATTTATCTTTTAATTTTTAAAACTCAACATCAAACAAAAATTCCTTTTGAGATCCCAACAATCAACCAAATTCTAAAAAATCATTTAAATGTCTAATCAAATAGAAAGTTGAAAAAAAAAAACAAACAAACTTTAAACTTGAGGAAAATATGAGAAAGTGCAAAAACAATAGAATTAATGGCATTGGTTAAAGGGGGCTTTGTTGAAAGTTAAATGAATCCATTAATTGGCGAAAAGGAAAAGAAAATGGATTTTCCATTAAAGTAGATGTAAGCGAGAGTAACTAGGACAAGAAAAGTTTTCACTTAACGGAAACTAACAGGGAACGGAAAAGGAAGCTGACTGAAGCGAGGACTTGAACAGGAAGTGCAGAGCGCTTCATCTCTCACCAGCTGGATTAACTTCCAATAGAACAATCATAAAGTCCAATAATACACATCTAGTATATCAGTGGACAAAGTTATGTCTTCACACAAACAAGTTTTTTTTACACAAACCTAACAAGTCAGCATAAAGGTAGTAAATAATATCATTGAATTCACATACAATTATAATCAACTAATATAATTATTATACAAGTTGATACCTAATTTTGATATTTTAAAACAGATTCACCCCAAAAAAATTTAACTTCCAAAGAAATCTAAATTCCTAAAGAGCTGACATTGAATAATCAATTATATTGCAGATAATTTAAAAAGCCATTCATTTTTAATTACTCTTAAACCAACACTTAAGAGGTTAAATCAGAATTATTATTTAACCAGATATTCTATTCATATCTATCTACAAATTATATACAATTTTAATGATTACGTACGTATCCTTACATATTATTTCTTATATAATATTATTTAAGACAGAACACCTGTAGGGTAATACAAGTGGTGAACGCTTGCTCAGTTTTGATTTCAACCTCCAGCTAAATATCCATAAAATATGTAGTTCTTCTCCCAACAAAGGTTTATTTTAAGGTCAAATTTGAAATTTTACTGTGAAAGAGCATTCGATATAACGCGATCGCAAACTCATTAATATACAAAACCACACTCGCCCACATATTCAGTAGGTGTACACAGGGTAGCAGTAAACGTTTAAACATAAAATGCAATGAAGCACAGAATATTATATCATGCTTCAATATTCGCCGAAAACAACTATTCCCAACAATAATTCTATTACTCAGCGATAACAATTTCGATTTGTCAAATAAAAATACTTCAACGTGTTTGCAAAATTTTAGTTAAATACCCACTCACAGAAAGAGAACGTAAAAGAAATACCAAAAATAGATTCAAAGGATCTAAAAACGTGTAATATGGCTATCAAAATGTGGGAAAAAATAATTGATGTTCAATACAGATTATTTAGTAAAGTAAAAAAACAGTAGCATATGGAATATGGAAATGAGAAATAAATGTTTGCCATGTTTATTTGTAGCTGGTAAGGTTTATGAGGTTCGCAGACTATTAGTTTAAGTCGTAATCTTTTTTGTGTGATTTAATGATATTGGAAAGGTTTTTGAATAGAAGGGAGGTGTGTGTTGAACTGGCTTGGTTGAAAGCGGTTAGCCTTGAAGTGAAGCATTACTTGCGAAGGCAAATCTGATTTCTGGGTGCTACCTGGAGAAAAAAAAAAAAAAAGAACAAGATATTCAACTATAAGCGGTGAATTACAAGTGGACCTGGGCTAATGAATGATGGTAAATCAATCATGATGACGGAGATATTTGAATAAACAGCCCACACAGCCACCAAGCAGGAACTTTAGGGATTGTAAATGCAGCAGTTTGTAGCCATGGAGAGTCGAAGTGCGTGACAAATAGACGTTGGATATACAGCCTAGCTGCTCCAACAAAACCTCACTTGTGCCTCACAACTCTCTCAATTATGCCAACATTTATAACAAGCACATAGAATAAGATCAACAGCTCATGCTCAATCAACATGAAATTCTTCATAATTTACTCAAAAATACCTTCATATCTCAGTCCTGTGGTACGCTGAAAGTTTAAGAATTTTTTTTTATAATGCGATGTGTCGATATCAGATAGATTTCTCAGTCATCTTTCAAGAAGACATATTAATTTATATTTGTTTGGTTTCCTCAGGGCCAGTAACCATGCCATGAGTAAATATATTTTTAACTAGTTCCCTTTTTGATTACAAGTTTACTCTATATTAGTAATACTGTACATTTCAAACAAGTGTATGTAATTATATTCTATCCATATCCATCTAAACATTCTATACAACTATAATGATTATGTAAGTATCCTTACATATTATTCACAAATATATAATTTTACTCTTTCTTACTGTACACCTTTGTTTCCTCAAACATCCCTTTCTGGACATTAGTCCTTTCCTGGGCTTTCACCCTTTTAAATTACCACTCTTCCCTCCCACTCTTCTCAACCCCTCACCAGATGTTTTCTGCATCTAGTGTTTCAGTTGGGTTTTTGACTCTGACGAAGACCGCTTGTTACGGTTGAAAGATCTTAGTCTTGTTTTCCCATTTCTTATTGTGGTTTGATCATTGATTGTTATTTCACGTGTTTATGTGAAATCATTATATATATATATACGTATAAAGATTCAATATCAATATAATAATACAATGTATCATAAATATTATTGGTTTAAAAATTTGCTGCATAGTTAGATGCTATGCATCTATTAGAACTATTATAAAAAAGTTGTAATCCTAGTTCATTTATAAAAATAATAATATAAACATATCATTCCCACATATAAAGATAGAGTTTACTTAACTAATATTCAAACATCCATGAATGAAATGATAATTCACAGAATTAAAAAAGTTTACTGCAAGTGATACTGATGGAGTCCTTGTTTTTTTAAACTGTTATTCAACAAGCAGGAAATATATATGAATTTCAATATAGATTGTCGTTATTAAATTCTGAATGCAATGGAGCTAAGTATAGTAGTAATTGTATATAATTACGGTTAATTAAACCTTGGAGGTTCTCAAGGAAAAGTCTCATAAATATGGAAGTATCAAAATAACAGTAGAGAAGGTAGTTGTTTTAGAGAATGCAAGTTAGAGGTCAACGGGTAAGAAAACAGGCGGTAAGAAAGTAAAATTTACGCAGGACGATAATGACAGAGTCTGAAAGGTGCTTTACAAATATACAATAATCAAACGGGTTACCAACACTACTCGAGAGAGTCTACGAAACATCACAGAAATAGCTCCACAGGTTAAGAGGTTAAGTTGACAAACAACCTACAAGTATTAAGTTAAGAACCAGTGTACATTTATTACCTGGAAGGTCAGCAGCACCAACCAATGAGTAGCCGATCTCCACAACCAATAGGGCTAAAGTCTAAAAACAAACACACCAAGTAATAAAGTAAACAATCAACGGGATCCCAAGAACGGGAGATAGCGTTCATCAATCAGCTGGAAATGCAACACCAAGGCCTACCGACTTTGAAGAGGTCCAACCGTAAGGTAGTATTCAGTAATCACTGCCTGAACCTAACATCAAAAATTACCGCCCTAAGGAAACGGGACCTCAAAAATGAGAACTAGTGTCCAAAAATCAATCAAACACTCCACACCATGTACTGACGTACACCAATCAAGCGAACTCTATCAATAAACAAGGAATAGCGCCTACCAATCAGCCAGACTCACAACTGCATGGTATAGTGTACACCAAACAACCGGATACCCAACACCTATGAAAACATTTGCCATTCAACAGGACACATTACTACGTCGTATAGTGTACACCAAACAACCGGATACCCAACACCTATGACAACATTTGCCATTCAGCAGGACACACAACAACAGGGGATAGTGTGTATCAATCAACTGAAAACTCAACAACAAATCCACAAGCATTCACTACTCCAGCGTTACATTTGTTCTACACCTCTGCTTCTCTTGATGCAGGCTAATGTCGAAATAGATAAATAAGCTTATGTCCGTGCTTGTTGTTTTTTTCTCTCAGTTTTATATCTATCAACGTCTAAACTGCAGTAAGCAATTTATAAATATTACTAAAACCTTCAATCTAAACTTCTGCTGTTCGTGAGGATGAGTAAGACTTTGAGCAAGACCAGTTCTTCTGGTAGAAATATCTTAGCCATATTTCTGAATTTCTTACTATGGTTTAACGTTGACTTTTATTTCACGTGTTAACTGTAAAATCTTGTTTTATATATATATAACAAGGTCCGTTATATAACAAGGTCAATAAAATGAAAGGCCCGTGTGGACAATAAACACTTGAACACAGAGAAAAGAACACAGAAAGACACTACAGAACTCACTTCGATATTTCGACATCCGCCGTCATCGGGGTGAAGTTCGAAGTACTCGCCGATGACGACGGATGTCGAAATATCGAAGTGAGTTCTGTAGTGTCTTTCTGTGTTCTTTTCTCTGTGTTAAAGAGTATATATATATATATATATATATATACTCTTTATATGATTCGCGCTCCGTTCTTCGACGTGGGGAGATCTCTCTCACTTCGTCCTCTCTCCTGTCTACTCTCCTGATGACGAACAACAGTTCGAAATATTGAATTCTGTAAGTTTTCTTTGTATTGTCTTTTCTGTGTCGTGCTTTGTGCAATTTAAAGTTATATATATATATATATATATATATATATATATATATATAACAAATATTGTTAATAGTTTTATAAATAAAATTAAAAATAAAATCTAATCATTAGAAATATATTCAAAATTGTTGTTGTCCTAGGATGGATTAAGGAACATACTTTCAATATGCATTGAAAATAGTTATTTACACTGATTATGGGTAAACACTTGCCAGTTGTCATGGATTGCTATCTAACTATGAAAGCTTTTAAACAAAAATGTTAAACGCTTTAATAACCCTAGAAGATAAGGAGACGCGCAGGCGCGTGAATAAGGCTTGTTTTAATTGTTTATGTTTGATAGGAGGTGGGTGATGGCCTTGGTGAATGATGTCAAGTGCTTGAGGACGGATACAGCTCAGTGCTGGATTAAAATCCAGATGAAGTGATAAGAGATGGAGGTGCGATTGAAATAACTAATTCACAAGGGGGGGACTGAGATTGTCCTGATAGCAGTCGTTATCAGGGAAACAGTTTAATAAGCCCGGATGGGATCCCATCAAAATGGAATGTAAATGAGCTCCCGCGATGAACTGCCATTCTGAAAACCCTCCCCGATGGGAATCTCGACTGTCAGGCCTTGCTTGAGTCAGTTAACCAGAAAGTATTCTTCTTCACGCATCCTACTGACCCTCTTAAACAATAAATAGAACCTCTTTTTTTTTTCTTAACTCGACGTAATCATCATCAGGAATTCTATAGTTTTTTCATGTATAGTCTACTTCAGGGTTGTCCAAAGTCTAGCCCGCGGGCCGTATGCGGTCCGCGGCCTCTTCTAGAAAATAATACTAAAAATTAGTATTATTTAGACATCTATTGAGTTATATTCGAAAAAAGTTTTTATTAAGCAAAGCTACACTACCAATCACTAAATTTTGGCCTCTTCTTTCTGAAGAGCATTATCCTAATTTACGCTGTTTTGGATTGCACTTGCTGTCAATGTTTGGCAGTACCTACCTTTGTGGAGCAGCATTTTCCGCAATGAAGTCGATTAAATCCAAAGAGAGGAATCTACTTAATCAAACATCTCTCGTAGTCTGTCTTTGTTTAGCCTTAACCTCGGTTGACATTGACACAAAGAAGCTGGCTTCCAAAATGCAGGCATACCCATCCCACTGAATTTTAAGTAAACTGTACCGTTTTACGTACTTCCTTAAATATGTTTAACGAATATATTTAAGGGTTGATTCTTATCCAAACTTGTCAATTATTTTTTTATGATAATATAAATTTTTATGATAAATATAGATTCATTTATATGTACATGTTTTACTTTACATCTGTTACTGCGGCCCGCGTCCCCATAAAGTTTGGACAACCCTGGTCTACTTTAATAACTTATAGGAACTGACGGCTTTCCTCCCCTAGCAGCATCTCTTGCAAGGCATGCACCAGATTTTCCCATTCGTCTCATTTGGTCCTGAATGGGTTATAGGTCTTGCTGACACCCGTCCTCAGTAATTTATGCATGGAATGTTTTATAACTATAATGCCAACTTCAATTCCGTCTAATCATGTTAAATAGTTCAGATATACTAACGATAATAATGCACCTATCCCAAAACTATTATTAACAAAGATGTTATACTGACAAAAAGAAATTCATTACTTTCAATAATCCTTTACAAAGAAAGAAGAAGTAAAGTGTAATAAAGTACCCTTTACTGGTCATTTCAAATACCTGTATCCCTTCAATTTAGGAATAATTTATCTTTAAGAACTACTTTGGTCATAAAAAATATATGCATTGCAAACTAAACAATAAAACTGCAACAATAGTAAATTTCCCATAAAATATTTAATATCTTATTCGTAGTTATATAGTCCCATGTCAACTACAATTGAAAAAACTTGTCTTTCAAATATTATGTTCTCTTATGTATGTTTGCTAGATTCCATAAATATAAATCACATAAATTATATAGATGCGTTGACTCTAACCACAGATGGCCTTAGTTACACTTTAATCTGTATCAATCAATGTAAATCAAATGCTTGCTTTTAGACGTATATTTTTGAGGGCATGGAAATTTCGCTCCCATAAACTTCTTAGTGACGAAATTAACTTTAGTTAAATTAAACACTCCAGTTACAGAAACCCGTTTAATGATAAATGCTATAGTTTTACCATGTCATGAAATATTGGATTCACTTCTTAGGCTTGTTAATAATTTTGGTGTTAATACAGATTATTCTAAAGATAACAGTGTTGTTAATTTGATAATTAATAATTCACCTGTAAACAAGAGTACACGGATATTTACAAAAATCCGTGTAAATGTAGTAATAAAATATACATAGCTCAGACTGTTAAATCATTAGAATTGCGTGTCAAACAACATATAAATAATAAGAATGATTAAATAAAAATGAGCAGACCGAATTGATCACGTACGAAAGACCGATGTTGTTAAGAAATATCATGGAGCCTTCATTTATTAAATTTAACAGACCATTACTAATGGTTATTAAAATTAGACACAGTATTAACGAGAATAAACCATTACCAGGATCAACAGCACCTCGCAGACAAAGTCTACCAATTATTTCTAAACTGCTTCGTTACTCAGGCTTGCTCTACCTTTTAGCCCCTTTTCCTTGCGTTTCACGCACTTTAAAATACTTCTCTTGCTTCCCCTTGTCAATAAAAGTGTGACTGACGAAAACCAGTTATTTATCTCGAAAGATATTCCTTTAGACGATAATGTTTGCATATAAGAATTTTGAAATGGGACTTGATTTTGATTTCAGTCATAGACGTCGTCTTAGTCTCAAACTATACGTTACTCAAACGTTACAAGAGTGTTACCAGATTAACATCGACTAAGGAGGCCAGGATAGCTCAGTGGTTAACGTACAATACTTTCCCCTGGGCTGCTAGTCCAGGGTTCAATCCCCACCTGACCCTCGATTTATTCACGCAGGAGGTGAATACATATGAGTACGTCGTCCCTCGGAGAGGACATTAAGCCACCGGTCACGAGCATGTACGATGTCAGGTACTCGTTAAACATCGAAATGCTCTTGAGTTAGCAGTAAAATGTAGGACTACCAATGTAGAATCTGTAGAATCACCGATCAAACAAAAAGGTGGTTTGGCTGAAACAATCACCCGTTAGGGGATCGATTTAAACGATAAAAAAAAAGGTCTAATTTTACAGCTTCTAACATGTTTAGAGTTTTGATAACATATGTATTTAAGTATTAAAATACTAGAGAGAAAATTACCGACAAAGACTCAGCTGAATATTTCCACATCGCTTCTAATCAGAAAGAGATTTCATGGTTTAAGAGGAAAACGAAGAATCACATATATACAGATACTTCAAAAACAAAATAACTTTTAAAACAAATTACTCACATTTACTAATGTTAAGAGTTCCGGTATATGATTTTTAGTAATAAGAAGGAGGTGAGAATGAATCTACTTGACACTCAGGAAAGAACTCGTAAAGTGAATGCCTAGTATATTATTATATCACTTAGACTAAAGTCCGGATACCAATGGATTAAATCCATTGGTAATTTTTAGTTTAAATTGGATAACAATCTATCCACATATAAACTTACTTATCAAAAATGAAGTTTTATAGAGGAATTATAAATAACAGTTCATTACTGGTTGGATTAAAATCGGTAAAAGAAAACAAAAATTTGGTTCTGATAGGTGTAAAAGACCAGATCATGGAAACAAGATGACTTTATATATATATATATATATATATTATATATATATATATATATATCTAATTTTCGGTTGAACCGTCATCACTCAACGGTCTCCAACAATCGCTTCACAAGTGCGCTTGGTGTCCTTATCTCAACTCTCCTGATGACGGTTCAACCGAAAATGAGAGACAGTAAGTGTGTTTGTTCCTTAGTTCTGTGTTTGTGATTCATCGTTAAACATATAGATATAAAAAAAAAAAAAAAAAAAAAGAGAGAGAGAGAGAGAGAGAGAGAGAAGGAGCACGGTTGATAAAAATAATCTTAAGATGTTATCTGTATCTAGCAGGAATATAAAATTCAATTGCATCAAGTTTCTTTTGTATTACTAAGAAGTTCAGAAATTATTGAAATGTTTATAACTCACTGGAAAGGGAGGGGTGTAAATCAACATAGGACACCAAGTTTGAAGGCTTACCTGAAAAAAAAAGAAAAACATAAAAATAATGCAAAAATAGTCAACTGATACATTTAGTCAGTGAATACAGAATTAAATAAATTTGTAAATTGGTTCACATATAAACCGGTTAAGATTTATTCAGAGTAAAAATCTTTAAGTACCATCGTTTTTCATTTTTGATACCCTCAACATATTTGTTCCGTCTATTAAATTTACAATAGATTTAAAAAATAATAATAAACTCCCTTTCCTGAATGTACTTTTGCATCGAAGTAGTAACAAATTGAATTATAGTATTTATAGAAAATCTACAAATGTATCCTCTTATGTTCATTTCTTCACTGCACATCCCCTCAGTGTTAAAAAATATGTTTTTAATAGTATGTTTTGAGAGCTTTCAAAATTTGCAGTGAACGATTTTTAGAAGAAGAAATTAAATATATTTATAAAATTTCTAACTCTCTAATGTATCTAAAATAGTTAATTGATAGCATTACGAAAAAAGCCAAACAATCTTTGACATCATCTGTTGTTTACGGAACATCATCGGATTACGGAAGTATTGTGTGAACAAGATTTCCAATCGTGCAACTAATCACAGTCCTGCATCACACTCATTAACTATATTTCTTCAAAACTGCTTTCAGTGTTGTTCTAAGGCCCATACCCGCAGACTTTCACAGCCAGTGTCATCCCAAGGGCAGGAAGTGTGTACCTCGTTTGGTACTACCGAGTATTGTACTGGTAAGCGGGCAAGACGACCGACTTGATTCTACCATCCCGAGTCCCCAATCGCATTTTTCACTGATTTGTTCAAGGTGAAATATTTAACAAGTACCAGATCGTGGCATAATCAATTAAAAAAATTGTGGACAGTATGTTTCTATACCTAGAATAAGCAATAAAAAAAGAAATATTAAGTTCAGGGGATTTCGATTAATGACTTGTCTGGAAAAAGTTGACAAGTAGAAAGAAGGAAGTAAAAAAGAATTTCTTTTGCTATATGAATAGGTTAATTAGACAATTACAAAGGTGTTATGGGGCAGACGTCTAGAAAAATAATAACTATAATTACCTATAGGCCTGTGTCTCAATGAAGCGTTCAGGCAGCACTTTCACTTGCGGCTAATACAAGTCATCGCTTTCACCTCCCATCCAACATCTCTACCAAAACATTGCCATTACTGCTTGTTTGGTTTTAATTAAATAAAACACCCGAGCGCTTTCCATCTACTGATGGTATAGAGCAGGGATGGCGAACCCTATATCCGCGGGTCACCAACTGACCCACCAATCATATTTTAGTGACCCACGTCGTTCTATGTCGATGTTTGTGCAAAACTAAACAAATATTTTTTTTTGCTATGGCAAGTACTTTTCGTTTACCTATTAACGAGCAGAGGCAACTAATGCATAGAGTTGCCAATTTAGCATTTATTATGGTGGATTTAGCACATTACAATGAAATATAGCACCATGAAATGTATATTTTTCTATTTAAAGAATATGTACTAGTATTTTTTTGTTTTAGTTCTGCATAATAAAATTGTTTTTATCTATAATAGATATGTTAGCTGCGCATTTATTTGCTTTTTGCTTAGCATTTTCTCTATGAAAATATTTGGCAACACTGCTTGGGCGCTATTAGCCAGTTGTTTTTTGGCAGTCCTAGCCCTAGGAGAGTTTCTCATCTGGTCCTCGCTCCTGGAGGAGGTCGATTTCTGTTCGGCATTTGGTGACTTCCAACTCATGCCTTCGGATACTCCTTGCACTCCTGATTAAAATGGCGTTTTCCCCGTGCCTGTAGCTCCACCTGGAGCCGAGATAAACGCGTTCAAAGGTAGGGTCAAAGTTCAATCCAGAAATTTTCTGGGTTAGGGGATTGGCCCAGAGGGCCGGAGATGATGGGAAACTATCAGGGGGGGGTAATAAAATAAAATTGGATATGGGCCAGGTATGAAAAAATAAGGGGGGGGGGGAGAAAATTGGAAAAAACGCAAAAAACCGCTGAAGACCCAGAAAGTGAGGGTTAAAAACTTCTCACAATGCTCCAAAAGTAAAAAGCTCCAGATGACAACTCACTAAAAAGTGCTCAACGCTCTATTGCGCTCTCCCTCGACTAAATTGAGAAAAAATTTCCCGCAGGGGACGCTCTCAGTATCACCGAAGGTCCAGGATATCGCCGTACCCAGACAAGTCTCGCGCGCGACGACTGACGGCACGATACTCAAATGAAAAGATATTGAAAAGGCCAAGAGATGGCGTAGAAATCGCCGTGTAATTTCATAAAAAGACCAAGAGATGGCGTTCGAATCGCCGTGTAATTTCATGAAAAGACCAAGAGATGGCGTTAGAATCGCCGTGTAATTTCATTAAAAGACCAACAGATGGCGTTAGAATCACCGTGTAATTTCATGAACAGACCAAGAGATGGCGTCAGAATCGCCGTGTAATTTCATGAAAAGACCAAGAGATGGCGTTAGAATCGCCGTGTAATTTCATGAAAAGACCAAGAGATGGCGTTAGAATCGTCGTGTAATTTCATGAAAAGACCAACAAATGGCGTTAGAATCACCGTGTAATTTCATGAACAGACCAAGAGATGGCGTCAGAATCGCCGTGTAATTTCATGAAAAGACCAAGAGATGGCGTTAGAATCGCCGTGTAATTTCATGAAAAGACCAAGAGATGGCGTTAGAATCGTCGTGTAATTTCATGAAAAGACCAACAGATGGCGTTAGAATCACCGTGTAATTTCATGAACAGACCAAGAGATGGCGTCAGAATCGCCGTGTAATTTCATGAAAATACACGGTTATAACAAGATAGTCACTGCTATCCTGATATTATTACTTTGATTTTATTTTTGATTTTTAGTTTTTATCTTTAGACAGGTTAGAAAACACAATGGACTTACTACAGAAAGGACAGAGACTCAATCTAACTGAACAGATAGAAATATATATCCATAAAAATGAGGGTAAATTAAATTAACAAATAAATTACCAATCCCATATTTAATGTAAATCACTAATAAAAATAAAAAGACCACTGGACAGACAGGATGGCGAAGTTAAAAAATATAAAAAACCCAAACTAGATAATAAATAAAAACTAAAAAATCAAAGTAACTAAATAAAATCAAAATAATAATGTCAGGAAAGCAGTGGACTTAACAGATAACCAACCGCCTATATAACAGCTCAATAGGTTTGTTGCGATCGAAGATGGACATGATCCGAAAGCGCTCCAACTCCAGGATCATCTTACGAGGTATGACGGTTTTACCTATTTCTAATATAAATAATTCATTTCATCATTGTTCAATGCCTAAGTATTGCCGGTCACCATGCGTGGTCAAAAGCGCGTTTTACATCTAAAAATAGACCCACTACATACTTACACTCAGCTTCAGAGACTAGGCTGCTAAGCCTCCACAGAGCGTCATCGACGGACTTGCCACTCAGATAATCAAATTGGCATCCGCTCTCGTTAGCCTGCAAGTGACTCGCTAACGGGCCTAACATAAGTGTCTCAAGACACTTGCCCATGGACGGTAGCAGATATATGGGCCTGTATGATGACGCCCTGGATGGGTCTTTGTCGCCTCCTTTGACCAGCATGACGACATCAGCCTTCTTCCATGCTACCGGGAAGTATTCCAGTTTAAAACAGTCACTCTATATCTGCACAAGGCCATCCCCAATAACTGGGAAGGCTTTCTTGACGCATATGGGCTGGAGCTCGTCAGGACCAGGAGTCTTGAAATTACCCTATCTGCTAAGAGCGACCTTGACGTCCTGCGAGCCCCATTCACATTCCTCCCTTGCACTGGGGGGCTCTTCGCATATAGCCCTTGTAGACTGGTGGCTTTCCCGTTCGTTGTTAGTATCATCGAGGGGGTAACATTCCTCCAGTAGCATGGCTGCCCTTTCCCTTAAATCATATGTGTGACGTGCCCCGCACTTCAGGTCGCTAGCTGCTCTCTCTACGCTCACCTTTCCGTAAGCGACCTTATAAGCCAGTCCCCACAAGTTGGACTCCAATCCAGATACGAAATTGTGCCATGATTCCCGCTTTTGCTTTTCGCATTCTTTTCTGAAATTTTTTCTGGAGGTTAAGAACTTCCTGTAGTTTTTCTTCCTTTCTGAATGGTCCCTGCTTCTTTGGTATCTCCGTCTAAGACGGACCACGTCCTTTTTAAACCTTGTTAGGGACTCATTCCACCATGGCACCCTCCTCTGCCTTGCGCGTCTGTATTCACCGCTGCATTGTACATAACCTCCTTAATCACCTGGATCTTGAAGTCCAAATCTTGTGTACCCAAAGCCTCGATACGCAAGTACTCCTCGATGCAGCCGTACTGTGCTTCTAACTCTTTGCAAAAGCCATGCCAGTCTACCCCTCTCACCCTTAATCTTTGCACAGTCTGGACTGGCCTGGCGAGCGAGAGAGTGAGGACTATAGGGTTATGGTCCCCTAGGGGCAGATATGGTTTTAGGAATGTCTATATAGAATGCATATAGAATATACGTTGATATTCTGCCTATACTCGCAATATTCAGAAGTAACTTGAACAGTCTGGTTAATTTTAGTAAAATAAACAGTATTATTTTCGTTTTTAATTCAGTAAAAATGCAACTTAGATACTTTAGATTAGTAATTCACGATTTTTAGTAAAAAGTACGTCTACTCCCAAAAATAACACGTTTCCACAACCTCTGTCGTCTGTCATCAATTTACATCATTTACTTACAGCTTGTTAATTTGACCATCAAGTAAATTCTTTGAGTTATACTATAAAGGTATGCTAACAACACTGCAAAATATTTACTGTAAAAAAATGAGGATATTAATTGAGTTTGAAAATGGATCTCAATAGAAATGGAAGAAATGATTATTCGAAGTTACTTCACCTCTCTCTCAAAAACCACGATGACCTTCGGAGTCACCCATTTGGCATTTAGCGTTTAGAAACAGAAAGTCATTGCTGCAGGGAGAGGCAAGAGGGGAGCTTCGTAAAGTAGTTTACGTAAGTCATCGTCTTTCACTCTCTGAAGAAATACTCCTTGCTAACCTCGCAGAATTAACTTCGCCAATATTTCACTCGTTTACTCCAAAGCGGACAAAGTTATTACTTCTGTCATAATCTCAACGCTGGTACGAGGTCCCGAGGTACAACTCCTTGCTAGTCAGCCCAAATATTCCGGTTTAAACTAAAAAAAATAAGTTTTAGTTAGGAAACTAAAAAAAAAATTATGAAATATGAATAAATAAATATACATGGTTATCAAACGCGCAAGGATTTCACCTTGAGTGCAGTTCTAAAGGAGGGATGTCTGGCACATTTGTTATTTGGAATCCATTTAGTTATAATAGTGTTAGAATATCCATTCCAAGCGATGTCAGTTGGAAAAAAGGTTGATGGCTGTGCGTTAACCTGCTTTGAATCCAATGTCGGACCCCGATTCTACTAGACTTATGTAATACAATTTCCATTTCAATAAATTTTTTTATATATTTTAAGATAAAAAAATTGGAACAGTCAACGGACAAGTGCAATTAAATCCAATATAATCTCAAATTAAGCTTTACAAATTAACGGAAGACACAAACATTAACGTGAAACGACGTAAAACAACTGTTATTATTGTTCTGATAACAAGATACTTCAAACTCATTCGATAAGTAGATATCTTAAATTAGGGACTTAAAGACCTTTAGTAATAGATTTAAATTTATTTAAAGACGAAACTAAACCACTCCAAATTGTTTTTAAGTAGGGTAACCCAAAATGAACTAAACGTATCAACGACTCCAGAGTTGTGGAATGTCAAGATATGTATGACTATAAAGACCTACCTCCACAGCACTATGAATAGTTTAAGAACACAGACGAACTAACACTACAACGTTATTGCGATTAAAATAATATTTAATCGAACCTTCTTACATGGTAGGTTGTTTCTCCTCACTACCAGTTTCAAACCTTATCTTCAAAAATAATTCTTGTTGCGTATGCAATCTACTGAATTGTTTTCGCACTACTTGTCTACATATTTGTAAGTGGTTTGTTCAGCTTCAATAATTTGTATTATTAAAGTAGTCGTTAGTAATAGTAGTCTCTGAGGAAGATAAAGACGGAAGGTGGTTATATAAACACGTTGTGGCAATGAAAACGGTTTCTCTGAAATATGAATTCATTCTACAGAGGAAAGGCGAAGATGATACCATACCAGGTTACTATACCAGATGATACTATACCAGGTTATGATCAGATGATACCATCACGCTGGTGAATCAAAACAGGTCAGATTATGTAGACTTCATCTATACTAGGTTAGGTTGCAGTGGCAGTCCCACAAGGGAACACACGTAGGCCGAGCATTGGCCCTTTGTGATACCACACAATAAAGATTGATACTTGAACAAAAAAAAAGCTAAAGGCTTAAACACTGACATTTGAACAGAAAAGAGCCCGTAAACTATTAGTCTATGTATTTAACGTATGATTTATGTAGGAATCTCAATGTCCAGACCTGACGGAGGCAATTTTAGAAGACATGTTCCCACAACAGGAAGATGTTCAAGACAAGCCACACGAGACAGTACCGACTTCAGCGAAGAAGAAGATAAAAAAAAACTATCTTTGACACCAATACAATTTTTAAATAAATAAATTACTTAATTTATTTAAATTAAATAAATAATTTAATTATTTAAATAAATTACAATCCACGTATTTTTATAATTACTCGAACTTAACGTAATTTAAGTGTCCTAAATTTTGCCTAACTCAAGTGTTTTTGGAGTAGGGATCTTTAAAGAGTACCTGACATAGTACAGACTCGGGACCAACGGTTTAACTCCTTCTCCGAGAGACGACGTGCTCAGATTTATTCACTTCCCACATGAATGAATCCAGGGCTAGGTGGGGATCGAACCCTAGTCCTATCAGTTGAGAGGCGTTAACCACTGAGCTAACCTGGTGTCTTTTCATCTATACTAACTTCGTAGCACCAACGAGCTTCATAAGGATTGCTACAGTAGATGGCGTTTTCCAAATTTACTAAGATAACTGCTTTTGTGAAAATCCTTGACATAAATAATAATATATACAAGCACATTTAAAGAAATAGAATAAGAGGAGATTATGTTGAAATTAGAGAACAAGGAGCAGTGCCACTACATGACAGTGTAACAAAAAGCTTGTACACGTGGAGAACGTGCCAAGAATGTCAAACCCATTACTCTGGTTGCCAACTAAGGACGTTCAAGACAGGACCAATGCCTTCTTCAAATTCCTCTCTATAAATGTCTCTCTCTCTCGCTATATATATATAAACAAAATTAAAGTTTATCAGGACTCTGTAAGTTCTTCAGGTTCAAATTAAACTCTCATTCATAACTTTTCGGTTTTTATTTCAAACGTTTTTCATAGGCTTACAAAACACAAAATATAAGAAATATCAAACATAAATAAAAAACGCAACTAACTACAAATAAGAAATTACAATAGAATTTTTGTACAATAGGTTAGTGAAAGAACTTTTGAAGTATAATAATTTGAAACAGAAAAACTATATATATTACATTAGAGATTATTTTACAAAGAAAAATAGTAGGAATTCAACGACTGTCTAGTCTGAATGAACACGTGACACTTGTTTATTCAAGCGTCAGTGTCACGTGTTCATTCAGACTAGACAGTTGTTGTTGTAATCCACAGACTATTTTTCTTTGTAAAATAATCTCTAATTTAATACTTCGTTTTTCTGTTTCAAAATTTTATTCTTCTGTAAGTTCTCTCACTAACCTATTGACAAAAATTCTATTGTAATTTCTTATTTGTAACTAACTGCGCTTTTCATTCATGTTTTATTTTTGAATGATTGAATTATTTCTTATATTTTCTCTGTTTAGTAGGGCTATGAAAAAGATTTTAAAGAAAAATTGAAACGTTGGTAATGAGAGTTTAATTTGAACCTGAAGAACTCACCGAGTCCTGATAAACTTTAATTTTGTTTCACGGTCGATGCTTTTATCATACATACATATAGTTCAATATACATAAAGAAATATAGATAAATTAAAATCACACGCTTACAGTCTCTAATTTTCGGTTTGAACCGTCTTCAGGAGAGATAAGAGAGGGAAACCAAGCGCACTGGTTCAGAGAGGGTTGGAGACCAACAATGTTGCCGCATGCGCCCGGTCACAGAGAATAAGTTCGACAGGATTCAATGTGTAATTAAATTAAATTAGTAAAGTATGAAAAAATAATAAATAAATAAAAGAAAAAAAATGACAATTTTTTGTTTTTAAAGAAAATAAAAAATGCTCTTGTCACTGACGTTAGCCACTGACCACTTCGGATAGACTGAATCACCCACACAAATTCTAAAGTCCTGCCGCATAGACATGCTGTTTGTAATGTGGGTTTTTTTAACAATACTTAACAAGTAAACTGAAAGGACTTTCAAAATTCACTCCTCAAGAGTGCATGATCGGAGATAACTTCATGTAAATAAATAAGATAGTATTAGCATTTTACAAAATCTGTTAAAAATTTATAAATTTTTAAAAATAATTTTCTTAAAACATTCCATATCAGAATTTTTTACTTTATATAACGAAATTAACATTTTAATGGAAAATCTCGAATAACGCTCTCAGAAAACTATTTTTTTTTTTAAATATTTCATAAGTAAAACTCTCTTTGAAGATTATAACAGTTGGGTCCAAGGCTATGGTATTCTTGTCTTATCTGTGGAGCGAAATACCTTCTAGAAACCAAGCAAGTATGTTGTGAAAACATTCCTTTCAGTCAGGCCAAACCACCTTGACATTCTTGTTTGTTAACACCACACCAATAAATATATTAACACCATCCTTTGCGAGACATGCCCATAATATATTTTATAAGTATGTGTAACTGGCGAGTTACACATAATAAATAAGTATATTCTGTAGCAGCTACTGGTTTTTTTGTAAGGTCCAGCAAGTAAATATGAAGTGATTACTGGAAAGTTTTTTTTGTCTTATTAATTCACTTTAAATGGTAACATTGCTTCATATATTTCCTAAGAATTCCTAAATGAACGCAGAAACATCTTACGTAAATATAAAACACTACATCTTAGACCCATTTCAGAAATCCATAATATGATTTAAACATTGCTATGTATACATACACAAATCACAAGAACATAAATAGAAAATGGCTGAACAAGAACTTCAATATTGTGACATATGTCGTATTCGGAGCAGATAATCACGGCTTATATATTCATCTATATAAAGTATATATACATGCTTCATTAAACGCCTTCCCAATTTTGAATGGAAACCACTTTCAAGATATCTTTTACAGGTTTCATATTCTTAAATGAACTGTTCATCCTTCAGAGGTAAGATAAAAGGAGTTCTCTAAATGTATTGTTTGATAAGTTCATAATAATTCTATATAATACATTATAACGGTTTAACTTATTGTTCCAAGATATTTCTGTCAAACACTGACCATCTTCAGGGAGAATACATTAATTAGCTGATTTTTTTTTATACACAAATTATACTAGATTGTGTACAGAGAAGGTTACATTAGGTTTCAGTCATTCTATGAATAGACAGGTTTCGAGTTCTTGACGACTATTTCTTTACTGGAAGACTCTAAATGTGAAACACATCACACTGCATGTATGTCACCTAAAAAAATTTTAAAATCCTCGAGAATCGTGTTCTTTTGGATATTTATGATTGTTTTTTTTTTTTCTAGGATGTTGAAAGCTTCTACTATTTGGAACCCACTGCGGTCATTTTCTTCGTAAACTACTTCAATAGGGTGTGTTAACATTTTTCTTATTAACTTCGTTTCATAAAGTTTCATTGTATGTTCTTTCAGCACCCAGGTGCAATCAGTCGACGAGAGAAAGGTATAATATGTATTGATTTTTAGTTTGCCTTCAGGGTTAACGCATGTGATGTTCACTTTAATAATTGACTTCAATATCCTCTCATAATTTTGTAAGCTTTTGGATAGCTACTTTACTGCAACTTTGAAAGATGCAGTATTCATTTAAGAAAACTGGAAAAATATCTAGAAACGGTTTACATTCAAAATTCGAAAAGTATTAATAGAAAAAAAGGAAGCATGTTTCATAGAAAGTCTACTTACCAAATACGCAAATATATAAAGGAAATGAACATGAAAATTGTAAAAAAAAAACAAAAAACTACTTTTAGTGGTGATTTTATTATTTATAGAGTGACGTGTGTTTATGGTGACACTTCTACATAAGTACATGAGTATATAAGTATGTATGTAAGCATACTCATAAATATATATACTTAAGAGTATATAAGAATCATTAAATCCCTTTCTTATTTTGAATATAATCGACTTCTTAAATCACCTTTTGTATTTTTTATATTTCGCTTCCATGTTTCGGGATCAGAATACATCAATCTCCGTATGATTTATTTGTATTCATCATCGTTTGAGTCTAAAGGGCTAACAATGAACCATATCAATATATAAAATAAATGTGCCACATATTCTGGAACATATAATTAAAATATAAACTATTGCCTGGTTACCAATCAATGAAATATATAATTGAAATTTCTAAAAGTAGACTACAGTATACATTAAACCATGAAATCAAAGAATATGGATATATAAATTTTCCATTTACATGATTCTGAACTTAAGTATAGTATTTTCAAAAAAAAAAACATTAATATTAAAAAGTATTTGTTTAGAGGACTGCGCTTGAGTCTTGAGTCCATATAATGTATTTTTATAGCGAAGAATTGATCCAAGAAAAAGTGATTCATATTTATACGACAGAATCAACAATGACATATTGCGAAATATTGATTGATAACACCATGAAAGAAACCGATCTATTTTGGAGGTTTGGCCTCAGAAATGAATTGTACTACGGTATATCATTTTGAAAATAACAAAGGACGATACATAGGAAGACATTTACTAGTTGTTCTCTGCTACATTATTTAAGTGACATTTCATGTTATATCGACTACATTCAGTGGTTCTGAGGATTTGCTGAACAGGCTTATATAAAATAAAAACTTTTTTTTTTTATCAGGAAAACTAAAGTACAGAGTCTAGAGTGCGATAGTGAAATATTTTGTGAGGGCACAGAGGTGTAAGCAGGCAAATACCCTTCAGCTAGAAGACAAGGCGAAGCGAGTATGTACTCTGATTCAAAAGGTTGGCTATATTTTATTATACAAGATAAAGCATGATAATTGGTTTTTTCAGCCTTCTGTTATAAAAAGAAACATTCTGGAAATTGCTTACGAATACAGTCAAACTATAATTAACAATAGCCAAGGACTTTTTAGATGGTCAAATTATACTTAGATTTGCGATCTTTGTTCGACTGATACAGACAAGGCTTCGACATTCCCTCTCTATCGCCATAACCCCTTACTTATTTCCTTTATTGCTCTGTACACCCCTGCAACTTTCTTCCTTCATGTTTTATGTATCTGTACAACTTTTTTATTATACCACTTTCTTAACTATAACCTCGCTGTTAACTTCTGTTTTCAATGCTTTCCCTTAACCCCTATAACCTTAACCCAACTCTTACCTTGTATAATATTCATACAAAGTGACTTGTTCTTTGATAATGTGAAAGAACCAAGATTTCTTTTTATGTTTTCGAATTCAGTGTTTACTCGACTTATATCATGGGCTGTGAGATTATTAATTTATATATATATATAATATATTATATATATATATATATATATATATATATATATTATACCAATTAAATGAAACGACTCCACGAACGTTTTTAAATAAACTATGTTGACACAAAAAACACTCAGAAATGAAGCTTTTCATTTCTCAGTGTTCTTTGTGTCAACATAGTTTATTTAGTTAGTTTCTGTTTCATTTCTGATATATATATACAAAGATTTTGAGATTTTGTTGAGGATTATTAGTCTAGATATTAAAAGCACTTTTTTTCAACGTTTCGACATATATTTATGTCCTCCTCAGAGCTAAAACATTGATACATACAGCAAAATTATTACAACTATATTAGGCCTGTGTTTAGACCTAATTAGTTTGTTTAATATAGTTGTAATAATTGTGCTGCATGTATCAATTTTTTAGACCTGAGGAGGACATAAATATATGTCGAAACGTTGGAAAAGAAGTGTTCCAAATATATCTAGACCAAAAACCCTCAAAAAAAAAATCTCAAAACCTTTGAATATAGAGTGGTCAAAAAACGAACAGCAAGATAATATATATATATATATATATATATATATATATATATAATAAAAAGATTTCACATAAACACGTGAAATAGCAATCAATGATCAAAACACAATATGAAATGGGAAAACAAAACTAAGATCTTTCAACCGTAACAAGCGGTCTTCGTCAGAACTTTGTTCACTTGGGGTTTTGACTCTGACGAAGACCGCTTATTACTGTTGGAAAGATCTTTGTCTTGTTATTTCATATTTTGATTTGATCATATATATATATATATATATATATATTTTAAAAGAAAGCAGAAATGTGACTGTAGATTTACAGTGGCCTTCTTGAAGGCATTAGCTGATAATTTATAACACTATTTCGAGTTACCTAATTCACTTGGGAAGCTGGAGACAGACGTCTTCCCGTCCTCTTCGATTCACCACTAATATCCTATATATCACAATTGTCTTAAAAATACCCACAAGAGATAAATTTAAACAAGGAATTACTATCTACTTCTCTACAACATGAATATTATCTTTTCTCCATGATTTTGTTTCTTCTCTGTGAACTGAAAACACATTCATGAAAACAACCATTATGTATAGATCGACTTAATTATGTTTCTGTTGACGGGAATAGCCTTTTATTGGGAGATTGGAAATACGGCACTGAAGATTCTTAGAAGTGAAACAGTGTTGAAATTTTAATTAAACTTGCAGCTAAGTTCCACGGAGTGTTTCAGATGAGAGATCGGAGTTTATAGCTAGGAGGTGGCAGGTCTATAAACTCATTAAAATGAACTTTCTTCATTCGATGATCAGGGAATAGACACATTAAATCAACCTTGTGATAGCTTAATGCCATCTGCAAGAACCACAACGTGCCATTGAACAAACATTATCAATGACTAATGGAGATATTTGATTCAAGAATCAACAAATTAATTCAATGCCTCAAAAAGCAGGTCTTAAGAATCCTTGTGGACCTGTGTGTACTTAGGATATCCATGCAAAATGACAAGGGTAGTCCCATGGACTGTACCAATGTTCTCGAGGGCAGGTGGCCATAGTGCCGAACTTAAAAAGAGTAGATACTATTGAACGGAGGAGATTCGGAAAGTAACAAAAGGTTGTCCTGTAGAGAAGTTCTACCTCAATAAGAAGATAATAAAAAGATCGGTGGGTACATTTTTAAACACAAATAATCACCTAGCACAAGTACAGGACTTTGGTCGTTGGCCCAGAGCACGAGATAAGAAGATTATTTAAAAATTATAACCAGATTGTTTACATGGACACATCTAATAAGACAGCATGATTTCTTCTATATTTTGATGTTTCAGCTATAAACAAAGCTCAAAGCTCTAAACGGATGAAAGAAATTTATGTACGTAGGTCTCACAATGTGTATACTAACCTCTGTCAAAGTAACAAACTTTCATACAGTATGCATGTATTCTAGGAGTTTTAGTATAAGATACAACCGTATTCATTACACCACTGAAAAACATTAGATCAATCGAATAACTCCATTAGACAGCAAAACAATCAAAAGTAACGCGACCACTGAACAAAATAATATCAGAACATCTTTCAAGGCCGAACAGACACGAAAAAAAGATGAGTTAGGAGTCCAATTGGAAGAAAGATAGCTTGCAAAGGTAATTTGAAATTAGGAGATTTCAAGAACTTAATTGGAGGCCGTCGTCATGTGCTAATTTGAAGGACGCGATGAGTTTGGGAGCAGGGGATGGGAAGTAGAGAGGGTTGCACTGGTCTCTGAAGTACGTATGTCTGCTTAGCTACTAATCTACTCCCATCTTTATCAATGATAACAACCATGTCCTCAATGAAACATAGTGGTCGGCTAAGTAACCTAACTTCAGTAAATAGTATACATCAGATTTTATTACAAACTATATATCAATATACATGAAGTGTTCAGTTGGGTATTTGACTCTGACGAAGACTGCTTGTTACGGTTGAAAGATCTTAGTCTTTTTTCTCGTTTCTTATTGTGGTTTGAACATTGATATATATATATATATATATACACGGGAGTATATACTATTAAAGAAATTGCTCACTAGGTGGACTGGTCAGCAAACTAGTAATACACCATACCACAAATGAGGTGTTACGAACTGAAACAGCTATGACCTACTTTACTTTTCCCTTTGTGGTACCAAACATAATCCACATGCTAAAGAAATCGAATATGAAAGCATTAAAATTAATGCTTAATTACAATTAAGGTCATTTGATTAACACTCAAAAAAATTGTTTTTGTTAGAAGACAGAACCGTATTCATTATATTAATGGAACGATCAGTCGTCTATTGATCAGTCAGTCTGATTGATTGATTGAAAGCACTGTAATGCCCAGCTTTTGAAAAAAATGCGTCAAAGCATTTATTAAAACAGCATAACAACCGAGAATTCTTATTGGTTCAAATTATTCAAATATTTACCACCAGATATCAAGAATACTTATTATTCGTAAAAAATGGGCAACATCTATTAGAATCCTTAATGACATTCACCTCAAGGTCGTCCGTTATCAAAATTAGCCAAGTCCAATGAGATTGGCACTAATAATGAAGGTGACTCATGACAGGTAATTATCTAGCCTAGAGTAGATAAGAGACCATCAAAGCAAATTAACACACGCCAATTAAACAAACCCGCTAGTAATTTTAAAAACGGCACTAAATCTAATGCTGAATGTTGTACATATAAAATTCATGCTGCTATCTATCACCATAGAGATTGTGTTAAAAATAGTGTCTTATTATATACAGTTATCAGATAAAGTTAAACGAGGTTAGACCGGATCTAGTCTCATGGAAAAAACTGGATAAACACACAGAAACATTTACAATTCATTAGTATTAAACACATAATATACCGTCTTACCTCGTACACTGGTGCTGTAGCTCTCGGACCGGTTTCGAGTGACATCCATCTTCAACAAGAAGTTGAAGGTGAGTGACACCCGAAACCGGTCCGAAAGCTACAGCAGCAGTGTACGAGGTAAGACGGTATATTATGTGTTTAATATTAATAATAATAACCTCTGTGGTAATGACGAAATGCTTATATTTACAATTCAACTCGGAAACACATTAAACTGTCAATTCAAATGAAGATATTAAAAGAGCAGTACAATGTTCTATCAAAAAACACCCAGATTAAAAGGTCGATAATTGTTACTATGATTCGGATGCTGTCCTAAATACGACCATAAGCCACCTAAATAAAACAAAAAAATATCTCATGAAACACACGAATCAAGAAGATGCCAACACAGCTGCTTCGGTCATGTACAGCTGTATAAAAGGATTTCACAATGAAAAAATAAAAAAAATAGCGTATGATAGACAGTACAAATGGTAAAATGGTTCTGACATCTTTCAAAAGAAAACGGACCTATTCAGTGACTAGTGTTTGTGACTCTGAGGGAACATTACTAGTAGCTACATGTATGTTCCTGAACGTTCAACTCAAAGGACGATATTTTGTCGTCCTCTGTTTGATTTCCCAGTTATTATCCAATTTTTTTTTTTTTTTTTTTTTTGAAAGGGTGTTTTGAAATTGATTGTATATTTAAAACCATAACCCTGTGTGTATGCTATTTCAGCTTGAGGTCCTAACAGTGATCAGTTTGTTGCCTCCTCCAAGACAGCTAAGCATTACGGAATTATTTTTATATTAACTGCTTGTAACAAGGCTTACATCACGGTTTATTGTTTTAAATTTGAAGTATGGTAATGTGGCTAAAAATATTATTCATTAAAATTCTTAAAAGAACACATCCAATCTGAACCTAATATTTGGTTAAGAGGAAATCAACACTTTTCAATCAGCTCAAAAATTGGGAACGAAATATACATTACACTATGTTTTTTACTCTGACGAAGACCGTTGTCACGGTTGAAAGATCTTAGTCTTTTTTTTTCATTTAATTTTGTGGTTTTATCATTGATTGTTATTTCACGTGTTTATGTGAAATCTTGTATCTATAATATTACACTATGTGTTAATACACTATATAGATGTTTAAAATAAAACTATGCATATGTATTTTAATTTCGTTAATTATTAGTACATCGATATTTGTGTAATTTCAAAATTAGAGGTGACAAGGGGAAGCCTAAATCAGTTGAACTCTAATGGTTCAGGGACAAACATTTTCGAATGCCCCTCGATATTATATTTTTTATAGAATAAAGGTCAACAGAAAGCAACTACTGCAATCATATTCATGGAGGTATTCCTTTCTCCAGGAGATGTCAGTTAATTTTTCAAGAGTTCAGCACACTTTGTAATAAATGTGAAGTAGATAGGTTTCCTTAAGTGATACTATAGCTTAAGATTAGCATAGTACTTTGCTGAAGTTCATCGTCATATAGATGCCAGAAATGCAACGCTAAGTCCATAGTTGTTGATGAACTAAAATACTATTCATTAATCTTTAATATGGAGTCCATCAATTTTTACCCCTAAAACAAAGTTATTTTTTTTTCCATATTAGTTTTTTCCTTCAGCTTTACACTTTATCAGAAACACTGAGACCTGCAACTCATACTGTATTGTAATAAACTGAGCAGGTACTGCAGCTTTTTTTCTGAGAAATTTCATTATTTTCGCAGGAGGTTCTATAAAAGGAAATTTTAATGAACTGAATATTATATTTTGCATTTGCATTTGATTTCAATATAAAAGGAAATGCTCTGAAGAACTATCATTGACGTCTTATTTAATCACTATTCCTATACGAGATCAAATTATACTTATGAGACCCTCAACAGAAATATTTTGACTCACCACTCTCCATATAAAGATGGTCTAATTAACGTTCAGAAAACATATAATTAAATGAATTACTATACTCTTAAATTAGATAGCCAAGTTCACCAATAGATGAAAAGAAAATACGGAAACCTCCAACAAACAAAATTCGATTAGTCTAAGGGTTATCTCCCAGAGGAGTGTAGCACTGGAATCCCAGGAGAGATGTAGTGAAAAACTTTTAAGACCGGCCCACAACACGGCAGTTTCACTTTTATGACTTGAACCCTTGGACCTTTACCTTCAGTGAGGTTTTCTTGCAGGCAATATCCATGTTGTTTGATACATAACCTGGTGAGACATGCAGGTGGGTGGTTTGTCTTTTATAGGCACAGTAATCATTTCAAACAACAACCCCCACTGACTTGAGAGTAAACCCCATTGGCTAGCTGGCTATCAAAGAGGTTCACGACTAACATACTGGACCAGGCATCAAAATCGCAGATAGTGTAAATCAAAGGGCGTAACAGATTCCAACAAAACAAACATTCCCAATAGCAAAACGTCAGCAATTTAACAGTCATCCTTAATCAAATTAAAACTTATATTCTTTCATCAAAGATAACTCACTTTTTATAAATGTCTCATTCTTTTTTACATTCCATTTCATTTAAAAGTAATATAAAGAAATATTGAACATGCTTTTCAAGAAATATAAGAGTCAAATCAAACAAGATAAGATAAGATTATAATAAGATAAGATTTCAAGCCTGTGAAATTTTATCACAGGATATTTCTCAGAGATACTAATTGGAACAACTAAAGTAACTCTCACTTTCCCCTTTGAACAAAACTTACCACGTGCACACATACAAAGAGGTAGATTTTGAGTATAATCTGAATCAGGTAAAAAAAAGGAGTAATATCTATATTAATATTTAACAAAGGAATGAAATTCCAAATGCATATCACATCAAAAATTAAACTCAAAAACCAAAAGAGACCGAACTCTCACGATTATTAATTTTTTTTGCAACACCATCTTCAGAAGAAACGAAAAATAAACAAGGGCAGAGGAACGAAAAGCTTATAACCAACCTTTGTACAAGATTTAATACAAATAAAAACTACTCAGTACAGCACACTTAATCCCATTAATAATTCGAACAACAGACTATAGAGTCTGTTGTTCTATAGAGTCAACATACTAGAGTCTGTATAAATAAGTATAAGACTATAGAGAAAGTGAGACCAGAGAAAGATGTCTTCAGACTGGCATACCAAAGTCAAATCCACAAGATTTCTGCATGACAAGTGAGGAAAAATAATTTAACCCCCAGTATAAACTTCTAACTCAATCAATCAGTTTTATCCTTTTGCTTTTTTTTAAATTATCTTTTCTATCTATTGATTTCTTTTTCTATTCTTTTTTGTTATTTATTTTTTCTTATTTACATTTATTCCATTTTTCTGTCTACAGATAACAATATATATTTGTCTCTTGCTTTTATTTTTCACTTTTTAATCGTGGGTGGGTTGGTAACATCTTCTTCAGCGTGTCCACTTCTCAGGCGGATCACATCTGCCCTCAAATAGCCAAAGGAATGGATGAACAGAGAAGGAAAACTATGGAAATGTTATATATTAGAAAGGACCAGTCATCCATTAATTATAGAAGTGACATTTCAAATTTAAATAGTATTTATTCGGGTATGTTAAGTTAAAGGCAATGAGAGTTTAATTTGAACCTGAAGAACGGACCAAGTCCCGATAAACTTTATTTTTGTATATATATATATATAAAGATTTCACATAAACACGTGAAACAACAATCAATGATAAAACCACAATAAGAATGGGAAAACAAGACTCTTGTTTGACAAGAGTCTTGTTTTCCCATTCTTATTGTGGTTTTATCATATATATATATATATTGATCATAATTAAAAAATCGAAAATATCATCCAAAGAGAGTTCATAAAAACAAAAAATACATAGCTCGAAAAGAAATGTACTTATCACTAACGATATTTTGAACAGGAATTCACTATAAATTCAGGACAAAGCACTTACTACAACAATAATTTTCTGAAATCAGTTATCCAGAGGAGATCGAAAGAGGAGATGAAAGGTATAGTCCGCTTCAATATATCGGACTGAACACATCTCTTACTTCATTTTCTCTGTTGGTCTCCTCCTGACGGCGAAGTGCTGATAGAAACATCGACACCATTAAGTGTGCTGTACTGCGTAATTTTTATTTTTATTAACGCTAGTGTTTTCCATGGCTATTCACACATTGTACAATACTAAACAATTTTATTATTTTAAACTTAAATTTAAAATTTATTACTTTATTTATTCTTCACACATTTCATTACCTACTGCAATTAATTTCATTTCCAGGTGCACCAGTGTTTTATTCCCATATCAAATTTATACAACATTCATAAAAAAAAAATTACAACAAATGAAATATTGTATTAAATGTTTCTTTTAATGGTTCGTTATAACCGTTTCTCGATGAAGAAAATTTATTGCAATGTGTAAAAGTGAATTCCATAAAATATACTGCAAATCGAAAGAAACCTTTTCTGAAAGGTAAAACTTCATTATAATCTTAATATTAACTTTCCAAATGCAAAATCATAAGATATAACTGCTAAAGGTTTTGACATATGAAAAATTGATTTTTAATGACCTATAACATGTGGTTTGATATAGAAGTATAATTAATGATAATCTTTCAACAGAAACATTAACAAGGAAAAAAACCTTAATATCCTTTCTGATTACAAAGGACGTTTGAATGAATTAAACAGGAAAATAATTTTCATACAATTGGTATAACCTACACTCAGCTTACTATAAGAAAACCGATGGATAATTAATCTTATTAATGATATATGCTGTTGTGGAGTCTACCATTTTTGCAAATTTTCAGAAAATATAGCCTAGAGTTATAACTTCTGACATGTCTGAACTTTGCGACTGGAATCAGCCTCTTCCTCCAATTGAATTGTTGAGCTGTAGCTTCTAGACGACAACACTTGGTTCATATCTTACCAACATGAGATATATGATCCTTTTAGACAACCCTCTCCTCTGCTGCTTTCACGGCGTAACCGATCACTGTACTTTATTTAGAAAACTGTAAATAATGTACTTTATTAACTAGTTAAGACTACTATAGTGGTATCTCTGTTCTAATACTCCAAGACTTACAATAAGGCTAATACATAGAAGGTGGCGAGTATGATATGCCACAGGAAGGTGGTTTATCGTACATTTTCTCGCTTAGTTTACTGTACCTATTCAAGATGTCATTTTAAAACACACTTCAATGAACAAATACAACGAGATGTAAATAAACCATATATACGAGTATCAAAGATATTTACAATATATTCTATATAAACTATCATCTTATGAATTCACTCTTGCAATTTCAATAAATATTGAACTACTGAACAAGTAAAATTCGCAGCATTTCAAATTCATTGAAGATTTTAACATTTTCTACACATTGATTGCAGATTATATTTTCTGATGTTAAAATGGCGCTAGTCTCAACAGAAAACACCAGTGTATGAAACTGATTTCAACTGAGTTTAATAGAATAATACGTCTACAAACTTAGAGTAAACTTGAGTACACGTCATTCTTTTTTTCTTTTTTTAAATATTACAAAACTTAACATTTAGAAACGGAGATTAAGTTTCAGTGGCAGCCACACGAGAGAACACACTTAGATCGAATATTGGCACTTTGTGATACTACAGAATGACCAATCTGAATTAGCAGTTCTAAATTCAAGCGTTATTTAGAGTAGGGATCTTTAACGAGTACCTGACATCGTACAGGCTCAGGTCTGACGATTTAACGTAGTCTCAGAGGGATGACGTACTAAGAATTTTCAACTTCCCGTGAAATTGAGGGCCACAATGGTTATTGAACACCGCATCTACCTGTTTTGGTATTATCTCGTGCACACTGCTTTCCAGTAATATCGCGGCATTTCCAGCATCACCGCATCTACCAGTCCAAAGGCAAGGACGTTCCACTAGGCTACTCTGGACCCCTCAGATATGCAAGATGTTTTTGAATAAATCTCAAACCATGTTTACAAAATTGGGCAAACATTGTGAGATGATAACACACCCCATTCTGTGTGTATCTTCAGTTGGTATTACTGCCAAATTAGACTGTATCATCTCAGTTTGATTGTAGAATATGTGGGATCATTGCCTTTATTTAATGAATTGCCACAGTTTGGCTATCCTAAGACAAGTTATAACCATTTTAGGGAAATTAAATGTATACATATAATTTCAAATTTACATTTTAAAATAGATAATACATAAATAAACCCAAGAAATAAAAAATAAGCAATAAAATTATAGAATATCTACTCGATATATTGTTTTCAAACATTATCATATAACCTGAAATTGTAAATAATGTATATAGAAAATAGATTTAATTTTATTTTGAAATTATATATTGATCAATACGCTTTGCAGTATATTAGCCAATATTAGACTTGGCCTTTAGTAAGTAAATTACCTAACCTCGTGTTCCCTTTGCCAATAAATTGAGTTTTTTAGCTATTTACACTTTGTCGATTATAAAGAAAATATATAAAAGGTGGTACTTTTATTTTTATTATAATTCTTATACTTATTTTTAAGGGGATATTAATTTTTTTTTTACTGTATTAATAATTCAATATTCTAAATTCATGAAGTGATTATTATGCAATATTCATATTAAGGCGATGACTATACAACATTGAAAATCTCTAGAGTGAGTTGAAGATGAGGGAATTGAAATAAATAGCCGTGTTGACATTATGAATGATGAAGCACCTTTCCATGCATCAGCATTCTCCAAAAACAAAGGGTTCTTTACTAGACAGCGACTAGATGTTTATGAAATGTTACTGAAATATATAAATTTCATTTTATATAGAAGCTGCAGAGTGCAAAACAGCGTCTTTAGGCACCCACTCGGCTATTCGCAGCCAGACAGCATTAACAATGGTTCAGGAGATTTCAAAACATGTAAATCAGTCAAATTCTCAATACGTATTTTTTTTTCATGATATAAAAAATACAACCTATACCAGGATTATAAATCGTACCATACTTATAATTTACTCATATATTTTGAGCCATAAAAAAAAATTACAACTTTGTTAGTATATACAGAAAGAATTTCTAAAATGTAGTGGATAGAAAGCAATCGGTGTATATACTTGATTGTATTTCATGTTAGGTTTCCACCTGCCTCCCATCATTAGCAATGCAAAGGGTAATACGATTTGCAGTTCACCAACTGATTTCCAGTAATTAGATTTCGTTACGGGAACATGTGAAAACACATGTGTATGCATCCAAACATTGTTCATTATAAAATATGAAAGCTAAAAATGACTCAAATCCCATTTCAAGCATTACTGATATAGAAATATTTTCTGTGACCTGCTTCATTAACCTGTTAATGATAGAGTACATGTGGAAGCCTAAAAAAAAACTGGAGTAAATCAATAAAAAATATGCAAGTCTTTTTCCTAACACTTTTTGCAGATATCATAACTTAGAAAGCTATAATGTTTTCGAAGTTAACACAGACTTTATGGACTCTCATTATTACAAACTTATAACCATATACACTATACATATTATTAACTACTATACAATTAATAAGCCAAATCCACATACATTTAAAACGTTACATCAAAACGGCCGATAGATTAAAACACCATGTAACGACCCGGCTAGAGAACACATGCAATTACTTGAAATACGCTGATATACCCACACAGTGTTATTAGCTTTAATAGTCCTAAAAAAGCTATACTTTTTTGATACCATACTAACTCAAGCAAAACACTTTAAGATTTTTAAATGAAAAAAATACTCACAATTTTAATTAGCTTAGTTTAATTATGATAAAAAAGACTTCTAAATTATTGAAAACAAATCTAGTACGAAAGACACTTAGATATTGGACCTCATGGTTTGAGTTCATATTCCATATTCCAGCTGTCCAATACATAAAACCATTATCTAACATAATTTCAGGTATGTGCTGTATGACGAATTTTTAATAAATTATGGTAAGTGGTTTAGGAAAAATGTATTTTCTAAATGTAAGAAATATTTATGATACACCCTTTCTATGAAGTTATTTCATCAAAAGCTTCTATCACTCCTTTCTCTAAGTTCCATAAGAAAAGGAATTATTGCATAAGGAAAGGTCATAGTTCCCTATATGTAGACTAGGCGTAATACATGTGTAAAAAACTAAGATAAATCACAGTTCATCAGTCTCCCAGGTTCAAAATAAACTCTTATTTCCAACATTATGATTTTTAGAAATTATTTTAAAAATTCATGAAAACATTCACAAAAGAAAAATATTTTTTTTTTTTTTTTAGTTTATCTTTTTATTCATACTTTTGCCTGTGAGCAAGATTTTTTATGAAATCGAAACTTCGGGTATGACGGTTTTATTTGAACCTGGAAGAGTGATCGAACCGTGATTTATGTTAGCCCTATATTATTAAACGGTCGATAAATCTTTCAAATTGTTTACATATATAAAGTAAAAAGGAACAGTCAACGAGAACATTTTTTTTTATATTAAGTACATCCAAAAAAGTGTAACTCTGGTGCTGAGCTTGATATTCTGTTTTACAGATTAACTTTGTAACTTAAAGATTAAATTCACAAAGAGAAAGAGAGAGACGTGTTTGCGAAACTTAATTCGTACAAGTCAGGGGAACTAAAAACCATTTTTTCCGTTTTGAACCCCATTTCGAAATGTTCATCTAAATGATATACACTGTAGGTAAATACGTTATTCATTAATAATAAGTGGAAAACCCCATATAAAAAGTTTATACAATAAGGCTTTAGTATATCAACAAAACTAATGTACTTTATGATTATCACAGAAAGTAATGTGTGATTATCATACAAATTAATGTGTGATTATCACAAAAACTATTGTATGATTATCATACAAACTAATGTGTGATTATCACACAGTCATTTCTGTGACAATCCCAAAACAAAACCTTAAACGATCTACACCGAGTTTATATTTGGTGTTATTTATCAAACATGGTCCTGGATTGAGTACTTTTTGTACTCAATTTTTTATCATGATTGTTAAGTAAAAAACAGGAGGTTAAAATTACAAATTCCGGTGTTAATTGATCTTTTAGAATAAACTTCAGTTCACCAACTAATATAGTTTTTATACTTCCTATAGGAATTAAAGATTTTCTTATTAACTTGAATATAAAGTTCTCACATCAAATAGTCCGCGTAAAAATATTATTCATTTCTTTGTATTTATCTCATTTTTTGTACATAAATTATATATTTATTGAAATTGAGGAACACTAGTAAAGAGAGAATATTGTATTCTATGGGAATATCGTTAATGAATGCGGTTCTCAACTGTAATTCTTCTTATAAAAAAGAGAGAGAAAATGTATCTTACCTTAGATATTAGAGCGTTGATTAGAAATATGGAAGAAAGGGAGAAGGGGTGAGGGTGGGAAGATAGGAGAACGGAGCAATAACGGAGCACCGAACAAGGGTAACGGGAAGGAGTGAGAGAGGTAGACATGAGCGAGAGGGCGGTCTGCGGCTTTCCCAATCCAATTGACGGCTCTGACAAAAGGAAAGCCTTTACTGTGGTCAGCCACCACAAGGCATTCTGCAGTGAGAACAGTAGCATCGCCTGAAAGCTGAACCAATCAAGCTTTGGGAACCCAACAGCGGAATAACAACTAAAACAGGCTGCAATGAGGTCAAGGGCGCAGGTGTATACTAATCACTGCAGTAATAGGACTTGGAACAGAGGTATAGGTAACCTGAACTACTCGTCCACCTGGAATACAACTATCTCAGGGCAAGTAATCTCATGCACCACACTTACAGTCAATAACATTTTAAAGAACTACATATAAGACAATTATAGTATTACTAGACGTGGATATCTTGTAAAAAAAAGGCCATATTTTTATAAATGGGAGTCGGAAAATATTCTTTATGCCGTGTCTCGGAGAGTTTTCAACCCCTAATCCGTTGGTGTTGATAATTCGCTATATGATGTACTCGTTTAGTAATCCCAGACTAAATTTCAGTAAGGTAAAATATAAGACATCTGATACAATCGTGAAATGTGTTCAATATTTTCGGGAATGCAAACATCTTTAATCGCTGTCACTATTGCTTGCCGGATGGTTTCACGTGCTATATACTATGCCCTACATGTATCGTTCATGCTCCACGAAAAGGTAAAACAAAAAAGAAATAATAACTCTCCAAACAAAAGATTATACCCAAATTGGACACGTTTCGAACACACAATGTTCATCTTCACGTTACTTCATCTTACTAAGGCAAATGTAACTAGATAACATTTTGTTTTTTGTGGAATCTTACTGTTTCTTTCCCTTTTGCTAATCATGAGTAAATGCTACAAACAAATGATTGCATAGCTCCTGAGGTAAAACAAATAGTTTCACTATTAGTTAACAGACTTAAAAGTCTCTAGATTTGACAGGAGAGAGAAGATAATGAAATATGTTTTGTTCCTGTCATTGAATACTACAAAGCGTAAGTCCTCTAATTACTGCTCAGCATCTCTGACAATACACAAACACTCTAATTACTGCTCAGCATCTGAGGATGACTGATATACACCACTAAAATACTCCATTACACCGAGTACTTGGTAGTCCTACTCCGAGATTTCGTAACACAGAATACTAAGATCTTTTAACTATTACATCAGTAACTAATATTGAATCTTGATAGTACTAAAATACTCCATTACACCAAGTACTTGGTAGTCCTACTCCGAGATTTCGTAACGCAGAATACTAAGATCTTTTAACTATTACATCAGTAACTAATATTGAATCTTGATAGTACTAAAATACTCCATTACACCAAGTACTTGGTAGTCCTACTCCGAGATTTCGTAACGCAGAATACTAAGATCTTTTAACTATTACAGCAGTAACTAATATTGAATCTTGATAGTACTAAAATACTCCATTGCTACTAGTTAGTACCTGAAATCCACAGTACAAAGGAGAGCTTTCCATACCATCACACTAACAACACACAACTAACCTCTGCCAAGGTGTTTTCAATTAGCACCCTCTCTTAAAACAAACCTCATCTGAGAATATAAGCCGTCATTGGAAGTATATATTTGACCTTGAAATCAGTAAAAAGTAAACAAGACACAGGAGAATTTCTTGTTACAATTCACACCTGTTGAAACCATATTTACTAATTAAACACGAATGAACTGAAACATTTAACAATGAGATTTCAAAATGAGTTGAATTACTTAAAATCAGAAATTATTATGGCAGATGAAATAGCATAAAAAAGTAGGCAAACATACAAAGTACAGGACTTCAATGAAATTTAGATTATATATTTACTTTACTAAATCATATATGTGAAATAGTATACAGTATTAAATTATATATTACCCAATATAATATACTGTATGAAGCATTTAACAGACATTGTGTCGAATGCAAATTAATGAACATTATTTGAAGGGTACTGAATGGTAGAGGAATTCCATTTTAGCCAGAATTATACAATTTAGAGATGTTTATTAACACTTGAAATGAAGGCAACTGAAAACGTTTTCTCACTTTCTGAACCCTCAATAACCATAATTCACAGCCTTAGTGGCAAATAGTCATTATGCAAATTAGATTTCAATAACACCTGGTCTGTTGTTTCACTATTATGTTAATCACTGGACGAGAGTTATTATTACGAAAGTCGGGTTGCATTTATTAAAAAAGCATCTCCAATTAAACAATGATAGAAATGCTTTGCATTGCAGTGTTCACGTTTATGTAACAGCCAGAGTAGAATACATCATTATCATCTTTATGAGTCTCAGCTTTCAACCTCAAATAGATGCAAAAAAATAGGAATTTTAAAAGATATTCCTACTAAATATTTAAACTGAAGCAATCCAAACCGCAATACATCCAATCACTGAGAAAAAAAACAAACTTCTTTGTTTATCCTTAATACAGAAGCGTGCAGTTTTCCTCCTGATGACGAAAAAATTACATTTTGTTTTTCTCATACATTTTGTTTTATATCATACATGTATATTTTTTATTTTGGAAATGTTTTTCTTTCAAACAATTCTGTGTGTCACGAATCGTAAGTACCTATTTATTTTTTGAATGTTTGTGAATTCCATGCCAATAGAAGACCGCATGCACTTACTTGTGCATGTAATTAAGAAAACATTACAGAGAATTTTTTGTTTCACACTAACCTTTATCTTTCACTTGGTGAATATATATCGAACATTCAAACGTACAGTTGTAAATAACAGCACTAAGTATGCATAATCAGTTGCATGTACCGTATAACAAAAAATGTTAGAAACGTATGTACAATGAAAAAACAATTTTATGGAAGCATTATATACGTCAAATCCACAAAGTAGAAAAGCTTAAGGAGAATATTAGAAAATTATGAGAACTATAAAAGATGTACAAATGTGTGCAAAAATATATTAATCCACACATACACACACACGGACTCAGGTGGAGCACAAAGCTGTTAAGCTGCAGAGTAGTTGCGTGCCCTCGAGTTTAGACTTCGTCCCCAACAAGTCTCCTTCTTAGATACATAATCTCGTTTCCTTAGTGGTTTTTTTCTGTTCACTCTTCACTCTGGTATTGAGTTTATAGGTGTGTTTCTTTACTATGTATGTTGCTATTCTTCGATTTTGAACTCGTCTATGTAAACATATATATAGTTCAATGTAGAAAAAGAAACATAGAGAAATTAAAAGCATAACTTACAGTCTCTAATTTTCGGTTTGAACCGTCTTCAGAGAGATAAGAGAGGGAAACCAAGCGCACTGGTTCAGAGACTGTTAAACACCCTATATATATATTGGTATAAATAGGCAGCAGATCCTCTTTTAAACAAGTATCATTAAAATTAACCGCAGTCTCGGCATTCACGATCTTAAGACTGAGAGATTCGATCCTACGAACTAACCTCCTTCTAACAGGGTTCAACTGGAAAAGGAGTTGGCCAAGTGACATGTTAAATTAAAAACGATCACTCATGCTTAGTCATTGCTATAAATAGATTAAAAGGATAGTACAGGTTAATATAAAGAGAAGGTCAAAGGTCAATAATGAACAAGAAACAAGCGGTTTAGAATAAATCATTATTGACCTTTGACCTTCTCTTTATATTAACCTGTACTATCCTTTTAATCTATTTATAGCAATGACTTATAGCATGAGTCATCGATTTTCATTTAACATGTCACTTTTCCTTAACTCCTTTTCCAGTTGAACCCTGTTAGCAGGAGGTTAGTTCGTAGGATCGAATCTCTCAGTCTTAAGATCGTGAATGCCGAGACTGCGGTTTATATATATATATATATATATATTTGTAAAAGTTGGAAGCAGTCCTTCATTTAAACATATATTGTTAAATAACGCCCCATATTTGGCTTGTATCTGCTTCTTACACAATTTCTCCAGTTTCCTTGTTTCTTATGCCCCTACCCTATACTTAATATAATCTGATTCTTGTCCACCTCATTCTCTGAACCGGGCGCACTTGTGGCAGCATTGCTGGTCTCCAACCATCTCTGCACCAGTGCGATTGGTTTCCCTCTTTTATCTTTCTAGATGAAGGTTTAAACAAAACATTAGAGACTGTCAGTACATGTTTCTAATTACTCTAGGTTTATTTGTCTATATTAAACATTATTTGTCCGTTTCTGATAGTTTTTTCTTCGTAAAAGAGTATATACATAGGATGTTTTCAACGTTCTGGTAATTTAGCTATAACTTCTATTATTTTGTTAATTTTCACCAATATTACAATGTAGTTATTTAACATAATCCTCACTTAACTGAATACATTCACCATAACATACACCTCAACATAGTACTCCTGTTTGATTATTTTATTCTATTTTGAAATATTATTTATTATTTTTCCATGTTTTTGTCCTCTCTAATTTAATTGGCATCCACTGTTTTCTCATATATACGTTATATGCGTAGAAACATAACAATAAACAAACGCGGCTCTACAATACAGTAATAAATTCGTTCTCGTGGGTTTGGTCATAAGACAAAGATCAAATGGCATTCTACCCGACCACAGTCGCCCACGACAATATGGATACTCTCCGGAGCATCATATCTGCAAAATTAAAAAAACCATATGTCAAACAATAATACAAATTATGTGATCAAATTGACTGAATGTGGTCAAATATATATTGGGGAAACCAGTTATATCTAAAAAACTGACACTACAATATAAAAACGACATTAATTAAAAAAAAAAGTTTTGCCTTAGATGAACATGCCCAAGTTGATGCCTTGTATATCAAGCACACACACACTTTCGATTTCGACAGTACAACCAAAAATCTTGAAGACCCCATACAAAAAAGTTTCAAAAAACTAGTAAATTTAGTAAAAGAACCAACATCCGGCAAAAAGAGAAGAGGTATAGTTAGCTTAAATCTTACTTATTCCAATATCTACTATTTCTTCCGAAGTTTGTGTCTCCCTCCCTCCTCATGTATATCTCGCAGTCATTTTTGTTTTGCCCTATTCTATTTTTTATTAATCTATTGTTATGATATGTGGATATTATTGTGTGGTTTTGGAAAGCCTCTCACAGAACTTTCTAAGTTTCTCTTATTTATGTCTTATGTTACGATGTTTTAAACGCTATGTAAAACTCAACGGCAGGAAACCGTTTCCTGCCGTTGTGTTTCCGGCGTGCTTAGTCACCCTTTCTATTTTCGCCTGAAGATGGTTCATCCGAAAATTTGAGTTTGTAAGTGTGTCTCTTTCTCTGTGTGTTGCTTTTCTTCGTTTTGGAGTTAATATATATATATATATATCCAATGATCAAACCACAATATGAAATGAAAAAAAAAAGACTAAGATCTTTCAAACGTAACAGTCGGTCTTCGACAGAGTCAAAAACCAAACTGGGTAGAATATATATATATATTGGATTGCTCACAACGAAATGCCAACATGCCATGTCTCAATGTCTCAGTTTTAATGAATGTTTTAGGGTTCAAATGCTAAAAACAGTCTATCGAACAGATTTGCCACAATATGAGTTTCTAAAGAAGCATAAATATGGCTTCTAGGAGCACGTTTTCACCCAGACATCAACCTAACTTCTAAAATGTTTAAATTATTTTTTATACATTTATTTATATTCACTCGTTAATAACTTAAATACAACTTAAGTTTACTTTAATTTACCTGATTATTTTTTACTTCATTAAATTATTAATTTTCTATTGGATTAAATAGAATTATGCTTCACCTCATGAGTTGAAGCATATATTTGGCACCTTCATATTAGGCCATCATCCCTAATCAATCACTACCAATTGGTTTTTATTACTTTCATTACTATTTATTTATCTATGATACATTATTATTTACTTTTTATTATTTCGGAAATTAATTATTTTATTATTTGATATAAGTATTTTGCTTTTATTCTTAGTTTGTTTTGGTTTCTTTTCTTCCAGCTATTATTCTTTTTCCTCCTCGCTTGGCAGGAGGACCCATTGGACCGACAGACTGTCTAACTGTCACTCTTAACTGAAAGCAGAGCGAGCCACTTCTACTCTCTGATGGAGACGAAAATCAAAACACAAAAGCGCATTGTGTTAGGTCTATTTATGTACTCTTGATTTGTAGTATAGGATATCCACAGTAAACACGTGAAATATCAAACTAAAATCTGTCAACAAAAATACTGGCCATTGGCAATTCCAGTTTAAACGCGTAATAGAAATTAAAGAAAGAAAAAGCTACAGGGGAAAGTAAAAACAAGTAAAATATACTCTGAGGCCTTTTACACTATGTCATCAGACAGCGACTACAAATTAAATACAGGTGTTTATTTTGTACTTGTGCCTTGTTGCAACGCACTTTGAGATAGAATCCCCACCTCAAGAACAGTGACGGTTCTGAAAGTGAATAAATTCCATGAAAATAGTGTTGGTTGACGAGCCGTTAGCTCTTATCTAGATCATTTGAAGCATCCTATTTCGTTGTACAGTATCAGCGAGTCTAAAGAAATGTGTGAGTACTTGCCTTGTAGGCAGGCACGGAATGCTTGTCCCTCGTCACTGACTTGCCCTTGGAAGCCACTCCCATGGTTCATCCTTCACTTCCAGGCTATCTAACAAAGGCAACAACAAAACAAACAAACAAACATCAGTTTTTGTCTCTCAATTTAAAAAATAAAATCTTTTCAAGCGATTGCTAGGCCAGGAATACATGCGGACTGCAACAGTATTATCATACAGCACAAAAACAAAGGAGTAGGAGGAACACATTACATTATCTGATTTTAACAGTTGAAAATTGAAGATAGATAGTACACAAAGTAAAGAAACACACGTATAAACTCAAATTTTTGGGCAATCCGTCTTCAAGAGAAAAGAGAAAGAGAGACCAAGATCGTTGTAGTAACCGTAGGGTTGCCGTATCGGTTACTAGCCGTTTCGTATGCAAATACACATCTCCCATTTAGACATTTATATTATACTCGTACCTAAATTGGGCATATATATAATATACCTAAGTAGTTTGAGATTATGTTTACTTATAGTAAAGCTGGGTGTAGCTACTCCAGATCTTTTTAATTCTTACAGTAATATTTCAATTTTTTTGTTGCACTCTTATATAATAATTTTGTAGTTTAACTGTTTTTAAAAGGTACTCTTACGAAATTTTAAACATGTTACTATAAGCGCAAACTACAATCACTGTACAGTGGATTACTATAAACATAAATTTAACTATTTCATTAACAATGTTTGCTTGAAATATCTGTTTTTTTGTTTTTATTAGATAGAGAATTGCACATTTGGAACAAGTCCCAGAGCGCTTGTACTTCAAAATACATTTATCGCTAGCTGTTGAAAGCCACACAGAAGAAGATGTAAAACAAACACAGCACTCCACAGTAATCAAATACAGGCAAAAAGCTAACTGGATGAGAGAGTTAAAGCTATCGAGGACGGCCCTTCATTATGACGCAAAACACTCACTAACTAACTGCCAACTTGCTCTTCCCTTTATAGTATTAACCCATCTCTTTCCACAATCCTAATATTAAACTGCGACTTTTTCTCCCCCTCATATCCCACACTTCAAATTCATAAGAATAATGTTACTAACCTATCATCGAAAAGGTCATTAATATGTTAATTAAAAAAAATTTAGTTAAACAAGTATGGAACATCTTCCCTAGCAAATTCCTATCTCTACCCAACTATGATTGGATCTTGTCCATCTTCTGGAGTCAAAGGCCCCAAATCGGCAGAGTGGCAAAGAAAATTACGAGGCAAGATGTATTCACTCGTCTTTAAAAGTTACTGTCAACCTGTCTGCCCTAGCAAAATATTAGGCTTCAAAGAAAATTCTGTCAGAATTTTCCGACACTAAGTAAACTTAGTGTTACTTCTTGTTTGTAATGTAATGGAAGTGGAGAGAGAAAAGACATTGGTGTGACGAAGAGGAAAAACGGATATGAGAGAGAGAGAGAGAGAGAGAGAGAGAGAGAGAGAGAGAGAGAGAGAGAGAGAGAGAGAGAGAGAATGAGAGAGCAAGGAGGAAAGATTGGGATAGCAGGGAAAAGCGAGAGAGAGAGATGACAAGAGGAAAGAGGAGAGGGAGAGGGAAATACAAGAGAGATAATGAAAGACAGAACAGTTTGCAAGAGGGAGAGTGACAAAGAATAGAAGAAAGGTAAGAAAAAGGGACTCTAGAGTTTGAGAAAAATATAGACTAAGAAAAAGGAAACTAAGAGATAAATGAGAGAGAGAGAGGAGAGAGAAGAGTAGACTGGGGATGTTATGATGAGATATAAGACAGACATGTAGAGGGATAGAGAGAGAGAGTGATATAAAACAAAAGGGAGTGGCCTGAAAGGTGTACGGCAAGGCCTTGCCTAGCCTGTGACCTACATCCAATCAAACATTAGCTCTTCAGAGCAACAACAGTTTCAATCGAACCCAGAAAACACCTGGTCTACCACACAGCATCAAACAGTCGTCACTTCACTAATTAGTAAAATACTATTTGGGTCAACATTAATGTCTGCTAGCTGAGGAGCACGTCTGGACCCTCAGACATCACAGATAGCAGTTTATATTAGCAAGTTTTATAGGAAGAGGTTCCATTTCCGGTATGATATCTTCGATAAGTAACTAGCTATTTCACTATATTAATTTCGACTAGTAAAATCAATAGCCCATTACATATTTTATTTTCTTCATTCAGCTTATCCTTTTACTTTAATGTAAGCAAAGTAATATACATATAAACATAAAAAAATTGCATTTGATATTGGAACAAAATGGGTCCACTGAATCCATTTTTTTTTTTTTTTTGTGTAAATGTGAGTAGTTGCATATATAGATATACATATAATTCAAAAATGAAACGGTCCTTAGGACAAAATATCAAACGATTCGAATAAAAGATCACGTAGAAAAAACACATAACTAACTTTAATATTTCGACCTCGCCGTCATCAGGAGAAAGAAAAGAAGAAGAAGATGAGTCTACTCGGTTAGCAAACAGTCGCTCTTTCATTCCACGAACCCTGTTATTTTCGGGCAATCTTGACATCCACATTCAGGTGAAACAATTAATTCAATTGATCGTCAATGAATTTGGTAATCATCAATCATTAATTATTAAGTGAACGTATTATCACACACATAAAGATAACTTAAACATTACTACATTACTTGATGACATTACATTACTACATTAATTACATTACTACATTACTTAAAGATAACTTACATTACTGTAGATTACGAGTCTACTACCTCTAACCACCACGTATCTAGTTTTTAATAAATTATTGTATAAACAACAAACGTTGGACATCGCAATTATTGCACCGAAGAGAAATCGGCCACTATAAATACAATGAAAAAGACATCATAAAGTTAAAATTACAAAAACTGTAAAAGAAACTGCTTTCAATTCTAAATTAAACTACTTACTGAACAGAAAAAATAAATAAATTAGATTAAAAATATAAAATAATTTTGAAATCAATCCCTAAATAATGAATAGCATTCACAAGAAATAATAGATATAAGCTTATCAAACATAAGTAGATCAACATGAGTGAATTCTATAAAATGTAACAAAACAATTAATCATTAATAATATGAAACTAATGAACTATTAAATAATATGGATATAAAATATATTAAAAGAACAATAACTATATTAATTACTTCTGTTAGTTAATATAATTTATCTAAAAATTCAAAGATAACAGGCCATATTAATATCAGAAATGCAAAATAAAGTGGAGAAATAACGGATATTACACCTTCATTAATAAAAAAAACTATGTCTATTAGAACGATCTTAACCCGATTTGCTGTACAAAAAAACACTAAAGAATATTAGCTGTGACCTAGCATTAAATCAGTCAACCTCAAATACTCCAATAATTTATTAAAGTCATCTAAACTAGTCAGATATACAAAATTTTGACAGCACAAAGAGAGTAAAGGAATACGACACCCCCTAGGGATTCTGAGACCAAGGTAAGAGGTGTTGCTTTATTCATTTTGTTACCAGATACAGATACCTCCCTTAAAAGATTTATTCTTAATTTTTGTTACACATCTATTGGTTTCTAGAAGTTGTTATCACGTTATTAAAAGAGCTTTGAAATGATTTGAATTACTCGTTTGAACAGAGGAGTCCAGAGGCAAAGCCAGCAGTCTGCCAAAGTCAACAGTATGAAACCTTTGTTTCAAACAGTCATTGTTATCACTTGTGTTTGTATTTCAAATGGCGATCAAAATACTTCAATGCGAAAGGGAAAGCAATTGTTTTGTCTAAGGCGCCATTATTGATAGACTAAACCAACAACCTGCTACTGGATAGAAATCATTCAGTTAACTGAAACCATAGAAATAGACAAAGCCACAACGCTACCCGAGAGTATTCAGCTAGAGAAACCTCATAACAGAATTAGTTATATATTATACTAGTTATTATATATATATATATGTACATAATAAATTCGCATATATATATATATTCACTCAAAATTCAAAAAAAACGATCCAAACTGGACGCAGATCAGCTCAAAAACGAAGAAAAGCAACACACAAAGAAAGTGCGTTGAGTTACAAACACAAGAGTTTGTAAGTGTGTCTCTTTCTCTGTGTGTTGCTTTTCTTCGTTTTTGAGCTGATATATGTATATAATATATAAAAAGATTTCACATAAACACGTGAAACAACAATCAATGATCAAACCACAATAAGAAATGGGAAAACAAGACTAAGATCTTTCAACCGTAACAAGCGGTCTTGTTTCAGTTGGGTTTTTGACTCTGACGAAGACCGCTTGTTACGGTTGAAAGATCTTAGTCTTGTTTTCCCATTTCTTATTGTGGTTTGATCATTGATTGTAATATATATATATATTATATAATAATATATATATATATATATATATATTATTGTATGTTTTGTTATTTGACCTAGCCCTCAATAACAAAACATACAATAGAATAGAAGAGCTCTAGAACAATTTATGGAGATTATATATATATAATGATCAAACCACAATATGAAATGGGGAAAAAAGGCTAAGATCTTTAACAAGAACCGTAACAAGCGGTCTTCGAAAGGTTGAACGGTTGAAAGATCTTAGTCTTTTTTCCCATTTCATATTGTGGTTTGATCACTGATTGTTATTTCACGTATTGTTATTTCATCAAATCTCTCTAAGATATATGGGATTAAAATATTTGTCAGCTTCTACATTAACGACTTTTCTGTTGATTACCCCCAATTTTCAGATATTTTTCGTTCGCTTTTCAAGTAATTTTCAAAGTAATTGAACCAGAGACACGTAAAAAAATAATCTAAAGTTTATAAGCCAACTCTACGAAACTCGAAGAAAAAGATTAAAACCTGATTTATTGCTTTAATTAATACTATAAAGCTTTCAACCACCATTGGTTATCCTGAGGATAACACAAGTAATCTAGATCCAATAACTTTAGAGGAAAAGAAATTACAAGACATCAGTCCTCAATTCCCATGATTTTAGATGTACAAAGGGTATCTAAAACTAGCAAATCTGAAGAAGGAAAATTATATTGTTAACGATGAAAATTGTTTTGGGGGTTCATAACTAAAATACCTGTCAACCTAGAAAGAAGTCACATTTTCTCTCCTTCTACAGCAGGGAAGACGAAGGGTTGCAAGTATTGGTAAAAAGAAAACAAATCAATAAAGTAAGTTAAGAAATTTAAAATCTTTAATTTAGCACTAAAGGTAAAGTGATTTATGTATAGGAATGAAAACAAAACTTCCACAAGCTAAAAGCATGTGCTTCCTACATTCTAATATGAAGGTAAAGAAATGTTTCCCAATAAATAGAAACTCAATGTTGCCGATATTTTAGAAACACGGCAAAACTTGGTTGGTAGATATTAGCATAACGTGTTTGAAGTTGAAGCGCCTATTTAAGATGGGAAACTGGTAATGTGCGTAGGTACGGCAAGGCCTCACTCTCTCTCTCTCTCTCTGTGGCAGGTGTTTGCGAGAGTTTAGGTGTCGTAAGCGAGAAGCCAACGCAATCTGCAGATTACTCGCATCAAAAGTCAATTAAAACTCGCCCACAACATATTTCTCTAACAAGAGGTTAGCTTTTGGAGAAGAAGAAAACTGAGAAGTTATCTGTGTGTTGAAGAAAACTGTCCATCACCCTCCATTCACAATACATTCTGTGTACGAATTACATTAGAACAGAGGTCAGCATCCTAGAACAAGAGAGGTATTCTCGTTATACTAGGAGATTGTAAACTTGACTCTATATTACCCACATTTAATAAAATTAATAAAAATACAATTGAAATAGGGATTTATCTCTTCCCTAAAATAAACCACTTTTTAAACTATTGTACTGTACTTGTATTGTACTGTATTGTAATGTTTATTAAAGTACTGTAAATAATAATTTCGTCCGTGAAATACCCTCCGCTACAAACCAATACAGATGTTATAAAGGAGAAAAGAAGTAATCCTTTCCCAACACTCGAGAGAAAAAAAACACAACACCAAATAGTCCACAAGAATATGTATTATAAAATGTAGAGTAATAATTTCATTATTTGATATCCAATCTGAATGTAAATTCAGTAAAACCTGTATCAATATTTGATCAAGCGAAACAAGTCAATTTTACCTAGTAACGTTCAAATTTGTATGATAATTATGGAAGTGCATACTTGAAGAAAACCACACTAATGGCTGAATTATAATATCACTGACTAATGTAGGTGTCCTTTCCACGCAATAAATTCTGACTGTTTAACATAACATTGTAAATACTCGTTGATTCTAAATGTGAACAGTGACTAACTTTTCCCATCAATCTTCCTCTTTTTACCAGTAGAGGACAGTTTACCAGGTAATATATTCCGCTAAAACAAAATTATTATTTACAGTACTTCAAAAGTCGTTTACTCCTTTTAAAAGATAAATCACAGATAGCATTAGTAATAAGAACATAATTAACTCCCTTATCAATGGTAACTAAGTTCAACTAACTATATCCCAAAGTAGCCATGTTATTTGCCTAAAACACCAAGTCAGAAAACTTGATATACCCGAAAGTAGCCATGTCATTTACCTAATGCACCAAGTCATAAAACTTGATATACCCGAAAGTAGCCATGTCATTTACCTAATGCACCAAGTCATAAAACTTGATATACCCCAAAGTAGCATTTTGATTAAAGCATCAAGTCAGAAAACTTGATATACCCCAAAGTAGTCATGTCATTTGATTAAAGCATCAAGTCAGAAAACTTGATATACCCCAAAGTAGTCATGTCATTTGATTAAAGCATCAAGTCAGAAAACTTGATATACCCAAAAGTAGCCATGTCATTTGACTAAAGCATCAAGACAGACAACTTGATGTACCCCAAAGTAGCCATGTCATTTGACTAAAGCATCAAGACAGACAACTTGATGTACCCCAAAGTAGCCATGTCATTTGCCTAAAGCACCACATACGAAAACTTGATAAACAATACCATTTGTATTTCAGGCACTATTGGCAATAAAACAGTGTTATTCCTTCTAGTGTGCTTTGGTAGTAATACTGCATATCCTCCATAATTCACTATAACAAAATAATAAACTGTCCCCTTCCAAGAGAGAATACAAAAGACATTGGCCGACTGTTTGAACAATGAAATGTTCCTCCCACCCTAATAGTATTTCTATAATCAGTGACATTGAGCTAGTATAACCTTTGCTCCATACTTGTTACTAAAGCAAACAACTCTCGAAACATCAAGTAGGAAACTTTTATCAGTCAGTCTATAAAATTTCCATTTGTACACCTTTCTACGTAGATAAAATAAATTTATGCGAAGCATAACCGAAAAAAATTCTTTTACAATGATACCTAAAATTAGGAGAAAATGAAAGAGAGAGACATTGAGAGAAGAAACAAAAAATGGTACTTTGTTTTTTTTTATTGAAAAGGCATGGTATATTTTTTTACAGAAGGCGGCGTATAATATGAATAAATCACAGCAAAAAACTTAGGGCAAATAATAGTCTTATTATTCAACTTACAATATCATTGGAGTATTAGACTGAACAGAAATGTTTTGGAAACTTTAATGAAGCTCTGAAGACCTTTCATTTCTGAACTGTCTGGCGATGGAGTCATTCCTGAAGTACATTTTGAGTACACCAGGAGAGTAAGACCCATCTCCATACATTAATTTCTGGCCCGTTGACAATGAAAGGTCACATAAAAAAATCTCCGAGTGAAAAACCTTCGACGCAACGGATCAACAGAAATAGGGAAAAAGTCATAACACTTTCACCTTGGTTAGAGGTGGTTAGACTCCCGAAGGAGTATGGCCAACTTCAATTAACAAATGTTAATTAGGAGGCAAATATTTCAAATGTTTAACTATATTCATTCTGAGTGCTTCACGCCTCACGTAACAAGAGTTCCTCTTATATTAAGTGTGCCTACATTATTTCAGATTTCAAGACAATAAAACGATTCATACAAAATAGAAGAATATAGTATAATATGAGATTTCTGCAATCACAATACTGTCATAACATACTGATTTTTAAATTTTGTAAATAATCAGTGATACGGTTCTGAAATCCATTGTAGTACAGGAAGGTGCTCCTAGATAGCAGCACAAGTTTTACTAATTAATCATTCAGTGTGTTCGGGTTCCGTCTCTTTATTCTCCTAAAGACGGATTTCTCAAAAATAGGATCTAGCGATTTAGTAAGTGTTCTTTTACAATATACGTTATTTTTCTTCGTATTTCAACTTATATTTTCCAGTTGGGATAGTTTTTCAGAATTCAAAGGCCTTCCTGCAGACACTTCACCTCCTGATGCAGATGACTGTCGAAATTAGAAGCAGGCTATGTCAGTGTCTATCTAAGAAGTCTTCATCAGAGTTAAATCTCAACTGAGGAAGACTACTATCTACGGTTGTAAAATCACAGTCTTTTTTTTAAATTCTTACTGTGGTTTTGTACTGTGTACTGTGGTTATTTTTTTAATTATATAGGATACAAAATGAAATCAAGTACAAACAAAATTGCAAATAAAGTATTTTTAAAAAACTTCCTATAGTCACTTTTGTTTTTTAGGCAAGACATTTTTAATTTCCATATTTCAAGATCATAGAAATTACAATTTTTCTGTGTGTAACATATATATATGTATATGAATCAAATATCACAATAAACAAATATATATTAATTAAAATGCTCTAATGCCTTTCGTTACTAATTATCAGAGAGCTAAATGAAACAAACAAAAAATATAATATTAATATAAAAACATTATATTTTTTGTTTGTTTCATTTAGCTCTCTGATGATGTAACGAAAGGCCTTAGAGCATTTTAATTAATATTTATTTGTTTATTGTGGTATTTAATTCATATATATTGTATCAAGAGTTATTGTTGATTATTAATTTATATATATATATATATCAATGATCAAACCACAATAAGAAATGGTAAAACAAGACTAAGATCTTTCAACCGTAACAAGCGGTCTTCGTCAGAGTCAAAAACCCAACTGACTCTGTCAAAGTCAAAGTTGGGTTTTTGACTTTGACGAAGACCGCTTGTTACGGTTGAAAGATTTTAGTCTTGTTTTCCCATTTCTTTTTTGTGGTTTGGTCATTGATTGTTACTTTCACGTGTTTATGTGAAATCTTTATATATATATATCACTTACTGTGGTCCCTAGTCTCCTCTAGGGATTGTGTGTTCACAAGCCTCTAGGCTTGTGTGTGAGCAGATGCAAGAAAATTTAGAGGGAACATTGCTCAGAGAGCTTGTGTGTGTGTGTGTGTGTGTGTGTGTGTGTGTGCACAGATACATGAACATTTAGAGGGAACATTACACCAAACTTCTCTCCCTAAGAAGATAATGTTATTTTTAATTTCAGATATTTCTCACTCGTTTCAGTTCAAAAAAACCTTATAAATGAATACTTTAAAAGAAATCAAAAGGTTTTTCTCTGTTTTCATCAAGAGGTACGCGCTGAAAATCAATAAGGAAATTGATGAGTTTGGGCCGGCGGAGTAATCAGGATGACGTGGTAGCAATGCATAACAAATAGGGCCAAGCCATTAGTGATAACACATTCAGCTAAATATAACCCTTGACACGCCCGCCTTGGCTCATTTCCCCTTCACGTTCAATTCCCGCCTTTTAGTACTTATACTTAGCACATATTGATCACTCAGCTAACTTTATCTTAAATAAATTATTAACATTATTACCAGGGATGCAATATTTTCCTTCATTACAAATGAAACTTTTGTTGAATATTTTTTTCATTATTCGAGTGAACATATATATAAATAAGCGGAAGAGTCAAAAAAAAGAAAGTAACTATAGAATAAAATAAAATCAGTTCAATAAGAAAAGAAATTAGGTAGAAAACTCTGACGCCCCTAGATGTAGCTCATTTTTAAAGATTCATTTCACAACCTAGTACACCCAAATTTTTATGAAATTGTTTGTTCAATATTGTTATTGCTAAGATAAGTTTTGATATATATCAAGAGCAGTTGGCTTTGTTAGCCCTTCACTGAGTCGATACGGGAGTCTGACTTATACAGTCTTCAGCATCCACCTGAATAGTGGCAGGTTATGCTTTGGTCAGTGCTGTAGTAGCTTACCTGAAGCGATTCATTCCAGCTCTCTTTAAACGAAGGATTTAAGGTTCACATTTTGAAGACTGTAATGATACCATTACGGTAAAATGTAAGGACAGGAAAGAGAGAGGAAGGGAGAGGGGAGGGCAAGGACATAAAGAAAGAAAGTGGAGTGACACTATGAGATTGTGGGACTGAGAATATATGTGACAGAAAGAAAAAAGAGAGTATGCGAGAAAGAATAATAGAAAGAGAGAGGAAGGGAGAGGGGAGGGCAAGGGCATAAAGAAAGAAAGTGGAGTGAGACTATGAGATTGTGGGACTGAGAATATGTGTGACAGAAAGAAAAAAGAGAGTATGCGAGAAAGAATAATAGAAAGAGAGAGGAAGGGAGAGGGGAGGGCAAGGGCATAAAGAAATAAAGTGGAGTGAGACTATGAGATTGTGGGACTGAGAATATGTGTGACAGAAAGAAAAAAGAGAGTATGCGAGAAAGAATAATAGAAAGAGAGAGGAAGGGAGAGGGGAGGGCAAGGGCATAAAGAAAGAAAGTGGAGTGAGACTATGAGATTGTGGGACTGAGAATATGTGTGACAGAAAGAAAAAAGAGAGTATGCGAGAAAGAATAATAGAAAGAGAGAGGAAGGGAGAGGGGAGGGCAAGGGCATAAAGAAAGAAAGTGGAGTGAGACTATGAGATTGTGGGACTGAGAATATGTGTGACAGAAAGAAAAAAGAGAGTATGCGAGAAAGAATAATAGAAAGAGAGTATGACAGAAAATAGAAACAGAAAAAGGAGCGAGGAGAGAAAGGTGGAGACTGAACAATAAGAACTAAGCTTTAAAAACAAAAATAAAATAAAACGTACATATAATAATAATAATAAGATTTCACATAAACACGGGAAATAACAATCAATGATCAAACCACAATAAGAAATGGGAAAACAAGACTAAGATATTTCAATCGTAACAAGCAGTCTTCGTCAGAGTCAAAAACCCAACTGAGTTGGGTTTAAATTGCGATTGAAAGATCTTAGTCTTGTTTTCTCATTTCTTATTGTGGTTTGATCATATAATAATAACTGAATAATACACATAATGGTATTAAATACAAGAAATAAATGTTTTTCATTTCATTATTTTATTTAATTTTTCATTTATTTATTTAATTTAATATTTTATTTTTATTCACAATATTATCCTAAGTTTTATTTTACTTTTAAAATAGAATATATAGAATGTATGGAATATATAAAATATTCTATATATCCACTTGAATCAGAGTTGTCCGTCCAATCATACTAGCTATGGCTTGTGACAGAACATCTGACTTCGCTCTTCACTCTACCCTAGATTTTCTTCTCATTGTCGAGATGAAAAAGTCTTTGGACCCTTTGGAGAGGCCTAAGCTCTCGGAAGGAAACTTGTACAACAGTGGAGTCAAACCTATTTCTAGCTGTGATTCGCAAACAACCTTACAGAACATAAACAGTAACATAGTTTTTTTCTGTCTATATTATGTTAGTCCAATTATTAATAGATACAAATTTGGTAATTAAGCTATTGAAAAACAATGATATAATAATGCAATAAGTACCTAACATTTATAATTTTGAAAGTACATACCTACATTATAAGAATCAAAAAATAATCCTTTAGTCACTCAACAACTTGCGATATAGTTCAAACAACTTCAGGTCATCTTCAGGGTACAAACATAAACCATTCACGTAAAATATATGCATATTGTTAATTACTAACTGAGGTTAGTATGATTTATATTAGAAATAGGTAAAACCGTCATACCTCGTAATATGATGTTGGAATCGTTGGAGCGCTTTCGGATGTTATTCATCTTCGATCGCAACAAACCTACTCTAGGTAGAGTAAAACTACCCAGAGTAGGTTTGTTGCGATCGAAGGTGAACAACATCCGAAAGCGCTCCAACGATTCCAACATCATATTACGAGGTATGACAGTTTTACCTATTTCTAATATAAATCATTAACGTAAAGTTTTATAGGCTGAAATATATTCGTAAATATTTATATTATTATATCGAGACCAAGTCTTAGTAATTAATCATTATATAGAGTTATCAATTTGAATAGTGATATTTAAACAAAAGTACTAAATATCCACATTCCTGATACCAAAAAAAAAAAAAAAAAAACATTACCAATTGAAAGACGGGGTTTAAGATTTTATCCTGCCAGCTGTGCAATATCAGATAATCAATAAATAGAAGGTACCCAATACATAATTAAATCAAGAATATTTACGCCTTCAGAATTAGGATATACCTAGCTATGAGTCTCACCAACTGAAGTTGGTGCCAACTAACAAAGGAGCAAATTGAAAAATAAACTGTCATTTTTAGATATAAAAATAAATTGAAATCAATCTCCAAAAGGTGGATTTTGAAAACAGTAAGAGTAAGAGAGTAAGGGACTTAATAGCTGAATGTATGGAAAAGAGAAAAAAACAGAGAAAATGAAAGATGAATGGGAGAAAAGAGCATAAAGACCATGGTTATCTATAAATATTCATCTTTATACCTTTACTCTCTAAAAAATAATACCCTCCTCCAAAGAATAAAGATTACTTATAAAGACACAAATGTTAAATATCTTTTACAAGCATAGTTAGTTTTAATTTATATAATGGAATTCTATTCCCCTAATGCTTATCTAGCTAAGTTGAACATAAATCACAGGATAAATGCATGCACGCAATACATTACGCTAATTAGAGCAAGTTCATGATTGTAAAACAATGGCTACATCAATTTCACAAATATTGGAATGTCAAATGGAAATACAATATACTCAACACAGTCAGCAAATATCTAATACATTATTATTTCGAACTCTCGAACTTTCTGAACAAGCCCGTCCCGTGGATTCATTTTGCATTTAATATGTCATATTTAGACGTTTAGCAGAGCCATATCAAAATATTGACACTCAGCTATTTCGAAACCAGAATTCCGAAATCGGCATTCGTCCGAAACCATACCTATGGTTTACTTAAACATACTATTATATTCTTCTGCAAAAGATTATGGTATATTGAAAAAGACTATACTTTATATTTTATACATACATAAAACAGAAACCAACGTACAAAGCGTTGTATGAAATTCTAAAATGAGATTATGATCATTACTGGGAATTATGGATGAAATCTCCTTATAAGGTTTAATTATCAAAATTAAAACCAGGCGTTTTGAACATGTAACGCTGTTCTTCTCGTTAATCTGCTAAAAGTGCGAAGGCACAAACTGCAAGCTTTCATGATGACTTCTCTATTATTGAGACGAAAAGTCCTCATCTGATTTCGCTTTTAAATTCTCAAATGTATTCAAGTCTTAAATCAAAAGAAGCAAATCACTAAAAAAACTTGTACTTTTCATACATGTTAACTCTTCTATAAAGTGCTCAAACAAAATAGTGTTATTAAAATAAAATTATAAATAAAGAATTAATTTGCTATACAAATAACTTCTTTATTCCTAACACTGGCAAACACGGGCTGTCAGAATGTTTTTGTCAATAGTACCAACTGTTATGCTGAAAAGTTACTAAATCAGGGAGAATAGTACCAAAATGTTACAAAACAAATGTAACAAATGTTAAAAGTCCAATGCTATTCATGTACAATAGCCTAAAAAACCTTCCTCACAATCACCAATAGCAGTAGCTAAGTCATGAAATATAATTATTAATACTTTAACTGCATTGTGCATGGTACACACAACTAATTCTTCCACATTAGTGAATACTATATATTATGGCAGTGGTTATATAATATGTATTACTATAGCAATTAAATGGCAAAATCAGGTAATTTTTTTTAAATGGCGCAATACTGTTAAAAATTTATTTGATTTATTTTATTTAAATTAATTCTAAAATTACTATTTTTTTTAAAAAGTAACTTCATTGTCCTTAGCATCTTCATATACGAGTAAGTTGACTGTCTTCGCCATATTAATTAGTTCTTTGTTGGGTTTAATTGCATTTATTGGATAACGATAAAAAATTAACGATCGATAATTATCGGCGATAATGCTCATCATTGCCTTCGGGTATGATGACGGGGCATCTTATTATAATATGATTTATTATACTATTTTGAATATTTTGTAGTATTTATTTTTGTTATTTTTTTATAAATTTAGGTCAATTTTAAGAAATAGTACCAAATAATGACACTTTACATAAAAGTAGTACCAAACGTACCAAACTATTAGCTCGAAGCCAAATAGTACCACATTTGGTACTATAGTACCAATTCTGGCAGCCCATCTGGTAACTGCTTGACAGCCTAACCAAAACCAATTTTAGTTTCAATGTCTGTTTCAAAAGTAACTCTGAAGCAGGAATCTAACAAAACACATTGTGTTTTTAAAAATTCTCAGTTAAATAGCTCATCACAAGTCAATATGTTGTTAAACAAAAGTTGAACCATCTAAGATATGTTAAACATATTGTCTTTTCGATGAACTCAACCTTAATGAATACCTAAAGACTTGTTCAACAACCTATCAAATTGGATATGGGTTGTTAGCGAAAACCTTGGCATTTATAAATAACACTTAGTAATAGGTGAGTCAGGGAGAATATCACCCGCACTCTGACGCCTACTCCAGCGCGGCGTTCTTTACAGTCATCCCACATATTTCCATCAACTGTGTTTATTTGAAAAGAATCATTCAGTAAATTTTACACAATCTATGAATGAACATTCATTAAAAATAATAACCCTTCTGAAAAGTAGAAGTGGAGTCAGTATAGGACAGCAACAAACTTGTCTTAGTGTTGAAGACTGTGTGAATTAATCATCACCATGACCCTAGATTTCCATGTGGGAGATGGGAAATACTCTGCATACGATGTTTCCGAGAGGATATTAAGCTGTCGGTACTGAGCCTCTACGATTTCTGCTACTCATAAGCATTGTTTTCTTTATGGATTTTCGTTTTATATACATACATATAAAAATGTTTCATATAAACACGTGAAATAGCAATTAATGATGAAACCACAATATGAAATGGGGGAACAAGTTGCGTTTTTGACTCCGACGAAAGATCCTAGTTTTGCTTCCCCATTTCATATTGTGGTTATACATACACAATATATAATGGCCTTTACTGATGTAGTTTATATTGACGTCAGTTATATTCATAATGTTTGGACATTTGTGATTAATGTTAACAAAAAATATTATTAATGTTTAATATGAAGAGTGGTTGCAGATTTTAGGTCAGTGATCCCCAACTTTTTTCCGCCACGAAAGGTTGTTGGTAAATTATATTTCTTCGGAGTGGGCTACAAATAGGAGATAATATAAGTACATGAGATCAATTTAAAGAGAAAAAAAAAGAACGGTATTTATTGAATAAATTGAAAGTGGCTATTCATTGGCAACAGGTAAGAAAACATATATGAAATCAGATAATAACATACTCAGTGTGTTTTGTCTTTGTCATCATTTGGCTGTAGTTGTGGGTTAAAACATTTAGTATTACAGCTTTCTCACTTTGATGAGCAGTACAATGAAAACTATTGGACTCCAGTGCTGTCGGTAGCATGTTAGGCAAGAACGACTGCCTGGGCCATTCGTAAGGACCTCTGGTTTAGAAGATATCGCCAGATTTATGAATTGCGTTGGGTGACAGGCTCAAGGCAACGCTCCACACCCAACAGTGAATTATTTGGTGCTCAAGGACACCTTTGATTGATGACCTACTGTTCGCTCATCAATCCCATCGGATTTGATGTTTAAGTGTGTCGCCAGGCGAAACAGACCACTTAATGACTTGTTTATGTACATTAGTCTTCAGTCAATGGCTTTCACTGTTAAACACGCTTTATCACTGTAACTGACAATATTTACAGAATCTGTAGTTTACTCAAATTTGGCCTCCAATACAAGAAATAATAGCGGGTGTTAGATCGTTAAATCACAGTTGAGTAATCTTTTCATAATTTGTATCATACTACGATTTTTCTGTCAGTACCAGGTAGAATTAAAGTTTATGACAATAATGATCAACCTTAGGAATTATAGGCGAAATCTTTAACATACAACAACATTTCAGAAGTTGTGCAATTAGTTACTATAAAAGCTGTTTTACTATGAAAACCACGTAGTGTTTTCTTCAGTTATTCAGCTTGTATTAAAAAGCAGGAATGCAAATTACGGTTCCGTATCTTTTAAATAGATAAAGAGGAAAGAAAAACAATGTATGCTCGTAATGCCTAGTTTTGATAGCAAAATGTACTTCATGGGAAGTTATTCCATGTGTTCATACATGAGTAAATACAATATTGTAACTTACAAGATAACTTGTAATGTTAGGCTAAGAACAAGTAACTAGATACTAACTTCAGTGTAACCTTCTATCTACAAAAACTGTTCAAATTAGATGTTATATGATTTTTTTTTAAATATAGAGTTTGTAATTTCATATGTTGCTAAACCTAATTTGCTTCTTTTTTTCTTGAAGAAAGTCAGATAAGACCGAATCATGTAGAACATGTTAATAGTTTCTTTAGTTTATAGTGTAATATTTGTAAAAAAAATTGAACTCAAAAATCAAAAATTATGAGAATTGCTGTATTTAGTCTCAGAAAGGGGTGAAGAAAACTATATCATAAGTTGGACCGACTTTCAAGAAAATTTGGTAAACTATTAAAAAACAAAATATTTATTTTGTTATTTTTTTATTTATAAACATATATATATAAGTTCATAAATATTATTAAATTTATTATTGAGAAACATAAGAAACACTCATGGTCGATCATTTCGACTTGACTCCGTCTTTAGGAGAAAAGAGGAAACAGAAGGGCGAAGGTGGAAAAGGGTTTGTAAACTGTTTGAAGACGATTATCGATAGAACAAACTACATTAAAAAAACAAAAACAAGAAAATACTAATACTCTTGACGATATTCCGACATCCGTCGTCATCAGGAGGGTGAATGAAGCCAAGCCAAGACTGAAACCCCCTCTGAGAGGCACTCTGTCAGTGTTACCCTTTACGCAGCTGATATAGCGTGGTATGGTAATATAGAGATGGATAAGCATAAACACAGCAAAGTTACACCAAACAGTTATTTTAATTTCAATGTTGAAAATACTTTGCATAAACGCTTTAGCACTTTCCCTTACTTCTCAATAATAATAGCTAAGTCCAACTACAAGGTCTTTCACTAAACTAAAATAATTACTAATATGTATGAGATATATATAAATAACCTCGGCTACGATATTTTAATAAAAATATTTTTCTCTTGTTTGTCTTGCGACAATTAAGTTATGTAAGTCCTACATTTTTCAAACATTCACTCGTACAAAGATTTTCAAACCTTCTAATACATATACATATTAGACAATACTTTTTAGATTCCGCTTTACATCTTTTCAGTGTGTGCTTTTCGCAAATTACCCCAGGTATCGTGTTTTAGTTTTCGTAAACAAGATGAGTTACTCCTAGAGACTTACTCACACATATTCCAATGAAAAAAAATGCACCTGGGAAGGTATTTTATTAAACAGTAAGATCTCAATGAAAGAAGAAAGGATTTTGTGAATTTATAGCATCTGCCCAGTTGGAAAGGTTAAGCTATTCTAGAGATCTGCTTTATTACTCGACCTTATACCCAGCCACAGATGTCCATATTCTTAAACATTCTTTCAACATTCTTTTCACTTGAAGAAAACATTGATTTATTTCAGTATACTTCTAATCATTAGCATCAAAAATGATTAGATATTTATTTGCATAAATATCAAATTCAGGAGGGTAAAGTAATTAAATATATAATATATATATATTTAAAAAATAATAGATATTATATATTAATATACAAAATACTATCCATGATCAAACCACAATAAGAAATGGGAAAACAAGACTAAGATCTTTCAACCGTAACAAGCGGTCTTCGTCAGAGTCAAAAACCCAACTGAGAGTTTTGGTTGGGTTCAGTTGGGTTCAAAAAGGACAACAAACGTTTCAGAGTAAACTTTAGTTAAACAATAAATAGATAGACACAGTTACAGTCTCTAATTTTCGGTTTAATTGTCATCAGGAGAGAAAAGATAGGGATACCAAGCGCATTTGCGAAACATTCTGTGTTAAGCAACATACGTAACACGGTAATAACCGTGAAAACTAAAGAATATTTTTTTCTAAAATGGTTTGAACCATTTAGAGGTTTTAAATAAGAAATACCAGTAGAAGACTGCAGTGTCTGCAGGACAAGTGGAGTGGGAATGGTTATTGTGATCGAATGTATCACGGTTCAAAAGAGTTAGCCACCCCCGCCCACACCTGTCCCCAGCCGACTTTATCAACCTGGGGTCGCTGCCTCAGATAGACATCCAACACCGACACTCCCTCAAGGGAATCCAATATCTCTTGAGAACTTAGTTCCCACTATCTCTCCAGACAATATGTTCTTACTCCAATTTGGTTTATTCCCTCCCCTTTCTTTCTCCCATAAACTTTTCTCTTACTTTCCATAGGACATAGGATCTATGAAATTCTATATACAAGTTACAAGAGTTTCCTATATAAGTCGTAATTTTTTCCACCTAATTTATATGGTTATAATTGAAAAGAAGTACTCAAGAACAATTTAAGTTAATTTTAATTATCCTTATTAAAATTAAATAGTAGGTTGTAAAAATTAAACAACTAATGTAGGATCCAAAGCAGTAACATATTAACCTTTTTCTCTGACACAACAACGCCAATAAAGAAACAAATCCTTCAAGGAGAACGATAAAGTGATCGATGATAGTGATTAATAACAGACGTTACCCTATAGTAAATGTGCCCTGGTCCAGTCCAATTCTTCACCCCCTGTACACACACGACTTTTTGCCAAAGCCCCTTCCTGAGCATTCTCAATACATCCATTCGTACAGAGGTCTTTCTAGAATTCTTCAATCATGACATCATGTCAGCCTATAGGTGTTCCAACGTGGCCTACACCAACACATTGAAAAGTACAGTATTTCCTACATTGCACTTTGCAGTCATTTACAATGTATACATTTTCATTTAAAGAAAAAAAAAACGTAGAATATTCATAGAAAATCACAGATGCCAACTCTATCCCTTCTTTTAATATTTAAATCGTAGCTTGGTATAGGTTTCAAATTAAGACAAGAAGACTTTCCTGATACCCTTTTGGGATGGGAGCCAGGTTAACTTAGGGGTTTGCGTGCTCACCTCTGGGCTGTTGATCCAGAAGTTAATAACGTGAAGATATACACCGTTACCTTTTTATGTAATTACTAGCCTACTCGTGACCCGTTGGGTCATCCATCACCTTCCTTTTTAATGCAATCATCTTCACATAGACGCAGATAAACTTTAAATGACCCTACTGAGAGCAATGAATTACTGGTTACTTTACCTAAACTGGTTAGGTTTATTCTATAACAGAAATAGATATTAGAAGTGGAGTCAGTAATTTTACCTGACTTGTGTTGAGAGAATTTATTTTTCATTCTTCTTTCTTTTTAATGCAGCTATTTGTAAAGTCACACACTGCTCTCTTTAATACTTATTTGAATGATCCAGCAGAAACTGAAATTAACAGGTATCTCCAAGTTTCACCTGTGTGCAACATCCAAGGCTTCATCTTTAGTTGACTTATACCCACAAAACATTATTTATATCAGGTTTTGGAAGTATATTGTACGAAAGCCCCAGAGTGTGGAGCACTGGACTTCTATTGCAAAGGTTGTGGGTCCAAATCCCACAAAATTACGTATATTTTATTATTTATTCAGACAATGCTCGGAGGAAAGAAAAGAAATAAACAAGATCGGTCATCAGACTTTTATAAGTATATAGATTACTTTATATACATTTTCTTCAAGTTGTGGTAATTAATTCTGTATTTGTGTAGCCACAATGATCCTGGAAAACACACATCGGCACTCACATTGCAATAAAAAATGTATAATAAGCTTTTACAGGAGTGACTAACATAGTCATTCACCTTCGCAATAAATTACAAGCTTACATACTTTATATTTTTGAAACAGTGGGTCAGGATTTGTTTTGTCTATCAAATTCCCTAAGAAACCTCTTCTTCTCATCCAGCTTAAGAGAATAATGTCAGCATGGTTTACAGAATACGGTCCCTTAAAAACCTACCTTGAAAAGCATAACCTTCCTACCCGTTTTGATTATGGATCGAAAGCCATTCAACAACCACAATAGAAAATCCTTCGACTGGAGAAAGAAAACAAAGCTCTCTTTAGGCACTTGCTAACGAACTACAACATATTAACACATTAGTTATGCAAATGTGGCAAGACCTTGGGCTATTTCCACTATGCTTAGAACGAATCTTTAAGGAACCCTCTGCACAGTAATTAGCAAGCATGCTATGATAGTAAACATAACAGACTTGCTTACGAGTTTTTTTTTTTTATTTGTTTTTGTATTACAACTACCCTTAGCGGGGTAACAAGTAATAGCGATACATGCTACATAAAGGTGGAATAAAGAGTGGAGAAACCACCCATTGGTAGTACTCCATATAGACTGTTAGGATCACTTGCAACTAGTCTTGACAGTTAACATTTCAGAGTAGGTCTCGGGGCCAACATCTTTTTAGCCTTCTAATAGGGTTGCTAGGAATCTGGAGAGATGATAATTCGTGAATGAAAGGATTTAAGTGGTGGGTAAAGATTCATGGAATTTGCGGTATCGGGATTGTATTTCTTGGTGGATGAAGGGAATTTTAAGATCTTTATGTATGGTATCGTTCGAAACATAGAAGGGAGCTTGCACAATTTTGCGATGGATTTTGGATTGGGCTGCTTGAATTCTTTGGATGTTTGAATGCTTGGTTGATCCCCAGAGTTTTTAAAAGTTTCGGATGACAAACCCTTGTCAATAAATCGAATAGAAAAAGAAAGTTAAACTTAAATAAACATCTATTTATTTGCTCCTTCTTAAAGTTAATTTACACTAAAGGAGCCGATCTTAAATAAATGCATCCCAAAACAACTTTTCTTGATTACTTCAAAATTTCAAACTCTCAGTATTATATATCGTTCATGCGACTCTTTTCCTTTTGGTCAATTAACTCAGAGCTAAAGAGTGGACCAAAAATAACGGGCCTCAATTTTCAATAGGTATTTTGAGGCACTGAAAACTTCAAACAGTGAATTGAAGACAAAATACACGTCACATACGGTGAAGTCAAACACTTCAAGCCTCTTTAGAGATAGACTGAAAGAGAACTTGAGTAACCGTGTGATAAGCAAAAGCCTGAATTTAGCTTTTCAAGTTGTTAAGTGAACTTCTTCAAATAACCATTTGCTTCCTTATTAATGAATTAAACCAATCATTTAAAAATAAGTCAATTTGTATATGTACAAAAATAATTGTTAAATAAAATAGCTGTTTAGGACTACGCTGATCGGAATGTGTAAATTGATATTAAGCGGCACAATGGCCATCAGAGGCCACAACTAATAGCTGAATACTTACTCTGTATTAAGACAGCACTATACAATAAGTCACCTATCTGCCAGTGTAGGCAAGTGGAAACAATGTGGTCCAATTCAAAAGTGTAAATATTCAAATGGGAACTATTTATTACAAGTACAAGTAGACAACACTTAAGAAAAGGGTTTATTTTTAGTTTAAGCACTCAGAATGATTGTGTGAAGGTTATATTCGTCTGAATATATTGGTCATTATCGTGAAGGTTACATCGCTGAAGTGCAACAGTCACTCAAGTAAGTCATGTTTTTTAAGCACAAACCTATATAAGTAAATATGTTGAACAAGATCCCTACCATAAACAATAAGTGAGCGATCTATAAAGATAAATTAACATACTAGTTTTCACATACGTGTCCCACCAGATGCCACACATATAAGAAGCATCTGTTACAAAGGAACGTTTGTGTAATTACATTATTGTATTTTTTTTGTAAGACAAATTTTCAATTTGTATGAAAAAGATATGTATTTAATTGGAGGCTAAACTTCATAACATAAACTTTTAAAGAATTACATGAGAAAGAAAGGCAAATGAAGTATGTGTTACTTAAATTATTTCATATTTTTTTTTAAAAATACACTGAAAGTGAGTAGCATAATATAAACAGCAGTCAAAGTAAATAATTTTTGCATCTTCACTGAGACGATACCTTTCAGCCTACGGTCAATTTAACCTGCCGAATTCATGAACAGTGTCAACCTCGATAACATGGGATGTTTCGTCAATATTACTAAAGCGATTTTGAGAATGTATAGTAAAATGTGAATGGGAACAATGAATGTTCTCAGGGTTTTATAAATGGTAGACATAAGATTGTTTAATAAAGAAAGAAGCTAGAAAAAATGAAAAAGACCTACACAATATCAGTGGTTAAAGCAGCTTTATATGTTTGTGAGCAGGAGGTTTGTTGAATCATAAATAAATTACGATTGCAAATTATTTAGAGAACATGGAAATTAAAAGGACGTTAAAACAATGATGTGCAATTGAATACGCGACTAAATTGAAATGATTTCGACGTCATATCTGAGTAATCAAGCGTAATTTCAAAGACAATAAAACAAGTTAAGAGACTGATTGGAAAATGAATAGGAAGGGGGCCTTCGAGTGCGAAATGAAGGTGTTACGTAAGGATGACAATCTATCCAAGCATTGGCTCAAGGTGATCCAGACGTAAAATTGAACCTGCTGCCTGGGGAGATCAATAATCAGGCAACTTCACTTGAAGGAATATCACATCAGTCTGTCAGTCTGAGGAAAACAGATTCACTCTTCAAATATTATACGTAATTTGCGGAATAACAATAACAATCATCCGAAAACCCTGAAGTATCTAGTAATATATAATATCAATCTTTATAAATAAAATAATGATTTTGTCTGTACATTGCTTAGAACTGACTCATTTCAAGTTTTCTTTACGTTTCATACATTGGAGAAACCGAATCCACCCTTAGAAAAATTTCTGTCGGTTTGTCGGTTTGTCCGCAAAACTTTGTCACAGGTAAACTCAGCTACCATAAGACATATAAAGCTGAAACTTTTACAGTAGATTTGTGTAGGTCTAACTTAAAATATAGGCTATGAATTGATTGGAAATTCAACGTAGAAGTGAAGTTATGGACGTTTAACGCAAAAATGTTTGTCACAAGTAAACTCAGCCACAATAAGACATAGCGAGCTGAAACATTGACACTGGATTTGTGTGTGCCTAACTTAAAATATGGGCTCTAAATAGATTATTAATTCAGTACAGAAGCGAAGTTATGGGGCTTTTAGCTGTATTTTCCTAACTTCACAGACAAGTTTGTTTTGAAAATACACAGGTGTGTCAAGTAGGTATTGTTAGTTGATTTTAATTTCAATTGAGCATATGAATATATTGCGTATTTGACATCTTTGAAAAGGTACCAGAGTTTCCCAGAGTTGAGGATGTACTATCTAATACGAATAAATAGTTTTGTAAACGAGCAATTCTCAACTCTTAATATGAACAGGCATGAGAAATCAACAAAGTTCTTACGCTATATGAAGCCGAGGAAAGAACTTACAAGTCAGTAAAGAGATTGGATTAGTGATGAAGAAGCAGTTCATTATCTAATTGAATTTCTTGACTCTGAATTTATTTCTCCTGGACTGCCTGCTCATGAGTAAAAACTTAAAGTAGGTGCACCAATGATGCTGCAATTTATAGCAGTAACAAATTTGATGTTACGAAACATGAGTGACCCAAAAACTGTGCAACGGGACACGACTCTGAGTTCGTGCTCTACACAGATATGCCATAGAGGCGGACATAATGACTGGATGTGGTATTGGGGAGTCTGTGTGTATACCACGCATACCATTGATTCCGAGCCACTGTCTGTTTCCATTCAAATGATTGCAAGGTCCCCTCAGAGTCTATTTCGCAATGACGTTAACTAAGTCGCAAAGGGAGACTTTATCTAACACAGGAATTCAAGTTAGCGAAACCAAGTTTTTCTCACATGGTCAACTGTAGTTTACTTGCTCAATAGTCAGAGGTTTCAACTGATTGTTCTTCCATGAACCTGAAGGACAGACAGCTAATGTAGTGTATACCGAGGCATTTGTTTAACACTGTACTAATAATGGTGTTTTCTACTATTCTATAACTTCTAATTATAGTATTAGTATAATACTATAATTGATATTTTGGAATACCAAGAATAATAGAATTTTTGATTCCGTCAAAGACGGGTACATTTGCTAGTAGAACTATATAACCATTGTATTCGTATTCTAGTCTACAAATACTGTTTATTTCCAAAACTCTTACATATAAGCCAGGAGTTCTCAGTCTTGCTTGGCCCATTCACCCCTCTCGCCATTTCCCATAATGCCATTCCCCCACCTCCTCTTCTTTCCAAGGTAGTATATACACTTTTACAATTTTACATGGTTATGTTTATAACACAATTTTAAAAAATTAAATGCTAATTATAATTATTTATGGATATATAAAATATTAATTCTATCAATTTTTTTAAAGGGTCAAAACCTGTAATAGCTTTTCTCACTCCGTAAACTTACTATAGTTACAATTCACTCCCTGAAAGCATAAAATTCACCCCTGTGGGGTGAATTTCACCCCCAATTGAAAACCCCTAATATAAGCTTTTACTTCGGTGCGACTACAGCAGGTGCCTCATTTTAAAAGGCTGACACATTTTTAAATGAAATTAATTACATTTATAAACTGTGAGCCATATTACCGAATTAACTCTAGATCGGAAGTCTAGTATTTTTAACGATCTTTAAAAATACTAGAGCACCCTGCGTGCTCTAAAGTCTACACTTAAGGGTTTCACATTCAGTGGCTTTCTAAGGCCGGAGAGTGCTTTGCTTTTATACGAGTATTACTCGTATATGAGAGAGAGAGAGATATTTTATAAATGTAACACAATAGTCTCATAACTATTATATTATATTTATAGTCATGAGAGAGACACACAGTCGAGTTGATTGCTCCTCAGGAGTCCTACATATTTTTGGTCAAGTTGATTGGAGTTGGAATCTCTAAGGCCGTGGTTTCCAACCTGTGGGGCGCGCCCCCCTAAGGGGGCGCGAAGGGCTGCCAGGGGGGGGCGCAAGCACTTCATAAATAGAAAAATTACTTAGTTACTAAGTAATTTTTCTAAATACAATTATAAATTATTTCAAATGCTACTTTATTACGTTTTGCGACATCATACTTGTGTGAATCAGGATTTAGTTCAGTTGCTGTTCTCAAAACAAAATACCGTTCTTGCTTAGTAATAGAAAAGGAATTACGGGTCTTAATTTCATCACATTCTCCAAGATTTGAGAAACTCTGCTCAGAGAAGCAAGCGCAACTATCACACTAGTAAAGATAATCCTATACATTCAATCATACATATGAGTACATAATTATGTATTGTATCATTTTTTATCTCTGACTTGTGCCGACTATGACAGTAAATAGCAATATTTAAACCAGAGTGGAGGGGAGGGGGCGCAGGGAACTTATTATTTAATGAAGGGGGGCGAGAATTCGAAAAGGTTGGAAACCACTGCTCTAAGGAGTACTTGTCAGCGTGCATGCTCAGTACTCACGACTTTATATCACTCCGAGGGACGACGTTAATAATAGTTTATATCTTCCACACACAAACCCAAGGTTACAACCAACATTTAAACCATCGAACACTCAAAACATACATGATTCTAAATTTCATGAAAATTTATCCCAGTCTACATGTATAACGCATCTAAATATAATATTTTAAGTTTATAATATCAGAAGAGCTGGAAATCGTAGTACATGCTTTGATATAAACTACGATAAAGTACCATTCCAATAAATCACTAAATATAGCCTAAAAACAACAAAAAATTTCATTAATTAATAAGACATCTAATTAATTCAATTTTATTAAAAATTTTCAAACGGCGCAGCTTTTTGAGTGACTATACAATTTTAGATGTACAACCCAACGGCCGCATCTGAAATATTTTCAAAAAATCGACTCAGGGAGTATCAATACGTGTGAATTAAACAGTACTAGAAAATCAATTGTTTTCACGATCACTAGTCATTAATTATGACAAAGCAAAATGAAGTCTGTAATTACATCAGAGATGTCGAAACTCTTTCAATTCAGGGTCGTGCAGAGAAATCTGTTATAATTAATGGTGGTAAATTATACTTAATGTTTAACATACTTCAAGAAAAAAAATATTAAAAATTAAATATATTTATAATTGAGTTGCGATCAATCAGATTAGGTAACCAATCCATAATAATCTATGATTACATACTCGTAACATATGTAATTACTATTTTGAAATCCAAACTACTCGTTTCCAAAACAGAAGCCTCAGTTCAAAAAGCATCTGTATAATATTAAGCTCCTAATGGAAAGACACTTACTTTCATTAAAAGACCAAAAAAACTTTAATTGACTCAATGGATTACCTAATTCTCTCAACAATAAATGTATCCTGTTATGTATTTTGAGGAATTTGTTTAGAATACATAATTTCCCTTGTTAATAATAGTACGTCATTATATTCAGGCAAATTGAGAAGAAAGTTCTTCTTTTAAATATATTTCATTCGATATTTCACTATATTAAGTAGAGAATTTCTCAAAATTGTATTGCCTTTCATCCATTCCTAAAAATTTAGAGTGATATTACGTTTGAACATATTTCATTGATAATCTGAGAATATTTTGCAGTATTTTTTCAAAGAAAAATGTAAAAAATCAAAAAGCAACAAATCTTTGGCAACTCAAAAAACTATCAAAAAAAGTCTATACATAGTGACGTCTATTATGTAACATCAGCAGATAATCAGAATTGTTAAAAAAAGTCTCAAATTGTGCATATTAATATGAATCAAAAGTAAGAAATTAACTTAAGACCAGTGTATTAAGTACTTTCGGATCTATCATATGTGGTATGACTCGTGACTATCATTATTTAAAAGTTTACTCTTTAATGGTGACGAAAGGAGAAAGTTCATACAATACAATGCAACTTTAATTTTTTTGGTTCACACTCCATTAAACTTCTAGAATTTCCAGACAACAAACCCCTCGTTCATTCTGATTTAGAGTTGCACCATCAGGAGTAATTAAAACAAAACTCTAATATTAAAAAGTTCAACTCTACGGAAATACTGTTAATAATTTTCTTTAAAAATATTTCTTAAATAATTAAAATAATAATTTTATAAGGTGATAACGATAAGAATAAACAAGATCCAGATAAAGGTGAGATAATACACAGGAGACAAAAGAAGACAAAGAGAAATAATATTGTGTCTGCATAAGAAACAACTATTTGCTGGAAATAGAAAAAGATTTAACTTCTTATAGAATTAAAAAATAAAAATGAAAATAACCAAATTCACAAACAAACATGTTTTGAAACAGACAGCAGAGTAAGGACACACATACGGAATGGTAGAAGCTGTATAGTGGAGAAGAAAGAAATGCAGACGAAACATTAGGAAGATCTGGTAATTTACTTGACGGCATATGATCGGAGCACCATAACTTTGAGTAAGACAATAGCATTGTATTGACAAAGTCCCTTATATCTCACAACCTAATCGTTATAGAAGACAATGTCATTGTAGTATGGATACCAATTATAGTGACAGTGTTATTCTTTCACTGATGAATGTTTGTTGTTTTGTCTACATGTGTAAACATGAGATTGTTTAGAGAATGAAAAAGTTCGGTTTAAAGAGTGTTGACAGAGAGCTCCAGACATCCTTTTTTGGTAGTATATCGCGCGCCCAGCTTAAACAGCCATATCGCAGATCATAACATCAAAACAGACTGATGCCTTTTAACGTGAAAGCTCTTTCGCTGCATCTCGGGAGCACCAAGCTCTAGCCGAAGATAGGGCAACAAGCCTCCGAGATACGCAAGAGGTGGACCACGCGGAGGCGAGCTTCCACGACCCTACATCACAAAATTAACAAAATGAAAAAAAACAAAAACTTAGTACTGGTTTAAGAAAAAACAAAAAAATTCAACTTGGTTAAAAAAACAAAAGTAAATAAATCTCTCTTGCCAGAGCCATGATGCCCATCTAGCTCCAGTTGTCCGCAGTACTACTAGATTTCAATATAGCCATGGTAAAGTTCTCTTATCTACGGTGGTAAATTCATGGTAGATAATCATAGCCATCCAATCCTACTGAAAATCACAGAAGGCATACTGAAGCCAGCGACACCTCCGTGATTAACTGAGGTTGAACAAAACAGATAGAAGAAGTGACAATATAATATCATTGTTAGTTGAGAAAATCATGTTAACTCATGTCATGTTTAATCATGTTAGTGTATTACATTTCTTATTTAAACTATTGTTAATTAAATCCATGTTGACTGACACTGAAGTGTATATATATATATATATATACATTTCATTAAACACTTTTTGAACCCTTGTTTTAGTCTCTTTTATCATTAACTTTTCTAATTTTCTAATCAATGTTCTAACGTTAGAACACTGATTAAAAAATTAGAAAAGTTAATGATAAAAAAGACTAAAACAAGGGTTCAAAAAGTGTTTAATGAAATTTGTATGAACGAAAATCTACTCCCTAATTACACACAGACACACACACACACACACACACACACACACACACACATATATACATATATATATATATATATATATATATAAAGAAGCGGTCTTCGTCAGAGTCAAAAACAACTGAACATTGATTTCACTGAACATTATGTGTTATCTTGTTAATATATATATATATAACTAATTAAATGAAATGATTCCACAAACGTAAAACACGAACGTCAAGAAACTATATTGACACAAAGAACTCTGAGAAATGAAACAGAAACTCACTATTATCTCCATGATGACGAGGACATCAAAACATAGTAGTGAGTATCTGTTTCACTTCTGAGTGTTCTTTGTGTCAATATAGTTAATATATGTATATATAACCAGGTTTCTCAGTAAGCACGTCAAATAACACTCAATGTTCAAACCACTATAAGATATGAGAAAAACACTAAAATCTTTCAACCAAACAAGCGGCCTTTACCAGAGTCAAAACTCAACTCTGACGAAGACCACTTATTACGGTTGGAATATCTTATAATAGTATAAATATGCAGCAAAAGAAACACCATAGCAAGTGGTACACCCTGACCAAGATCTCAGATTTCATGTACAAATAAGAGAATGATCTAAGTCTTTGGACTGTTCGTTGCCAAAAAACTGGAAAAACAGTTTGCAGACAAAAATAGCCACTTTTTTTCTAATCGTCTTGTGAAAGGATTTCTGTCTTGTAAAACCATCTAGCGAAAGTCCTCCAGCTCTTTCCTTTAATTTTAACTGTATTTTTTTTCATGATGAGTTCATATATATATATATATATATAATATATATATATATATAAACTCAATGATTAAATATTTAAACCTGGCCTAGCAGTATCGCAAGTGATGACATTTGTAAAGTGTAACTCACAGTCAAGTAATGCAGGGTTGTTCTCAAGTAGTCGCACTTTTATTGGTTGAAGCGCGCAAGAACATTCCTCTAAACAACAACAACACAGACTGAACCCATACAGAGATTGGGGGCAGAGGAGGGGTCAGGTAGCGGGGGAGGTAAGGAGTGGCCGCCAGAGGGAGCCACATGCTTGCGAAGTGCTTCATAACACAACTTGTATATCACCATTGAAAACATGTACTCGTAACTGACGGCATAATTAAAGAGCAGCTATTTATACAAATGAGTATAATGGTGAATTATCAACACTATTGTCATAATTTTTCTTTAATTCATTTCTACTCTTTTAATAACTTCATAAATATTTCAACTAATTCCTCCATTTTGTGTCTGTGATGTATATAGATTATGGGCGCTATATTTGAATAGCATCGAGAGGAATCACTAGTAGTCTCATTACTCTGACCACAGGGTGACAAAGAACAGATATTTATTCTGAAATGATACTGCAATATAATGGAAGCTCACCAGCAGATAACAAGTAAAATTTTTTTTCGACCAAGTAGTTCAGAAGTAGGTGAATAAGTATAAAACTTGACGAGAGAGTCAAAGTTCACTGAGGAGAAGGTCCAGAACATCACCCGAATTCACATTAAATATGACTTCTCGGTACAACCGGAGCTGATATCGCACTTCGTAAGCGAGACTCCGATATGTTGCTTACCTCGTAATATAGACCCAACACTGGGTAGGCCAGCTGTACCATGTACTCATTCGGGGTTCCCTTGTCGCGGAGTGGGAAGCTGATACTTTTCATCTTGACGAATAACAAGTTATGAGCGCGATTACCGCTATCATCATGATTGACAAGTTTATGAACTCATAAACTGAACTCAGACATGAACCAGGGTAACGGACTTTTTCGGGCCACCAAGAGCACTGCTTATAGAGAAGCTCTCAATCGCAGACTGAGTATACCAGTCACCTAACTAACACTACTCTATTAACCTAAGTATGTCCAGCTTTTCAAGACGTTGCAGGTCTCAAATGAATTCTATCAAAATTGTGGCACGCACTGGTACCACATACTGCCATAACTTTTGTATTTTTCAAAGATACAGAGGTATTAAATTAGACTAAATCCTTAAGCAGCTGTTAAAAAAAGTAGCGTTCCTATTATTTAGTTGTTGAATAAGGAGGGAGATGAAATAGATTTGTTTTCAAAAACAAATTTAGAAACTAGAAAAAATAAATAAATAATCATTTTGACTACAATATTACAATAAATAATACAATAATAATAATATAATAAATAATAAATATAAAATAATAATAAACAATAATAAAATAATACAATAATAATAATATTACAATAAAAACAATTCAGAGTTAAGAAACAACAAAAAACATTCAAAGTAAAACACAACAAATATAATAAAAGAATAAATTGCCATGATAATTAAAAAAATGAATTAGATATATTAAAGAAGCATGAAGTAAAACTTCATTTTTTTTCTTTTATCATCTTTTATAAAACTACACTACATTGAGAAGAATGAAACATCTCAAGCTTATATATATATATATATTCGAAAGTTACTCTGAGAGCTTCAGAGAAGACTTATTAGTCTATCTGGGCGTAGATCGGCATACACTGTGTTAACAACAATCGTTGATCTTTTTTTTTTTTTTTTTTTTAAGTTGTTATCAGCTTTTAATTTATTTTAGTTAAATGTTGTTCATTTTAATTTTTATTTGGCTTTTATCTCTTTATCTTCCCTGGCTACCTTTCCTCGAAGTTGGCTACACTGTTCGAACGCCAAGTCAGTCGTTATCAGCTTTGGAGCGATTCACTTCTTTCTGAAGACGAGGACATCGAAATATAGTAGTGAGTTCAGTGGTTTCCTTTCTATGTGTTCTTTTTTAAATTCTAGTTTATATATATATATATATATAAAACAGCAATTTATCCATTCCTACATATTAAAAAAAACCTAATGACTGTTTGTGTAACCCGTTCTAACTAAAGAAATGAGAAAAGAAAACAGTTTTGAAAGCAGGAGGTTTCATTTCCTTACAAATTTTTGTTGGTTGAGTTTTGGTGAAAAAAAAAATCTCTAAAATTTAGTTAATGTAGAATTTAAAAAAAAATATAAGAGGTATAAGAAGTCACTTGATTGACACTTTTTCCAATCACATTAAACTTTATATGTTAATATGAATATATGGAACTTTCATATGTAAATGTGGAACTAGCGATAAGCTCCATATTCCCTGTGTGTACGTCACCAATAAACTACAGCGGTATCGTTAAATATGTCTATACAAGTTCTGTGTGTGATTCTTTTGGAATAGTTTCTATGCCTAAATAGTAAGAATAATAAATGATAAAATATAAAAAAATTGATAACAATATCTGAAATAAAATAAAAACAAATGGTTTTAGAGAAAATATGAAAACATTTTTATCTGGGGCGTTATCCAAGGTCTAAACATCTCAAAAAAATGTAAAATCAGAGTTCACCTCGTTTCCGTTTACAGTTTAAGATCTGATAATGTTTCTTTCATTCGTACTTTATTCCAAAAGTAAAATTAAATACCGTAATAAATAATAGTTATACTGTATATCATATAATAGTTATACTGTCTATACCATAAATAATAGTTATTTTTAATAGTTCATCAACTAAGTTTCAAGTTGATGCTTTGAAATTTAGTTTTGTTCTCGAAAAGGAAAATTTGGCTCATTTATGATTTGGTTTTTTTAGTTAAGCACAAGCCATATTACTGCAGAAATCTTGTTATATATGCGTATGACAAGTGTGTGTAGGTCCAATAAACCTTATTTAGAAATATTGATTGTTCAAATTTGTGGCCCGAAGATGACCACGTGGCTGAGTGTAAAATATAGCTAATCAGTTTATATACATATTGGTTAATATATAATGATATTAGTTTCTTTTCTTCTTTAACTTTTATATAATGGGAGTTCTTTAAAATAAACAATGCCACGAAAAGTAAGAAACTTACCGTGTCGTTCTTAGGAACTCTGATGTACAAAGGGATTAACTGATGTACTCACCTGCAAACAAACAAAAATGAATTAGAATCAAGAAAATGAAAAGGCAAGTGTTGATTACACAAAGGAAGGAAACAGACTGGATAAACTAGAAGAGGAGGAAATCAGAGGGCCTCTTGAAATGAAACGGTGAAATGGAAAGGTGTTCATCAATGAAGTTCACAAGAACAAACCGAAAATATGACCATCACGTATACGAAGTTTGATGTTTTGAAATAATGTAGAAGGAGAAAGTTTTGAAACAGAGTTATAGTGCTTACGCATGTTCTGGCTGCAATATATTTCTCAGTTGTTTCCCACCACTTACATACATATCTTTACTTTACCCAACATTTCATCCAGTTACGCCTCTTGGAAGGAAATGCTTTCTATTTTCTATTGATGCAGCCACCGCCAGTTGATGCTGAGTTTTATTAGGAGTGACTTTAAATTGAAATTCGCCTGTTTGTCTATCACTTTGTTAAAACTTTACACAAACTGGTCACCAAATAAACTTTACCACTTAAAACTTACTGTCCTTTCCCAACAGCAGCTACCTTTAGCTACAACAAACTGTTCTGAAATCCCAATTCCTTTTATCACAATTTTACACTCTTACCAAAACCAAGGATTTGAGACTTATGCCTTAATTGTTTGTTATTAGAACCTTGATTGCAAGGATTCATCCCTTCCGTAAAACACAAATAATATTAATTACATTGACAGCTTTTGTTTAAAACATTGTTATATTTGTTTTGTCATGGCAGTATTGCAAACAACCTAAGCATTTTTCAGGAAAATCAGAATTTATTAAAATTAAAAGATCAATTGAAAATGAACATTGTTCATATTAATCGATAAAAACCTGCTTATGAATTTTTGGTTATAAGTATGAATTCAAATAAGAATCAATTTTGATAATTAATGTTGATCCGTTAACATTAATTTGTTAATTAATGTTGTTCTCATAAACTAAAATGGGTCCCAAATAACAAATGAACAAAATACCTAGAAGAGTACTAAGTAGGAATCATATAAGTGTGAGAGAACAATAAATACATATTATTCTATAGATGCTAATTTTAGCAGTAGAATAAAGGGTAAACGAATGATACGTTCATACGGAAACACTATTTGGTGTGATGTCTTGGACACGGTGCATTCCCCTGTCTCAATAAGTATATGGTGTTCATTACATCTTTCATTGTGTAGTGCCATAGCAAAATTACACACCGTAGTTGTGTGTATTGATTGTTTTGGTGTTGTATAGCATGATATGACGAGTACTGGAAGTAATCTGGTACCATATACATGCTATGGTCCAGTCTTGTATGAAAAGAACATTTCTATTGATTAGTAAATTATTGTATGTCTAATGAGTGTCAGAGTGTTGCCCACCATGTTTAATGAGCTATGGTAACTTATGTGGCATGGTATAGGACCATGCTTCAGTGTAATATATGTATATATTAACAAAGATAAAAAAAATAACTTTATCAGTAGGTAGTACAAGCCGCCAAAGAAGTCAAAGTAATGAATTAATACTGGAATGATTATACAAATATATAAAAACCCTATTAAATAAAAAGAAAATTGTTTTTATAACTGAGTCTTAAAAATAATGTTTATTTCTAGTAATTCTTTATATTCTAGTATTTCATTATAACAATGATTTAAAAATTAAATTCTCTTTATAAACACATCTCATAAAAAAAAAATAAATATTAAAACAAAAATAGAAAAATTACAAAATCACTAATATATCTTGAAATTACATTTAGATAGAAAAAGCCAACAACTTATTTTATTTTGTAATAAGAGAGAAAGAAGAAGAAAACAATATCGTGATTTCAAATAACATATAGAAACCTATTTAGTAAGATTAAAAATTATTATTAACAAGCTGCTTCACTAATGGACATGTAATTGGATTAGGAATAGTACTAATAAGCTAGAAGCTGTTCTAACAGGTAAATGGTAGAGATGCAAGGGTTGTGTTAGATCAGGCATGGGCAACCTGCGGCCCGCGGGCCATATGCGGCCCTCACGTGTATTTGTGCGGCCCTCGGAGAGTATCTGGAATTCTATCTTAATATTAAAAACTCTTTTGATTTTTGCTTATTAACAAAAAAACTCACACAGACTTTTTTTGGAAGGAAATTACAACTTTGGAGAGATAGCTCTATAGCAAGAAATGTTTTAGTTTTTTCTTAACAAGCGTCTTCGTCAGAGTTGGGTTTTTGACTCTGACGAAGACCTCTTGTTACGGTTGAAAGATCTTAGTCTTGTTTTCCCATTTCTTATTGTGGTTTGATCATTATATATATATATATATATATAATTAATATATATATATATATACTTGAAATGGTCCAACAGAACTACTAGTTAACACATGAAAGAGAAAAAACAAATAAAGGCACACACAAATTTGTGTGTGTCTTTTTTGTTTTTTCTCTTTTATGTGTTAACTATATATATATATATATATATATATTTTCTGGACGCATTTACGTCTCCGTTCCTTCATTCTTTCTCCTTTTATTTTATTTTCTTTCTTTCTACTCTCCTGAAGACGGCAAGACGCCGAAATAATCGAGATTCGTGGAGTGTTCGTCCTTTTTCTTGTGTTCTCTAGCTGTAACTTTAATAAATATATATTATATATATATATAATATATATAATATAATATATACATTAAACATATAAGCTGTACGTATCGACATACCTCAGAAATTACCATGCGGCCCGCGGTCACTTGGAAATTATATAATGCGGCCCCCAGTTCACAAAAGGTTGCCCATGCCTGTGTTAGATAAAATAAATAATATTTTATTGTAGATATTTTACAGGAGAGAAAGAGGGAAGAAATGTTGCGAAAGCGATAATGGCAAAGATAGTTGATGACTGTGGTGTCTGTCATAGAGCTATGACAAACAGCGGTGTAGATAAAAGACTGACGGCAGGCTCCATCCATCAGCAGGGGGCCTGACGATAACACATGGCCCCAGACCTGCTTACTGTCTGCTGCTGTGTCAGTACACATAAACACTGAATCAGACCCGCAGCTAGTAAACTTACGCCTCTCCTGTGTACAAAAACATAGTAAGTCCTCAATATAATAAAATGAAATTAAATTTCATCTCAGTCACAACTGTTCCAGGTTAACTTTATAAGCAGTTTTTCCAATCCCGTAAAATTGATAACTCTTCTCTGGATCTTCTCATTTCTCGATCAACTATAACAATTTGACAGTTTCAGTTTGATCAAAAATTTTTTTGAAAGCAAGATTCTGGAGCTCGTGAAATACAATTGGGCTTCACCTTTGGCTCCATCTGCAGCAGATGGTTACAATTTTATTTTTATAACTTAACTTTGTAAGTACTGTTCCGGAGCCACTAAAATAAACTTCCAATACCAACTCTTGATCCAGCATCAGCCCATGTAAGCAGTTATCCAATCTGGTGACACAATGAATATAACAAACTGAATAGCATTTAATGCATTTTCATGACCAGTTTTTAACAAATTGTCTCTAATTACAGAATCAAATGATACTACATATATATAGGCAGGTACCTAATTAAATAAATATTTATTTATTAAATTATTATTTATTATTAAATAAATAATATTGGTAAAATCACTCTATTGCTGAGGCAAAGTAAAAAGGAAAGAAAATGTTGTAAAACTGGTAATGACAGATTGAAAAATCAATGGATTTGAAAAGCTGTCACACAAATAATGTAACTTCAAAGAACCACGTCTCAGCCAACTTTGCTCCAAAAAGCCGCTTACCAACGTGGCTGAGACTGTTTTGTAACTGAATCGACAAGCAATAGAAATTGGTTTTTCCGGGATATATATGTTAATTAGAGGCACAATCTACACCAGAGGCTTACTCAAAGCTGTGAACCAGATCTCTCTGCTTTACAGAGGCGTATTCCGAATTGCATTTCAGTCAATAATATTAAGACTGGCCTCTTCCCCACTATGTACTATTTAAAATACAACACCTATACTCTATCATTCCATAAAAGTCACCTCAGTTCTAGTCGGCTACAATGACGACCATGCTATTCAAACCCTTTTATTTTATTAGTTTTCAATCAAAACGATAAGGGCTGAGAGTCGGAACACGGAGGTGGCTGGCAAACACGTCCACACAACTTGAATATATATCATCTATATTTATTGGCTTACCAAACTGAACAAGACATCTGGGATAGTCGTGTGAGTCTGCCATTCTATATACGATCCACGGATTTCCTTTATTTAAGGTTTTCTTTTTTTAAACACATATAACGAAACATTAGACTGAATGTAGCAGTGTGTTAATCTCCCCCAATACTAAACAATCATTTTCTATCTAAAATAATAAAGTTCACCTTTATCTGTCATCAAACTCCTCCTACGGTTTTAGATTTGAACCCTATAAGTACACATATCTGAAACTACATGAACCATGCTACCTGGAAATATATGTTCCATTTACCTATCATAACTACGCGTTATCTGCAGTCATATTCACGACTACTTAAAATAACGGGCCTTATTTTTGGTCACTTAACGAACCAGTCTTTGTTGTTAACTAAAAAAAGATACCATAATTACTTATTGGCCATTCTATATGGAGGACTTGTCCAATTGTGTCTACGTCAAAATTTGTAAAAGTTATAAGTGATAAAACATATTAAAAAAATTGATAGCAAAATATTCAGATTAAAATATTTTAAAAACAAACGACTTCAGAATAAATCTGAAAACACATACTCCATTACAATGTCATTCTCTATTACTGTTTAATCATAACATTTTTCTTTGCGAAATCAACTATGGTCTCAAAACGTAATAAATTATAAAAGGATAAAACCAGAATACGTCGTCTTTTTTTATTTTTTTACACATTGACATTGGTCTGTCAGCCATGAAGGTGTAAATACCGACAAAGTTTGATGTTCAATTTTTGTCTAAGTTCCAGATGTCATAATATTCCATTGGAGTGCACTTACCTCCATTGGTGAAATTAATAACTGCAAATTAATTAACAGTAATTGTTCCCAACGCCCACACATATAGGATTTTGCTTTTAGAGCTATTCTAGAGACGGAATGCTATGGGAGAGCTATATTACAATTATTACACAATTATATTACAGTTAAATAATAATTAATAAAAATTATTTATTGCTACAAATTATTTTGTATTACTTGATACTTTAATTTTAACAAATTCTGATTCATTAACATTAAACTTTAGCTTGGATATTCGACAAACAATAATTACTATCATTATTTTTAATAAACACCATGCTAAATTACTCTATTATTTTCTGTTTAACTACTAAAGCCTATATGTGCTGTTGGTACACAATAATATAATAACAGTTAGTAAGGAAAGCCTCTTATGGCTTTTCGGCTACTAACAAGCTTTTTTGCTTCATTTGTATGAATTAGTTAAATAAAATAAACATCAAATTAAAAGGTGTGAATTGTACGGATTGTTCTGAGTAGACTTTAAAGAGCGATGAGAAAGGTGTGTTGCGTTTTAGAGAGTATTCCGTGAAGAGGAGCGTAATGCCTGTTGACTGAAATGCAATTCGCAACACGTCCCTGTGAAGCAGAAAGCTCTGGCCCTCAGCTTTGAGTAAGCCTCTAGCTAGAGTAGATTACGCTTTAGGCTTCATCGACTATATCACTCGACAGACGAATTAGTATTTTTTGTTCAATTCAATCTTAGACGATATCAAAAAGAGCCATAGAGGTACTATCATATTTTAATTGAATTCAATTCTTTATTTACAGGTTCTTATGTTTTAAAATGAAGTTTGTTATAGTTATTAAAGGTTCCAGATCAGGGTTGACGAACTTACAAAGCTTCAAGGGACAAAATTAAAAACTTGAACGGGGCATATAATAATTATCTATCTATCTATCTATATACTTAGCTTATAAACTCTGAGGAACCTATCTTGTATGTTTTCTTGCCACCGTGCATTGTCTAAAAAATAACAAAATATACGTTTAATTTTGTGGGAATCGAACCCACGAACTTTGTATTGTAAGTCCAGTGCACTACGCTTTGCGCTAAGGGAACTTTGTACAATTTCCTTGCAAAACCTGATATTAATAACGTCCTGTATTCTTATAAAACTCTGTTGATCTTTAATGCTTTTTTACTTGTTTGTTTGCACACAGGTGAAACTTGGAATACTTGTTAATTACAGTTTATGCCGAATTATTTAAATAAATATTAAAGAAAATAGTCAGCAATATATTACTTTACAAATAACAGAATTAAAAAGAAACAAGAATAACAAATTAAATTCTCTTGAAATAATTTAGACAAATTAATGACTCCAGATGTAAAACCTGGAGACATTAATAAACCTAACCAGTTATTTTCTACGAAAGATCTTGGGAATAACCGATCTTAGTCCCATTTTTGGAAATACGAATGTTCAAAGGTAATATTATAAAAAGATATACGTGTCATTAATGTTATTTTATGTTTGGTAAAATAGATTGAATATTTCAATTTACAGGTTTTGTTTGTTTTAAATATTATTAAGTATATAACTTGAATTGATTTTTTATTTATTTATGTCATAAAATAAATGGAATTTTTCAGTTTTAAGTGATTTTTCTTTTTATTAATTATACTTTCTGTGTATAAATCTTGAATCATGTTAAGGATACTAAACCAAATAAGAATCTTTGTTTTCATGTGTTAATAACAACAAACAGCTATAACAGTTATTCCTGTTAATCATGTTCAGTGAATGTATGGTATGTTGCTATAATTCCTTAAGCTTGAGAGACACAAGGGGTCAGGGGGTCGACTAGTACACTTTAAATTTTAAAGTATCAATTATATTGATGTATTGGCCAATTATTTGTTTTACATAAATCAGAAAAATATAAAAACAATATATTTTTATCATTTATCAATCGATAGAAACATTATAATTACAATGAAATATTTTGTGTGAACATTGTGATTGGCCAGTTGTGTCCAAAAACGCGAAAATTCACCTAGTTCTATTATAGCCTTATCAGATTAAGTAAAGACACATGAGAAAGGCTGTTTCTTTATTGGTTTTTTTATAAACTTCACCGACGAAAACACTGGTTCAGACAGGTACGTGCTTCTGAGCACCCTAGTCAACAGTCCTTTTTATCATGTTAAAATGCCACTCATGTGGCAAATTCTTCTCCAATTCTGAAACATTCAAGAACTTTTGACACTTCAATGGAACATTTTGTAATTACGTTACCATCAGTAAAACGTCTTTAAGCAATGGTTAGCTCAAGATATATGGCATAAGACAATACTAAGAATGCTTTTGAGTATGTAATGCTTTACTAAAAATACCAGTTTATTGTTTAAGCGATTTCTTCAAATCTTCAACTACCGTACACCTACTTTCACCTGTATCAGTTGCATACTTGTCTTCATGCATTGTTGAGTAATGTTTCTTCACATTATATTCTTTCGGCCCTGAAACTTGCATGAACATTAAACACTGCCGCTTTCCATTATTGCGAACAATCAAGCAATCTCTCTCCCAACTGATTTACCATTCTTGTATTGAAAATTTCTTTTTTATTCTATTTATTCTACCGCATTCTGGTCTCGTATAAGGCCCAGAATTTTGCTGATAATTCTCATTTTCACTAGCTTGTTCTTACCTAGATGTGAATTCAAGAACCAATGTCCCTCCAACATCACAACGCTCCAGCGGTAAACTTAACTTTAAATTACTACATTATTTTATACAACTTATAAAGTACTTCAGTAGTATTTTACTCATATACCTTCACTTAAAGTTTAAAAAGCATAAAATGAGTTCGAAAAATCTCGATAAAACCTTTCCACTACTGAATCATCGAACTGCTGTATGGTGTGGTTAATTTTTTAACGTAAATCACTGAATCTATCCGCAGGAAAGATAAAGATATGTGGCTGGCCAGATTTGGCTTGAGGGTCATAGTTTGCGTCTAGTAACTTAAACGATGAAAAGCGGTCCCAATTCAACAATAATATGACCTCATTCCATGTTCGATAAAACAGTTGAATAACAAAGGAAGAATAGTGGAAGAGTGAAGCAGCACTGTACGATACAGTATATATATAAGTCTGACTTCCGATGAACCACCATTAAGGAAATCCTTCACCTACACCTATAGTGTTGTCAGCAAGTATTGAAACTTTTGTGAAATTTGAATAAGTACACGTATCTACAAATATTGGTGAAATATAATGATTTTATTCAATTGATAAAAGAAAACTAATGTGTATACGAAATATATTAAAAGTGAAGAAAACAGCAAGCAGTTTGGACTAGTTTGTTTAGTTATCAAAGGAAGGAAGATAAGGGGACGCTCATTATTTTGGCAGCATTATGCAAGCAGCGACACATAGGCCTTGAAGTGTTTTCACAGCACACGACACGCTTTACGCCTTATCTCTACTTTGAAAAGTCTACTTTTCAACTGTATTAAACATCATACATGTTTACAATGTAAAGGCGAAGTATTCTATCTCATCAGTTCTCTTCACCGTTTAAGCAAAACGAAAAAAGATGCAATTACTTTTATACAGATACTATACAACCAAAAAGACTACTTAAACAGGGGAAGAAGAAGGTAGGGATATATATAAAATTGATTCATACAGAGAACGCACATAAAAGAGATCACAGAAACTCATACTACATTTCAACCACGTCATCATCAGGTGGGGACACAAAGAAATGGGTCGCTTGGAAGACCGGTGATGACTGACTGACATGACGAACGACTCTCTTTCTCTCTCCATATATATATATGTAATATATATATATATGTGTGTGTAAATGTTTGTAGCAGTCCTTTTCTAAGATATACATTATTGAAAATGGCACCAAACATACCTCCAACTTGTTTCCTAACAAGATTCTCAATTTTTCTAAATAACACTTTCATTACTTCGTCTACACAATAAAGTATATTTATTTTCTGGAATCTTACGACATGTTTCGTAACATATACATGTTTATATTACATACAATAAAGTATAAATGCAATTAATATATAATACATAAAGATATAAAACCTATAATATATAAATGAAGGTGAGGCACGGATAGACACAGGCATAGCTCACTTCTATATTCCGACGATCTTCGTCATCAGGAGTCGAAGAGTTCAACAGGACGGTTTAATTTAATTTAGATATATATATATATTGGTATACTTTGGGAGCAGACCTTTTAAACATATATCATTAAATAACTTGTCAACTTTAAGTCTAGTGTGTTTCTTACATACCTTCTCGAGTTTTCTTATATTATTCCTCCATCTTTCCGGTACCATATAAATCAACTCACCGAATGATTTGTTTATATTTCTATTTTCCATATTTCCATAATTGTAATATTGTATTACGATTGTACGTAATACCGGACCTATATTATACGTAATATGTAATTATAATAATAATTATATTATTATATATAATATACGTATATATTATACGCAATATAATACGTAATATACATATTATGTATAATATTTTCTTTATACATAAAGAAACTCATTATGTATATATATATACATTATTGCAAATGTAGTTAATAGGTTAGTTACACTGAGGTTAGTAATATTAGAATTAGTAGTAATACTGTCCGTCATACCTCGTAAATTCTCAGAAAAGCTCGACCGGTTTCGGGTCCGTCCGGATCCCATCTTCAAGAGCAACTAACTAACTGACTGTGTATTTCATTTTCCTATAACCTACCTATACAACATCATATACATTTACGTGTGATGTCACCCTTAGGTTCGTACTCTCTTCCTTATTTTATTTTATTTTTATTTTGTACAATATTTACCTTGTACTATATATATATAACTCTCTGGTGTCATTGTATTTTTTAGTTAATGCCTGATTAAGAACACTACGTGTTCAAAACACGTTGTTTATACCATTAAATTTCTATATGTGGAGACCATTTCATTAGCATTTTACCCTACAATTATATATTAAAGGTTAAAATCTTGGTAAGTCCACAAAAAATCTGTTGGCTTGTTACAGCAAGGTATAAAATACTATAGTAAAGTAAAAAAAACAAAGAAAAGGAAAACTGATAAGATAAGACTGGTAACTGAGAACAGTCTGTTTATATACCTTATCTCAATCCTTGTTCTACATCCTTTGAGCAACACCTTCCTCACCTGTCCCTGTTCGCAAGATTTATTACTTAGGTTAACAAAAAAGCCGCGTATAGGCTTGTCAAAATGTATTAACACAGATACAGAATTTGTCTCGTGAACGAGAAATTCATTATAATACTTCAATAGCTTCAAAACTTAATAAAAGTCACAACAGTTTAATAATAAGTTTTCATTTAATAATAAGTAAGTAATTTAATTTAAATTAAAGTAATTTAATTTAATAATAATAAGTTCATTTAACAATAAACCGAGATCTTTTACTGCTAATTTATCGAATAAGTAATGTCTTGTATTGATTTTGCCAGAGATACATGAATTCATTACCTTGTGAACAATGAACATTAATCGTTAATACATTTGATAGATAATAATAATTTTTAATAATAATTCTTAAAGCATTAACAGATAATCAACCCTACACGGTTATTAGTTTAAGGACTACCTTATAATCCATAAGAATTTGCCCCCCCCAGGAAAAAAACATGAGTCGGCCACTTATAGGGTATTTGTTTTAATGCACATAAAAGCTGGTTGACTCTAGAGTAGGTAAATAGGTGTATGTTTTGGATCAAACACAGTACAAACAAAAACTCATCAAGAAGTTATAAATAGAAACTGATTTGCAAATGACATAAATATCTTCATATCGACTATCTGTTTTACCTTTGATGAGGACTAACAAAGGTGAATATTAGTTCTTCTTAAATGTGATGTAACAAACATCAACAGGCTTTTAACTTTTGGAAACTTATTAAATAAATTTACAAAAAAAAAATCATACTTTCAAGATCAACATTCCATCATTATTGAAAATCCTATTATATTAGGCGGTTGATACATAATTCGGATTGTTTACGTAGAATATAAAAGAACTCACCAACATGGAGAGAGAAATCGACATTTTTAAGGCCTTTGGATAACTACTTGTCAAAGACTTGAATTCATTACAATGAGCAATTGGAAAAAAATCATAAGAACTTTTCCGTAAGCTGAACACACTTTGATTCTGAAGTCACCTTTGTTTAATTTTATATAGTTGGGAATGGTCAAGACCCCTATGGTGAAGACCACTGCACTGGAGGTAACCGTGAAGCATATATGTGTTCTCAAAAGCAAAAAGATGAAAAACTTGCGCTTGCCAACTATCAACAGAAAGTGTCTTGAAAATTAGGTTCGTTATTATAAGTAAAGTATAGTGATCGTGAAAAAATTCGATCTCGAGATTTTGACAAACTTCAAATGTTTTGAGGTCCCCAAAGTCCTTTTATGATGTTTTTCGATGATGTCTGTGTACGCGCAGGTGGGTGGGTGTGTGGGTGTGTTAGCACTGCTTCTTACTACGATACGGTCCAGAATCTTTTAATGGATCAAACTGATATTTAACACAAAAATGGCCCTCATAGTGTAGATGTTCAATAGTATAGTGTGGGAGCTATTAAACATGATGGGAAAGTCACTTTTTTTGCCAAAAATGTGTTTTTATACAATTTTTTTTTCTCCTAAACTAGGAAAAAAATGAAATTAAAAATTAAAACTAAAAAATTTCAGAGTTTTTAAATTTTGGCATTATCTTTGGGTCTGCAAAAGAAAGAAACGAAAAATCCTCAGATTTTTAAAACAACAGCAACTTTTTTTTTTAATAAAATGTAAAAGTGTTGACTTATAATTCAATCTGAAAGCTTGTGAGGATGATACAAGACATACCGTTTGACGGATTTGTATAATTAAAATATGAGTATAAAATAAAATATTTTGTATAAATTTCTATTATGAGTTCCTCATAATAGAAAAATACAAAGGTAATTATGTATATTAATTAATTAATGTAATGTAATTATGTTTCATGTTATTGTAATTAAACTCCGTATTAATGAAGCCCTGAAGATGTCTACAAATATAGACGAAAGTCGGCTAAAAGGTGTTGCATTATTGAAGCTAGACCAAACCTCGATAAAAAGAAAAATAGAGCATAATTAAAGTATAGATAATAAGTTAATGAACAAACTATCTACAAAACAGACATTTGATTTGATCCTATATATAACTAAAAAGATGATACGACGAACTTGAAACTAAAAAATTAAAAGAATCAGGTATGAAAAAAATAATTAAAATTAACGGCTAAAATAAAATAACGACAACCAGTTTATAACTTGAAAGAGTCCGGACGAGTACCATAATCAATGTTGGAAGAAAGACGATCTGAAGTAATGATTCATTAAAGGTTTTTAATGAGCAAGTTTAGTTCATTTTTTAATAAATATTACTTCCACGACTAATCCTTTAATTAAGGACTGAAATCAACGAATCGTAAATATGCTTTCATACTTCTTACAGAAACATATCTAAGTTAACAATTAATAATAATAATTTTGTTTTAGTAGCACAAAAAAAGAAAACTATGAATTCAATACTTCAAAATTGTTATTTAATTGGGAAATTTGGAGAAGTCAGGGTAGCCCAGTGGGCAACGTGATGGTCTCTGGACTGATATACTCGTATCATGGTTTCAATACCCTCTCTGGCCCTCAATTTATTCACATTGGAGGAATGAATATATGTGTTCTCAAGAGCAAAATGTTGAAAAACTTTCTCTTATCAACTATCAACTACCAGAAAGTGGTAGATACAGGTAGCTTCAATATATGTATTAATATTATATAAATTAAATCCTCTCCTAGCCGTCCCTAGGAGAGGATTTAAGCTGTCGGTCCCGAGCCTACTCAATCGGTGTTAAAGATTCGTACTCCAAATATACTTGAGTCATTCAAAATTTAGGACTTCCGATGGAGAATGTTCATTATGTGCTATCATAAAGCGCTAATATTCGGCCTATGCACGTTCCCTTGAGGGACAGTTACTACAAGCTAGCCTAACTTACTGGAGAAATTTACATCCATCCATAAGATAAAGTATTCCACATTGAATACTGTCACAAAAAGTTATCAAGAAATTTACTTTTTAAGTCAACTGGAACATGCTACAATAACGAAAATGACTGAAATATATCATAAATTAAATAAAGGTTTTGAGAAACTTACGCCTTACTATTTAAAACAAATTGGAAAATTCTTACATTAATGGCAATACTCATTTAAACATAACGGATTGCACTAAGGAAAGAATGACCACTCATCCATTCTTCCAGTAGTAATTAATTTAAACAGAATACGACCTAAGTCATTCAAATATGAGGAACTCAAAGCCACAACTTATCCAAAATCAAAGCATCGCTGTGACCTGAAGATTCTTCATGTACTCAAGCTTGCAATATCCCGTTAAAATATGCTTTCTCCCAAACTTTCACCTCATCCTAATTCCTCTTTCAGACCCTCTCATCATCTACAAATCTGGTACCCCTTCTTTCGCAACAAAATCTTTATTGGTCTAGAGTTATACTGTCGTAGTTTCGGTAGGGATATAACACATACATATCAACTGACACCTACTACAGTAGTCTCGATATATACGAGATGTGACACATATTCATATCAACTGAGACCTTGTAAGTATTCTCGATGGAGATATGCCTCATTCATATCAGCTGATACCTACTACATTCATATCAATAGAGATAGAACACATTCATATCAACTCAGACCTTGTAAGTAGTCTCTATAGAGGTATGAGACCTTCATATCAACTGACACCTACTACAATAGTCTCGATATATACGAGATGTGACACATATTCATATCAACTGAGACCTTGTAAGTATTCTCGATGGAGATATGCCACATTCATATCAGCTGATACCTACTACATTAATATCAATGGAGATAGAACACATTCATATCAACTGAGACCTTGTAACTATTCTCGATGTAGATATGACACATTCATATCAACTCAGACTTTGTAAGTAGTCTCTATAGACATATGAGACCTTCATATCAACTGACACCTACTACAGTAGTCTCGATATATACCAGATGTGACACATATTCATATCAACTGAGACCTTGTAACTATTCTCGATATACATATGACACATTCATATCAATTAAAACCTACTATAGTAGTGTCAGCAGAGATATACAACAGTAATGTCAATTAAAACCAACTACAGCATTTTTAATATTGAAATTTCAATTACGACCAACTGTAGTAGTCTTAATATGGAGCTCTACAGAAATGTCAATTACGACCAACGGTAGTAGTCTTAATATGGAGCTCTACAGAAATGTCAATTACGACCAACGGTAGTAGTCTTAATATGGAGCTCTACAGAAATGTCAATTACGACCAACTGTAGTAGTCTTAATATGGAGCTCTACAGAAATGTCAATTACGACCAACGGTAGTAGTCTTAATATGGAGCTCTACAGAAATGTCAATTACGACCAACGGTAGTAGTCTTAATATGGAGCTCTACAGAAATGTCAATTACGACCAACGGTAGTAGTCTTAATACGAAACTCCACAGAATTGTAATTATGACCACCTGTAGTAGTCCTATTGTAGAGAACTACAGAAATGTAAATTACGACCAACGGTAGTAGTCTTAATATGGAGCTCTACAGAAATGTCAATTACGACCAACGGTAGTAGTCTTAATATGGAGCTCTACAGAAATGTCAATTACGACCAACGGTAGTAGTCTTAATACGAAACTCCACAGAAATGTCAATTATGACCACCTGTAGTAGTCCTATTGTAGAGAACTACAGAAATGTAAATTACGATCAACTGTAGTAGTCTTAATACGGAGCTCCACAATAATACTAATTATTAACAAACTATATATCAACTATTGTTGTCATAACAGAAGAAAGAATAATTTTCGAACAAGTAAAAAATCTCAATTAATAAAACAGAACCCCCAAAGACGCCTAAAGGGGATGTGACGAAGATACTTATTTTGGCGAACTACCACACCTTGTCATCATTGTCTCCGATATCACATTCCAAACATATCATACTCTTTGTAGCATTTTATATTATCTCTCTCTCTCTCTCTCTCTCTCTCTTATATATATATATATATATAATATATATATATATATATATATATATATACCGTACTGTTTTCTTGACCACAAAATATTAACAAACACTTTTTCTTTTTCTCGGAGTTTGGTCCCTGACCAAACTCCGAGAAAAAGAAAAAGTGTTTGTTTTATATATATATATATATATATACAATTAAAAGAAACGGTCCAGCGGACTTTTTTACAATAAAATAAAAAACGAAGGAAACACACAGAAAGACACAGACATAACTCACATCGATATTTCGACAATCGTCGTCATCAGGAGGTGCGAAGAGCGAAGAGCGAAGAGTCCCGCAGGAAGACAGGGCGGTACTGAACTCGGAAACCGCAGCCAGTACCCCACCACTTACCACCAAGCGGGGGAAGGGAGGGAAGGAAATGAAGAGCCAAATTAAGACGTAAAAGGAACGAGTAAAAATTATAATTATAGAAAATTATAAAAAAGTAGATAAATCAAATTAAAATTAATAAAAATAATAAATAAAAAGTAAAATAAAAAATAATAAATAAATAAATAAAAAATAATAAGTAAATAATTAAAAAATAATAAATAAATAAATAAATCATAAATAAATTATCGGTTGAGGTTGAGTCCGGGGGAAGAGCGAGCATCAAGTAAGCATATGTATGCCTCCTCTGAAGCTCTTAGGGTAACTTTATTGTTGGATTCGGGGATCTGTTTCAGGATCTGAACCCTGAAACAGTCATTGAAACTGAGTCCATGCGAGTTCGCATGGATGGCTACAGGATAGTTACTGCGTTGACCGACTGAAGCCCTATGACCATTCATACGAAGGCTCAACTTATTAGAAGTTAAGCCAACGTAAAAGGAGTCACACTGAGTGCAATCCAGTCGGTAAACACAGTTGCTCGAGGTACAGGAGGAATTGACCTGAACCGGGTAGGAACTATGGTGGAGAGGGGAATCGAAGGAAGGATTAGGATTTACAATCAGGCAAGTTTGACAGCCACGGCGTCCACATTGTTTCATTCCAGGAACAGGATTGGAAGGCTGAGGGGAAATATGAGAGAAAATGCTTTTTAGATTGGCAGGTTTACGGTAGGAAATAGAAGGGGGGTGATTAAAGATGGAAGAAGTAGAAGTAGAAGTAGACAGAATCGGAAAAGACTCCTTAATAACAGCACGAAGCTTATAAGCGCCAGGGAAGTAGGTTGTCAGGAAGAAGGAAGTGTTACTTCTATCCCTCTTGGGTCTGGGTTGGTGGGAGATGTCAGCCGGTAAAACACGACTATCAATGAAGGAGCGAGGATAGCCTCGTTCAGAAAATTTGTCCTTTAAGAGGTTAAGGTGATGTCTGCGGTCTTGGAGATTATTGCAGATATTGTGAATACGGAGGGACAAGGATCGAGGTATAGACTTTTTAACATGGGATGGATGGCAACTATTGTAATGGAGGTACTGTTGGGAGTTGGTGGGTTTTATATGTACGGAAGTCAAGAAGTGTCCATTGTCTAAAGTAACGTCAACGTCAAGAAAGGTGATAAGTCTGTCGGAGGTGTCGTAAGTGAAAGTGATGGAGGAGCAGAAATTTGAAAGGAGTGTAGGAAAAGTTCTAAGTTATGTTTGCCATGGGGCCAAATGAAGAAAATATCATCAATAATGCTTGGTATATCAATAATTGCTTGGTGGTAAGTGGTGGGGTACTGGCTGCGGTTTCCGAGTTCAGTACCGCCCTGTCTTCCTGCGGGACTCTTCGCTCTTCGCACCTCCTGATGACGACGATTGTCGAAATATCGATGTGAGTTATGTCTGTGTCTTTCTGTGTGTTTCCTTCGTTTTTTATTTATTATATATATATATATATATATATATATATATATATATATAACTATATATATATTGTAATCAGGAGAGGACACCAAGCGCACTTGCGAAGCGATGGTGGGAGACGGTCTCAACTCTCCTGATGACAGTTCAACCGAAAATTAGAGACAGTAAGTGTGTTCCTGTCTTTGTTATTTGTCTGTGTATATATATATGAAAAGAAAAGACATAAAAACGAGAACACTTACTGTAATTCAATTATTATTTTCATTTATATATATATATATATGAAAAGAAAAGACATAAAAACGAGAACACTTACTGTAATTCAATTATTATTTTCATTTATATATATATATATTTGTTATTTATTATTTAAATTTACGTTATTTAATTATGTTTTTTTTTATTTTTTTCATTATTTTACCATAAATTACATCCATGACAAGAAGTTTGATCATTCGATTACTTATTTTCTGAATTGTCTCCTCTATTAATCATTGTTATCATTATCACAAGTAATTCATAACTAGTAATTATTATTTCAAGTAAAAATAAATAAAGATATAACACTCAAGCCGGTTACTAGCAAAGTGTAAAATCAAGGAGCAATAAAAACATAAATAAAATTAATGAACAATTGCAAACTGTTTGGACTGAATTAGATATCAAATTGTTTTTGTCTCAATGTAAATATTTGCACTCCGATAAGACCAGTAGTTCTGTTTTCATGTAGCTCTTAATCACTTTACGTTCCCTAGAAAAATGATTCAGTTTAGAGAAAACCAAGATTTCAATTGTGATTCCAATTAAACTGACTGTTCTTATTTAAAATAATGAAATTGCGAATTTCAGAAGAATGCGCAATGATATTATTAAGTTAAGTTAAAGCAGAGTTTGAACTCTGATAAACGGAGTCAAAGTAGGCCATTGTTGGCAACCATAATACTGCTAAGTTGTTTTTTTTACGAAATATAAATGATTTATTATTAATATTTGATTAGATAAGGTCTCGGTTTTAAATGACTTGATGCAGTAAGAGTCACAAGCCTTTCACTATGAGAGCCTTTCATTCAAGGGTCTTTCGATCACGCCTGACCCACAACTGAGATAATGCAATACAAATAGGACTAAAACTACGTGTTTTCTCCTCATTCCGATACACATCTCTCGCAAAACTTTCACCTCATATCAATTGGTTTCCTGGAAACAATTCCTGCTCTATCAGAGTTTTCGAGTGAAATCTCTTAACTTCAAGTACTAGGAACAAATAAATTAATACAAACAGATTTTTTTTTGTGACTTATTAAGTAACTTTGAGTTTAGTCAAAAGACCCTCAATACTATTTGTTAACCGACCTCTTTAATACTAAATAACAGCCATCTAATGCTAGTAATTTAGAATGAACGAGTGTAAAGTAAAGGTTGTGAGGACTTTAAAGGACATAGGTAGAGAGGCCTGAGAAGATTGAAAAGAAGAGAGACAAGGAGAAGAAGAGTGAAAGACAAGGGACTGGGAGTGAGAGAGGAAGAACGAGAGGCAAAGGGAGAGAGATTAGAGGAAGAGGGAAGTGAGGAAGACATAAGAAGAGGAAGAGAAAAAGAACGATGACAGGAATAGGGGTGACAGACTTAAAGTGTCTAGGAGAAAGACGAAGTGGGAAGAGAGGGATACAATCAGAGAGGGGGAAATTAGAGAGGTACTAGGAATGAATAGAGTGAGAAAGCAGAGGGATAAAGATTGTTTTATGTCAACTTCACTGAAAAATAAAAGTGAAATAATGTTGATGCGTATTGCTTACACATAACTGAATAGAGGATAATAATTTTAAAACTTTTTTTGAATCAATCACATTAACTCGTGATTATGATAAACATCTTTTTTTTCATTTTTTTATTCGATCCCCTAGCGGGTGATAACGTCAGCCGTTACCACCTTTTTCTTTGATCGGTGATTCTACAGATTCTACATTGGAATCCTAAATTTTGCCTAACTCAAGTAAATTTCAAGTACGGTCCAGGCTCGGGACCAATGGCTTAATGTTCTCTCCGAGGGACGACGTACTCTGATTTATTTTACCTCCCGTGTGAATAAACCGAGGGTCAAGTGGGAATCGAACCCCGGACTACCAGCCCAGAGTCGAGTACGTCAACCACTGGGCTAATATGGTCCTCATAAACAACTTTATAAAGAGTAACACTATAAAATGCACTCATTATAACATTAATATCATGAAGTTATAGTTGAAGAACAATCTGAACAAAATAAAGTTAACTAAGAGGAACAAAACCCAAACATTAAGTGATTAATATGAACATCTGAGTTTTATGGAAGTCATCAATAATTTGAAATATATGTATGTAGGTGATTCTTAACCACCTCATTAGGCTAACCACAGTGAATACGTATAGAGATCCAACTATAGATGCAGAGAGAGAGCGAGGGGGGGGGAGATAAAGAACGCTAGTGTAGAGATAACAACAATATGTGTGTGAGAGAGGGGAGGAAAATAAGGTGCAGACGTAGAAAGGAAGGGAGATATGACAGAGAAAAGGACTAAATCGGAGATAAAGGATGAATAGCGATTAAGCGAGAAAAAAGTATCAGAGGAGGAAAGGAGAGTATCTGATATGGGGAAAGGAAAGAATGAAGAGATAGAGGAAAAGGAAAAGAAAGATGAAGTGAGATGAAAAATGATAGAGAGAAGGACATAGTAGGAATAGGAGCTACGGTTGAGAGATTTTATCGCTCTATGGTTTTTACGGTTATTGCACTTTACATGAATTAACTTAACATTAATTAGTATATTTTTACAGTTATTACAAATACTAACACACTAATAATACCAATACAATAATTTCAAAAACAACCATAATTTTGATTGATATCTTTTATATAGCAAGGCATCCTTAAAAAAAAAATTCAAATAAAGAAACACAATTGAATAATCATTCAAAACTAGTATTCAAGAAAGAACTTTTCAACAATAACGACAAAGAAAATAGAAAATATTTCACAATTGAGGTATTTTGCAGAGTGAATAAATTTCCTTAAGGTGTTTTCAGTTGGTTAAAGCGAGTTGGAAGGTGATTTCTATCACTCCCATCTAAACTCTAACTGGCTTAATCTTAACTTTCAAAGAGAAAACTTTTTGACTACATTAAGCTTTATACACCGTACACGCTTCTTGCATGTACGATGAATGTAACTATAACTTCCCCAGTGACATTTTCGAATTAAAGAATAAACATATAATAACAGTGAATTATTGTGATGAGTATGCGAAATCTAATGGGATGATTAAAGGTATAATCAACACTTGGACAAAACGTAAAGCCGTTCGTTCTGAATCTGTAGGATGTCAGGCAATCCTTAAAGATCACTACTCTGACTAGATTTAAATCAGAATTAGAATTCGACTCCCGAATCGAGCTAACTCTAAAATTTCACCTTCATAACTATTTAGATATAGACCAATTAATAGGTGTCGATTAAAAAATGAGGCGCAGTTTCCTGCACAAACACCGAAGGCAAAAGTCAGTAAGCCTTACAAACAAGCAATCACGGTAAACTGTTCATTTAACCCAACTTAATAATAATCATTATTTACAAATAAAATATTTAATCTGCCATTGGTAAGAGAACCCGATCACGTTTGATCACCACTGTTACATTTTTTTTAAATATATAGTTTCATAAAAGAATGACAGCACTTGAAAAAATAATCTAGTATACGTATGAACATCAAAGTCTAAGCGAAAGTAAGAAATTCAAAAATACAACTCAGATATTTCAACTAAAACAAGTTTTCGTTGGAGTCTGGGTCTTTGTTTGGTCAGCCTTCGTTCAAACTATTTCTATTACACATGTTACTGTCAAATCTTGTTGGCGTTCAACCTTTGTTGAAGAGCTTTGTCCTCCTTCTCTGTTTATATAGTTTATTAAAAACCAAAGTGTCTTCAGCATTAACTATCTTTTCAAGTAAGCGTTCTTTTCTCCTAAACACTTTTCAATGTTTCATTGTCAACTGCCAGACAAAATCACCCAGGGTAATAGTATTCTAAAGCCCTTTTACTAAATTTTAACAAACTTTCGACCTCTACAGTCATCTTCAGGTCTATATAAGTTAAAGTTTACAATTATAATTGGACTAAAAGGAATAATACTAAAATGAAAGTTAAGAAAACAAGACTAAAACTACGCAGTTATAAAATGTAATGAAATAAGAACCACACAAGTCATAGCGCATCCAAGCAGTCAGTAGGTCAACTAGCAGAATCACTAATGATAAATTGAGGATTAATACTAATAGAACCAGGAATGACGAACATTTCGTTAACTTGACAATTGTGTGAAGAACATTTCTATTTAATACAGGTTTGTTCTTAGTGCTAAGAAATAGTTCCTTTTAGTAGTATTTCCCTTGCCAGACGAGCACCATTTTCTTATTACATGTGGTGCTCCAGCAGATAGATGAAGTGTAAGACGCCTTAAACTTTAAAATTAAGAAAGTTTAAGCTTCTTGTTAAGAAGTTAAGGTAAGAAGGTTTTTTAAAAAAAAAAACCTTAAACAAATTACTTCTAAATATATGAAATTTTAGTCGAAGTATCCAAAAATAAAATAATAAAAAATCTATTTTTTTGTTCAGGACTTCTACCTGAAGAAGAACTTGAAGAAAGACTAATATCAATATGGATAGGATATCGTTAGGTTCCTTAGTTCTGTCAAAAGTATCTTAGGATGAGAGGAAGGAAGGGGAAGAGCAGAGACAAATGAAGGTTTGTTAGGAGGGATGATGGAAACAGTGAAGGTTGGACAACGTCGGTAGTTGGCAGGGTGAGACCCAGAATAATCTGCACAGTGATCCGTGTTCCAGGAATAGGGTTGAGACCTTGGGTACTGCAGACAGCGAAGGGTAGACCCACAGAGGTCTAACTGTGTCACCCAGTCATCTCAAACAAAGGAAGGAGAGAGGTACAGTTTATCCTTAGCCCTAAAACCTTTGCAAACAGCAAAGCACAAACAAATTTGTGAATTCTATATCTACTTCAGAAAATTGTACTTTCAGAAACACTTTTAACTTTAATGTAGATACTGTAAAAAAATGTTCCATAAGATACAAAGATCAAATCAGAAAGTGACTTTTATATAAATAGATTATTTCGCAATAATAACAATATTACGACAAATGAGATTTGCTGGGCCAATTGGGATTTCGTTAGGCACTCAATGCTTGATGTTAATTCTATTACTGACAGCAGCAGAGAATTCCTCGTAGAAAGTCATTTGAATATCATTTTATTTTTAATCAGATTTATGGACGCTAATATATATTCATATATGTACATATACTATTCTGAAAAGCTGTTTGTAGTATTAACAATTTATTTATTTCTGGGAATGGTTCACAAAGTAATTCACGGCAGAAGCATTTTAATTTGTGCGACATAAGTCAAATTTAATTTTCAACTAACTGATTCAAACAGTTTCACTCGAATAATCTAGTTATAAACCTTGCTATGAAACATCAATCATGCCTTACACATCTACGGCAGACCACCCAACTGAGTTTCTTTTGAATTCACCAAAATGGATGGGCGAATTAGGAGAACACATAACTGAATCAGCAGTCGACATGCTAAAGTCACAGTGAGCTATGCGATTTTGAGTAATATTAGATATAAAGTATAAAAAGAATGTATGGTAAAAATATAATCATTAAATATAAATATTGTGGGAATCAATAAAGGTCTACGATTATAACTGTTTGTAAATTCGTTAAGCAGTAAACACTGAATATGCGATCAATATACATAGCAGATTTATCAAACTAACCTCATTATTGACACTCATGCATGAATTGATTCAAACAGCTGATCACCACTCACCTGAAACAAAACCATTGCATTAGTTGGACATAACAACGACTATAACTATTATATGGTTAGCATGCTTCCCTTTTGTAAAAAAAATTGTTGCTGAACTCCTAGCAAAGGTAATTCTATAAATTAATTATCACTAAGTGGCATAATTGAAATTAATGGAAAGGGTGTAAATTGTAATTAATTGAAAAGGCCATTGGATTCAATAGACGTTAACGTTATTGCATTAATAACCTCCTTACAGTTGAGATGCATCGATCGACCGCCGAACTGACAAATTGACAGTATTAATGATAACTTGACAGTAAAGCATGAGGCACTACAGCACTATCAATGACTAGTGGTCGAGTGTTAAGTTAAAATTTTCATATAAATATAAATAGGAGTAGGTGGTTAAAAGAATTGACCTAATTCGGTGTGTAGGTGGGGTAGAGCTGGGACAAAAGCAATAAGTTGAAAGGAATGAATAGGATTGACAGAGACAAATGCAAAGCACTCATGGGACACTAGCCAGGCAACAATGCCGACCGGCTGTTACCGACTGTCGACAAAATTACGTCGCATCGTCGAAATCGCGGAAATTAAAATCAAATAGCTATGTCACACTACATCACCGACAATGAATTAGCCATTTCACAAACCAATATATTTTCTTTTGTCTCTTAACAACTGACCGTATTGAGGTTAGAGCGAAGTTTCTACCAATAATGTTCAATACAATTTTATTTAAAATTAAACAAAGCGCAAAATTTATGTTTAACAACTTTGTTATTCAATATTACTATGGTTACACTGAAGCTTAACCATCTTGTGGCCACGCAATTTGCGATTTCCTCGGAGTTACACGGTTCACCATAAAAACAACATCTTAAATGCTACATGGCTAAGCATATAAAGAACCTCTCAGAGTAGCATAGGTCACTACGCAATTAAGATCTTCAGTTATTCGTAGTTCACTCTATTACCAACAACCTCATGAGTGCGATTACATCCGATGCTTAAGCAAGTTTCATCATATTTCTACAATATTTCTAAATATAAGGAAAATCAAATTAAAAACTATCAGACTAATTTAGCTCCTTGGAACATCAGTGTACCAGCAATCTCTCTAATTGAAAACTTAAAAATCAAAAGCGTCTGAACACCAAAATCTTTGTTTTTAGGATCTTGGTAATATTCGTATAAAAAAGTCAAAATGATTATTTTTCTTAGATCTTAGTTATTTCCAACATACTTTACTTGTCTATCAAACTACTTGATTACTATGACGACTTAATTGTGCCGTTATGAACTTGAAGCATCGCAGGAGGGATCTAATACCGACGGTGCGATATAACTTGACATCAAAGCCTACCAAAGGGATATGTGTAGCATCAATGATGTTTAAAAATCAAATCAGATATTTAACAGTATTTTGATCAATCGATAGATCATAGACCCAGACAGATTGATTGTACCAGCCAATTGGTCAATTAGGCGCGTTAGCGTATATCATAACCAGGCCTATATATATATATATATATATATATATATATATATGATTAAACCACAATAAAATGGATAAACCTTGACAATAAGAATTGGGAACGAACAAGACTAAGATCTTTCAACAAAACCATATAGATCATCAGTTGGGTTTTTGACTCTGACGAAGACCGCTTGTTGCGGTTGAAAGATCTTAGTCTTGTTTTCCCATTCTTATTGTGGTTTAATCATTGATTGTTGTTTCACGTGTTTATGTGAAATCTTTATATATATATATATATATATCATAACCAGTTGCTCCTAACGATATGTTTTGGTCGGATAACAATTAAACCCAAATAGTTATTAACGTAAACCCTTTTTATTGCTGCTGGTGGTGCTTTATAGATCCTATTGAAACAACTAACTCCAAAAAAATTTGGCACTTAGCCCTTTTCTCTTACAACTCACTCACTCCCTATCTCTCTCACTAATGGGTGTTTGTACACTACAACCTACAAAGCCCGCTATAAGGTCTCCAAGGGTTACCTTAGATATATTTCCGAGAATTTCTAGCCATAAACAAAAAAAAAATTAAACCTTAGTTTAATAACCAAATGAAGGCACCAGTGAAAGGAAGATTCCTTCCAATGTAAAATTATCAGTCGTGATTACTTACAGCTGTAAACAAGACGACGAGAAAGGTTTGTGGCCTGTCAGGCAATCCGCGTTTTTGGGGCTGGAGGCGGCGGGGGAGGGGATAAGGACCGGCCTTGGGTGAAGGTCGGAGAGGCACCTGCCGTAACGGGACGGCCGACTAGCGGGTAGGGTAATGGACTGGCGTTTTCTAAGCTTGCCGAAAACACACCATGTCTTCTTTATGCAATGATGGCAGGGCAGGCGAAACAAATTATCGCACCGGATACCAGTGATGAAAAAGTGTTCTCGCTATAAAGAGCATATGTACCGGCCTTCCAATTTAATATGATCTGAATATTATATGATGAACATCATAAAGTTTTTACTATGAAAAAATACATAACTTAAGAACATAATAAACTTTACAAATAAAATAAAAGATGCTTCACCTTTGTTTACATTACTTCAAACCAGAATCTCTACTAAAAATCAGTGCTCCTTCGAATACATGAGTTGTTTAAATTTACTGTAGGAACATAGTAATTAAGTAGATTAGCTGAATTAATGCGCTAAATGGGCACTGAAGTAAGAAACCTCTGAAGTTCAGCTAAGTGGATAAGGTCGTAAAGGTCATCATTCTCCTAAAACACTGACGGTACTTAATATTCTTGATAGCTCTTCCTTCCTGAGAGAGACCCACTGGCACCACATTACGATGTTTCTAGTTAGACAACCAGTCGATGGTCGTTTCAATGTGCTCGCCATGTCGACGTAAGGGATGACACTGGACTAGTCAGAAGTGCGAGGATGATCCCCCCTGGCGGCCACACAGGTGGATTAAATTAGCACATAAGCCCTAGTAGCAAGAGACCCAGCGAAGAAACGCCATATCGTTCAATTTGTCGTAGCAGATGAATGCTACCTTACAATCCGGGTCACGGCTCTCGGACAATATCTCGCGAGAGAATATTGTCTGCTCTTAATTAAACCATTGGTCATACATTACCTTACTAATTCTGTTAAACTAAAGAACAACCAGGGTTGATCACTGATAAGTCACTGATAAAAAAAACTACAACCAAAGGCCAGTAATACTTTAATAAAGAAATCCCAGTAAAACCTGCAATTCAAAAATACTAGCTTTAATACAACATTCGTGTGTTTGAGCTTTCAGTTTATTCTGATCCAAGCAAGCCAATGGCCAGTTTATTTTGAACATTTACTGTTTCAGAAAATCAGATTCGATACAAAATACTTACATCCAGACTACATCAGAGGTAAAAATATTGCAGAACTGAAGTTTATTAATTGGAGATGTTATACATGTTCCTGGCTTCATACAGAGTCGGGACAGACAACTTTCCAAACTCTCTACTAGACAAGAGGAATATTAGTAATGTACCATCCCAAAGAAACCATCTAGAGCCAGAGCAAACTAGCAACTAGAGAACTAGAAAAATACCAACATTATTTATATTTTACATGTGGCTCAATGAACATTAACATTGAGTAGTAAAAATATCGATGAAAGTAATAACGGAATATAAATCACTATTACAACTTTCAACCAGCATTAATAGATCATCATGCCCCTCAAGTACTAGAGGTACATAGTCGTATACAAACATTTAGTATGTTTAATGATAATTAACAACTAAGGTGTACGTTTTGGCCCATAGGTTTCAAATAAAACTGTAGTATGTGTTATGAAAAGGATTTACTCCATGTAATACGTAATGCCAGCAATAATCACCCTAGCAAGTCGATCATTGATGAAAGAGAGTTTCTCAAAAGACAATAAGATTGAATGATTCTAATTGAATCAAAGGACTGTCAGAATCAAACAGAGCCGACTAGCGTAGCGCCTTACAAGGAACTCAAGGACTTCGTGATTAACGCCTTGCATTAGAAATTCAATACACAATAACACCTCTTCGTATTGTATCAAATTTATCTTGGAAATTAAAATGATTGCTTTTAAATTCAAATGTCCTATTTGGAGACCAAACTATAGATTACATTTGTCGAAAATGAAAAACACAAAACTAACGGACACGGCATCACTTAGCAGAAAGGGTGATAGGGCGGACTAGTGTTTAGCACGCTCATCAGTGGTCTCTTGAATTCAACTATTGACTGATTTACAGTAAAGTAAGTATTGTCAAATTGAACAGTAGTCTGTCTTCTCATGTGAATTTATTCATATATATTCACATATATTCATTCATGAAATATGAAAGTGAAACATTCGAGGTCGAATAGAACTATATATATAGCCAGCCATTAGTTCATTATTGCGGAATTATGGTATAGCTATGATAGGGAAAGGCAGTAAGTCAATTAAAATAGTAAATTACTTCGTCTTGGCATAGTTGTTTTCAAGGTCGTATGGTATTAAACACAAGAGGTTATAAACTGGTCCGTACTATTTCCAATCACTTGTCGTAGAAGCAAGTCACGATGTGAAGTAATGATCTGTTAGGGTGAGCTGGTGAAGATTGATAATCGAATTGGGAGTCTCACGAGCAGATTCGGATAGATAGGCAGGTTTTTGTCCAGATTAGTTATAACTCCAGTCAAGTAGATTTCAATAGATTAGCATCTTAAGTGATAAATAAATGGCACTTCAAAATGTTGCCGAATTCGAGTTTATTAAATTGAAGTCGTTATACAATTTCCAGACACCATGCTGAGTCGGGACTTTCCAACCTCCCTGATAGGCAAGAGGAATATCAGTAATGTATCACCTTAAAGAAACCATTTAGAGCCACAATAAACTAACAACTCGAAAAGTAAAAGAATTTCAACAGGGTTTTCATTTTAAAAGTGCTTTAGCGAACATTAGCACTGAACAGAAAGAATATCGCTGAAATATAGACTAAATTAATAACGGAATATAAAGCACGATTACAAATTTCAGCTGACCTACTACAAAGGAGTTCTTCTATAATATGGGAACATTTGCCTTTTTCATAAACTGAACTCTGAACCAAGCAAGGAAGGTATAGGTCAAGGCCGAACTAATGACCCCCATCGACAATTTCCTTTACTGCATGAGAAGGAAAATAAATTTACAAAGAAAGGTAAGTGAGGTAAAATTTTTTCCTAGATGTACTATGAAGGTATTAATTGAATGCTGATCTGGAGTCTCAAATGGGACAGATCATATTTAACATGGGTTTGGTACGGATGACCCAGTCACCAATGAATTTAACAAGTATGAAACCTCGATAGAACACAATTGGAAAAACAACTTTAATATTTCCACATTCAAGTCACTGTAAATCAACATCAAAGAAATTTCATAATTAACCTCGAGATCGCAGCTCGCTTTAAACCGTACTTACTCAAACCGAGTATTCCATTGATCTGCATAACATCATTCCAGACACCTTCCCAATAAACTACTAACTAAAACTAACAGCTCCCTAAATTCCAAATTAATTTCCAGCTGATATTTCTCCACTTGGGAGATGGACATTTTTTTTTTACCTCAAACAGGGTGTGTACTCCGATCAATAGCCAAAATTTAGGGCTCACAATTAATAAACTTAAGAAATGTTAAAAAAGAACCCAAAAAAAGTAATACGACAAAACGTAATACTACAATTTACTGTATATTATATAAAATCAGTATTTTTTCATGTGAAAGTATTGGTTTCAAAGCTATAAATAGCAGTCCAAAAAGATTTGAACATCAATTGTCAATTGATATTCAAAATGCGTAACACAATGAATTTCGTAAGCCTTTCGACTTAAGTCCATTCGGTCATTGATATTCTAAAAGGGCTTTACCAAGTATTCTATATATTCCTATTCAGGACCATCGCTGTAATGTATCTAGTGAGCTCCTAAAATGACGATATCCCTAACTCGTGAAATATTGAAAATCAAAATACCCCCTGAGTATAAAATATTCCCGTGATTTTTAGGAGTTTACCTCGTAAGTTCAATACAACAGTAGAAGGTTGTAAATTGCCAAAATGAAATGTACTTCAATAAAGAGATCAAGTATTGAAAGAATTTCATTAGAAAGAAAGAAAGAAAGGAGAGATAAAGAGAGAAAGAAATAATGATAGAGAGAAAATATAAGTATTCAAAACTGATATTTCAGCCTCCTTCACAGGTGTAGGGTAAAAAGTTAATGAAATGGTCTCCACATATAAAAATTTAATGGTATAAACAACGCGTTTCGAACACGTAGTGTTCTTCCTCAGGCATTAACTAAGGGTGAGTGTCGGTGGTACAACTGTTCACAGGTGTACGAATTAGAGAAAAAAACAGAAATCATACAATATTAACAATTAAATATACATTAATAGTTGAAAAATTATATAACATAAAGAATAATAGAACTGGTAATATACAGAAAACAATTTATAGAATTGAAGACGACCTTATAAGTGACAGTAAGAAGCAACAAGCAGTATATTCTGAAGCGACTAGTGCCTGATGCTGAAAATGACTACCTTGATTGCATCGTTTTGACTCTTTAAATGATTTAAGAATTTTTAAATGGGCTTTAAACTATTAGAGGATCCTAAATTTTCTGGAAAGCTGCAATCTTCATGGTCTCTGATTTGAACTAAATGATGAAAATATTTACAGAAACCATGCGTTCAGGCTTGAAGGAACATCATACAAATCAATGGCAGGAAAAAAAAACCTTAAATTGAAATGAGCGTAGAATAGTTTGTGGCCAGCTAATGATGGTCTTTAAGCATGGTCGGTGTGTTCTTATAAACACAGCCCTTTCACGTATCCTATATAGGTCATATTTAGAAAGGTTACATTGTTTTGCTGGTGAAACTCAACCCCCATCCTCTGCATAAACAATATGACCTGCTGTAAAGGAACTTTTCATTTTTTTGATGCAAGTCCATAGGCGATTAATAATAAAAGTGAGTTTCAGCCCAGTTAACGCTGATAGGAGAGAAGTAGACGAGGTCTGGACTAATATGGAGAGAGAGGAAGACTAACTACCTGCCAAATAGACCTTGTCTCTCGATCAGGAGAAACCTCCCAAACAGTCTGCTGTATATTTTTAGTCTATTTGAACCAGGGTGGATTAGGGCGAACAGGCTACATCCAGCCCAAAGAGGGTCATACATAATCAGAGAAAATGAAACCAGAGATAAGTAAGCAACAGACAGCAGTCAACATGCGGCCAAGGAAAGCAATGTTTATCATATGATGTGCCAACTCATCATCCATTATTAGTGCATTATTGAACAGGAACTTATTCAGAAAGCGGTACACGTGATTCTTGCAAACGTGATTATATTTAAACATAGACGAAAAAAAAATTAACAATGTTTAAACAAAACAATGTTTTACAGTAAGATAAAATCTAATTCACTATAATAGACAAATGTTTTGAAATAACAATATAGATCCGGACCATGAAGCGTAAACAGAGATCACTACAGCGTGAAACGTTGATTCACTTCCTTTCATTGTTGTTGGAACACAAAAAGAAAGCAATAAACGTTTATCCGAATAGAGGGAGTGATGAATCTGTTTGTTGAACACGCCGAGTTATAGTTATTAAAGAGGACAGGGCAGATCAATAGGGGAAGTGAGTGAGATTAGGATTATCGTCTGTAGTCAAGCATAACTTGACTTGGGAGGCCGAGATGGAGATAGCTGTTCCTAAACAAGCAAGGCTACGTGACGCTACAATTCTAACTGCAATTCTGATATGGGTGTCCCCATAACATCTAAGCCAAGCACAACTTAAAAACTAGGACACTTTCAACCAAGTACAATATTGCCTTATTCATTCAACAACATGTTTCTAAGTAATATTAAATAGCCAGGTTTTTTTTCCAGGTATAGAACTACAGACCTGTTTTTTATCCCATCGAAACATATATCAACTTTGCCAGTCTTAAATAATTTGTAACTGCGTCATATTTCAGTCTAACGTATTAATAAGAAAAATTATTCAGAAAAAAGAAAAATATTAGTCGGTGGATACAAAGCATTGAAAAACTAAAGCACAAAGATCAAACATAAAGTGTTTGTAATAATTTCATTTTATCTTATATTAAAACAAAAACACCCTTTTAGTATTAGATACATTATGCAAAAAATTACTACAAAATTACAAAATCAAAATACAGAGAGAAGAGGGTTGGAGGGTTTATAATATATAATTTATTTCATTACATGATGAACACAAAGTGTTCGAAACGCGTTGTTGTTGAATAAAACTTCATTTGTGTGGAGACTTTTGTTTGTTTATCTATTTTTACCTCAGTATAATTTATTTATATTCTTTTTCTCAACACGGTATTTTATATTCAGGAATGAAAAAAATTAGTTTTATTCATTATGGGAAATTTTATTTATTAATTTTACATTGGTACTTCTTAATTTTATTTCCTTAAAGCCTGCTCTTTTTACTTTATTAGTTTACTTCCCCTATTGGTAGGGTTGGTAGACTTAAATGGTGAGATAGTGATAGAGAAAGTAAGAGAAAGATATGATATAGAGGGTGAGGGATGAAGAGAGAGTGCCATAGATAAAGGGAGGGGTTGGAGGGGAGGAAAAGAAATGAAGAAGTTCTCCTAAATGAAGTAATATATACTTTCTTCCATACTTCTCCAAATGTCATACTGACATGTGACAAAAGTTCTCTACAACAGAATTTGTACACATTTCCAAAGGCAATTAGCGGATTCGCCCACCTGTCATTCATGATTTGAAAGTGACAATAACGGTTGGCTAATATAGGAACAGAAATCGACTGGTCACTCACCCAGTTGACATACTCCTTAACAAATTGTTTTGTTGAATGCTCACAGTCATAGTATTTTAGTGTTCTAGGGGTGTTTACACCCATTTCTTAGTTATAAGAAATTTACCCTATCAAGTTGTTTTATTTACATCATTCGGATCCTCAAATATAACCTCTCTGAAGTTCATTACAGTAGGCATTTACAAGTACCTAGTGTCGTACAGTTTCGGGACTGAGAGCGGAGAAGAGATTTCAAATCTAGAAAGTGGAAAATTCAATACCGTGATCAGGATTTGAGCCCGAATATACAGTACTTGATGCAAGCACACTACTGTAACCTCCAAATTCCACAATATGGAATGATTATGGAATCACCTTCATAGTAACGCATTAAATTTATTATGGCAGCAGATCTAGCGGTCCTAGTCGCAAAATTATTCCAGTAGTATTACAATCAATCAATCATGTTTAACTGACAATTACTACTAAACATACCAACCGTCCTATAGCGAACTTAGTACGAAGTGATAACGCGAGTGACTCCTATATTTCTTACCATTACCCATTTAATATTTTCTTTCATATTTGTTTTAGTCAGTATGTTTCATATATATGTATAAAAAGATTTCACATAAACACGTGAAATAACAATCAATTAACAAACCACAATATGAAATAGGAAAACAAGACTAAGATCTTTCAACCGTAACAGCGGTCTTCGTCATAACTACATTGACAAAAAGAACACAAAGAAATGAAACAGAAACTCTCTACTTCTGTTACTCACACACTCACACAAACTCACTAGTAGTGAGTTTCTGTTTCATTTCTGCTTGTTCTTTTTGTCAATCCAGTTCATTTAGTTCGTGGAATCGTTTAATTAAATTGTGTTCAAAAGTTTCAAGTGATTATATATATATTTTAAGGATATATATACATATATACAAAACTAAACTTTATCAGAACTGACCGAGTCCCGATAAAGTTTAGTTTTGTTTCTATTCCACGGTTGATACTTTTATCAATATTTATATTCATATATATGGATATTATATATTATTCATATAGTTTCTCAAGCAGTGATTATTCAAAATATTAATATACTCATCAAGGATTAGATCCAAATTAATAACAACTTATTTGAAGCCGACGTTGAAAATATACATTTCATACATACAAAGTACATATTTTTATATACATATAATTAAGCGTTTATAGTCAGTTATAATTTAAAAACTTAAGTGTTAAAGTTCCCTTAAATGGTAAGTATATAAGTGTACTTTAACAGTAGAACTGGCTTTTGTGGTAATTAGTCAAAATCTCGGGAAATAATATAAAATAAGTACCCGGAAGTTCAGTGATAAAAAGACGGCCTTAAGAGAAAAACATAGACTAATGAATTGGTTGGTTGCACATATTGTATAGTTAAAATATTATTTTGAATAAAAAAAATGTTGGAATGTGATTAAAAATTAATTTAAAAAGAATTCTATAAGAAAAATAAAAATTATTATTACCACAAATTACCACTAAAGCGGTTTTGCACAATTAACAAAAAGGAAAAATATAACAGGCAACAGTTGTAGTGAAATGTATCGCAAACAATTAGTCATCTAAAAAATCAATTGACGAAACGAAACGCGACAAACGGTTATTCAAAGAAACTTATTTTCGTGGTATGATTAGAAGGACTACAAGTCCATTCTGCGGAATATCCATAGATGAAAAGTTGAGTCTGTATCAATAGAACGAAGATTTGATATTGCCTATTAAAGAAATAGGAAGGATGCGATTATAATGCAGAAAGGAGTCCGAGTGGGAAGTGCAGTGGACGGAATGACGTGGATGACCGGAGATACGGAGCCAGCCATGTAAAAGAGACCTTTACTTTCTCCCTATCACATCTTATCGCTTATAATCCATTACAAAGTCCTGAACATCACTCGCGTACTCCAGAAACGTACTAAGGACTCTGAACGTCATTTACCTCAATCACAAAGGTATACGACTTGAAAACTCCATATACACTGCTCTAAAAGTCAACATGATTTCAAAAATGAAGCAAAAGTTTAATACTATTTTTTGCTTCAATACTGTACTTAATATTTAAATTTTCATTCCACTAGGCACCATCACATACAAACTAACTCCAAAGATTCAAATGAATGACTTCTTAAAAGTACTAACCCTTACTAGGGAATATCAGCCGCTAAAGCAATTTTACGTTCATGGTAAGGATTCTTACCAACAAAATACCAGTTAATACTCGTACAATTAATCTACAACTGCAAATTACTGTGTTTTTTACAACTTTGCTACTGTATAATTTGCTACTAAGTAATAGATCGGCTACAATTTGATAAAAAAAAAAACGATATCTACAAATATGGTGATTTCAGTATACATACATATACATTTGTTATAACAATTCAAAATTGAAGAAAAGTAGCACACAAAGTAAAGAAACACACTAAGAAACTCAAATTTTCGGGCAATCTGTCTTCAGGAGGAAAGAGAAAGGGAGATAAAGCACGTTGTAGACGCAAGAGCTAGTCACGCAACGGTAGTCTATAACGTGCTTGGTCTCCCTTTCTCTTTTCTCCTGAAGACGGATTGCCCGTAAATTTGAGTTTGTAAGTGTGTTTCTTTACTTTGTGTGCTACCTATCTTCAATTTTGAACTGTTATTGTGTCCAGTTTGGATCGTCCCTCCATTTATCAAGTGAATTATATATTTATTATATATATAAATATATAATCGTTTATATATATATATATATAAACAGTAGCAGTTTGCTTCTCAACGCGAGTCCTTCACAATTCTTCCTGATGACGACGGATGTCGAAATATCGAAGTGAGTTCTGTAGTGTCTTTCTGTGTTCTTTTCTATGTGTTAAAGTGACTATTGTCCACACGGACCTTTCATATTATTCGAAGTATATTATATAATATTATATTATATATATATATATATATATATATATATATATATAACTAAAGTTTATCGGGACTCGGTCAATTCTTCAGGTTCAAATTAAACTCTCAATACCAACGTTTCAGTTTTTATTTAAAACCTTTTTCATAGGCCTATAAAACAGAGGAAATATAAGAAATAATTCAATTATTCAAAAATCAAACATACATACAAAGAGCAATTAGTTACAATTAAGAAATTACAATAGAAATTTTGACAATAGGTTAATGAGAGAACTTACATAAGTATACATTTTGAAACAGAAAAACTAAGTATTACATTACAAATTATTTCTCTGTCAAAAATAAGAAAAATAGTCTGTGAATTTCAACAACAACTATCTAGTTTGAATGAACACGTGACACTGAACTGAAATAAGCAAGCAAGTTAACCAAATTTCACCAGACAACCAAAAAGTCACTAAAACAATTTTTCATCGATCAACAGTGTTTAACCGTTTAACGTAACACACCCGAATGAATACTATTTAAATCTGAAATGTCACTTCTATAATTATTTGAATTATTTCTTATATTTCTTCTGTTTTGTAGGCCTATGAAAACGGTTTTAAATAAAAACCGAAACGTTCGTAATGAGAGTTTAATTTGAACCTGAAGAACTGACCGAGTCGCGATAAACTTTAGTTTTGTTTCTATTCCACGGTCGATACTTTTATCAATATATATATATATATATATATATATATATATATATATATATATATAAATCAAAATATTAAAACTGTCCAAACCGGACAGATATATAAATGAAAAAAGACAACAAATAGAAGAAGCGAGAAAACTTACTGGGTCGATATTTCGAACTGAAGTTCGTCGTCAGGGAGAAGAAGGGAAGAAGAAGGGAAGAGGAAGAGGCACGTGCGTCCACTCGTACAAGCAGAGGGCGACTCATATATATATATATATATATATATATGAAATGTGCAGCAGCCTCTGCATTAACAACCTTTTTACTGATAGCCATAAATTATGGAAATTACCTCTAGAGCAAAGGACGATTGTACGAAAAATAGAGGCTATCAGTAAAAAGGTTGTTCATGCAGAGGCTGCTGCACATTTCAATTCAATCTGTATCCAAGAAGACCTGCTGCCCACTTATATTAATATATATATATATATATATATATATATATATATATATATATATATATATAAATCTTTCACATAAACACGTGAAATAACAATCAATGATCAAACCACAATAAGAAATGGGAAAACAAGACTAAGATCTTTCAACCGTAACAAGCGGTCTTTGTCAGAGTCAAAAACCCAACTGTTGGGTCAGTTGGGTTTTTGACTCTGACGAAGGCCGCTTGTTACTGTTGAAAGATCTTAGTCTTGTTTTCCCATTTCTTATTGTGGTTTGATCATTGATTTATATATATATATATTCACAATAAGAATACAGCTATACTGCAAAACCTTGGTAGAAATGTTGTTTCTTTTATTTACAATGTTTACATATTTCTAAAGCAGTTACTCCTCTTGCAGACCAGCTTCACCTTACAAAGTACTAAATAATGATTACAACAAGCTAACAAATTACACTTACTACTTTATAGTACTTTAGTAGAACATTTTCACTTCTAGAAATCACCAAAAGACTAAACCATTGAAATATATTTGACATTGATATCTGTCTTTTATTATATAATAATGCAGTTCCTAATATTCTGCAAGCTAACTGAAATTAAGAATAATTACAATGTTAAGGAATAGGATTGTCTTCTTGAAATATTACGGCTTGGAGAAGTTTATCGATGTTTCGTCGAGTACTTTGAGCTTTACGAGATTACTAATACAACAAAGAAGAGTCATTCCAGATGACAGAATTGCAATTCACCGTGAATCGTAAAGATTGTGCAATCATACATGCTTACACCTAACAACACTAACAGAATTTTAAACACTGAAAAACAAAATGAGCATCGCAGTACAATTGAAGCATACGTAATCAACTCAAGCAAAACACAAAATACAACTGTCGTTCATTCTATCAGTTTCTTGAATTATTGATTCAATTTGTTACATCCACTGCAGATCGATAATGATTATTACAATTTTAAAACTATATTTTTATAAAAGGCAATTATTGAAAATTTACATGTCGAAATCATTTTATATAACCATTTTGTAACAACATTACTTATTCTTCCTATTGCAACATGTTTCGATTCTCCTAGAATGTTTTTACTTCAGATTCTCGAACTGGAAATTTACAAATAGTTTAATTGTTTTATGTATTAACTTTATTAACTTTGTTAATATACTTTTCTTATTGGTAAATTGGAAAAAATAAATAAATCTATATTATTTCTTACTGATATAGGAAAAAATAAGCTACCTTAGCTGTTATTTTCTCCATGACGAGGGCTTCCGAAATTCTCTGTTTTTTATAGCATACGTTATATATATTATGCTTTACGGATACATGTATAATTGAATATACAAATGAAAAATTTTCATATTCAAAAAGTCGAGGAGCTGATACGTTATTTGTTCTGACTTAATTGAAGTAAACAGCTTTACTTCCAACGAAGTTTCCACTCCAACATATTTTCTTTTACTTTTCTTATCATCCCACCCAGTCTTATAAAATCTATAAGAGAAATAGTGAGTCTTCTATCAAGACAATCATGCATTCTGTCAATCTATCTGAAAACAGTAAGGATTGCGAGCCCTCTCTAACTGACAGAACTCTGTGTAGAGCCCTGCGAGAGCCCTTATTTCTCTACCAATCGGTAAAACTCCTCAAAGAGCCCTAAAACTTTACCAAGCCTCTTCTATCTCTGCGTAGAACCACTAGACATTGAAAGCAGGAAACCAACATCTGCTGACCACATATTACATTACTTTATTAAATCTAACCTCGATATCTTGTTAACAAATAATTTGGATTACTTGATTAACATCAGCTCTGGATTGCTAAAAATGGATGTGCTCCTAAGAAAGTAGTGAGACAGATAGTCGACTGACAGTCCACATCTGAATTTCATCAGTTGTGGGTTGTTGGGAACCAAGACAACTCGGTTAAACTGACGGACCCCACTTTGTTTGGTTGAAAGACCTTACTCATTTTTCTGAATTCCTACTGTAGTTTAGACGTTGATTTTTATTGCACGTGGTTATTGTGAAATGTTGTTTTATATATATATATATATATATATATGAAATTAAACACCACAATAAAACAAATAATATTACATATAATGCTCTAAGGCCTTTCGTCAAAACATCATCAGAGAGCTACATGAAGCAAACAACAAGTATATTAGCAAGTTAACCTGGTTGATTGAAGTCTTCAGGATTGCTGGCATCCCTGTCTAAATTTAAAGTTCCTAAAATTGAAGGGGTCTTAATTTTCTTACTTATTTCTTTTGTAAATATACTTGTTGTTTGGTTCATTTAGCTCTCTGATGATGTTTTGACGAAAGGCCTTAGAGCATTATATGTAATATTATTTGTTTTATTGTGGTGTTTAATTTCATATATTCTATCAAAAGTTATTGTTGATTATTAATCTTTCATATATATATCATTAAAATTAACCGCAGTCTCGGCATTCACGATCTTAAGACTGAGAGATTCGATCCTACGAACTAACCTCCTGCTAACAGGGTTCAACTGGAAAAGGAGTTGAAAAGTTGAAAAGCCAAGTGACATGTTAAATTAAAATCGATGACTCATGCTTAGTCATTGCTATAAATAGATTAAAAGGATTAGTACAGGTTAATATAAAGAGAAGGTCAAGGTCAATAATGAACAAGAAACAAGCGGTTAGAATAAAAGAGTTGAAAGTCCAAGAAATAATAAATGTTTAAAAGAGGATCTGCTGCCTATTTATATATAACCTGTTCTTTGTGCATGTGAACAGCTATATTACCGAAAAAAGGAAGAGGACCACAGAAATCTTAAAATATGAAACTTATCTTGTTTTGTATAATTCATTATTATCATTATGAAACTTATAAACACAATTTAAGGATTAGAAAAGGAAATACCACAAGGCTAGTAGACAACGAAGCAGTACAGCAAGTTACAGAAAAAATAGCAGCATGCAACGTGAAGTGAAACAATGACAAGGTGGCATCCACTAAAGAACAAAGATAACAGTGCATTACAACAAATACTTCTGCAAGATATATTATAATAATCTTATAAAACGGGAAATTAATTCACAAAGAAAAAATAGTCATTATCTTAATAATTCATTGGGTATAGATAACGACAAAAAAGTATTGAAAGCCGGATTCGGTATAGGCATAAATCACGACATAAAGTGTCAACAGAGTGACACATTGCTATTGGAAAGAATATTTGACAAGATTAATAGACCGAGCAGATCTGGTCATTTCTTACTCACAGTCATTGCCAGTTGAAATATCACCAAGAGTAGTCAACCAAAAAATATACAAAACAGATACAAACACCGCTCTCTTATGAAGTATGCTGGACAAAAGAGTTGGGTAATTCATCATTCTCTGATGAAGACAAAAGAGGTGGGTAATTCATCATTCTCTGATGAAGACAAAACAGTTGGGTAATTCATCATTCTCTGATAAAGACAAAAGAGGTGGGTAATTCATCATTCTCTGATAAAGACAAAAGAGTTGGGTAATTCATCATTCTCTGATAAAGACAAAAGAGTCTCTTTATTCATAACAATGTTCTCTTAAAGGGACCCTCCGGCAGCAAGCTGTACTTTCGAAGTACAGTAACCGGTTCTTTTCAACAGTACGTCTGGAAATTCAAAAAAAAAAAACAACAAAAAACATAGAAAGAGAGTGAAATGTGACTGATGCATTAGACAGTAACCAAAACAAACGATAGACCACATGGACTTAAAACTAAAGGTATGTGTCTGTTAAAATTACCTTGAGATGAAATTAAAGCAAAACAATCAAAAGGCATTGATTAAAATTTTGTAGACTCCTCTACTAAACTTTACTATCAGTAAACCTTATCAGAGTCACGTAAACTCAATTAAATTTAATTACTCATTTTAATTTGGCTACTGCACATTATGACTGCAATGATCAGGAAAATCAATTGGCATGTTGATTAAATTTTTTTGGCGTGCACTTAGATTGTGTGTTATTTCTGAAAACCATGAAACGTAATAAAAAAATCAGACAATATGCATGATTTAAATATTACGCATATGTGTAAACCTGAGGAAGGCACTAAACATTTTTTCTTCATAAAGCCTTTTTAACTTTTCCCAATATGAATAATTTGAATTTCAATATGAAAAATGGAGCTTAATTTAGTGTTATAGTACCCCAACTAATATTCGGAAATTCATGACATTATTTTTTTCATTGAATACTAATACAAAATACTAAAAATCAAGTTTATAAAACCATTAGAAAAGTGGAAAAAATTAGTACACGTATGGACATAAGGAAGGATAGAGTACCTTTGATATGATGTAATCCTGTTCACAAACAACAGGGTTCATTTCTAGATGAAGGATACGTACACTACATTCATTAAGATTTAAACTACACAATCTGGGTTATACAAACACTCAGACCCTGCCACACGGATTATTATACTTTACTTAGAGTAAAATAAAAATGTGAAAACATGATATCATATAACGTCATGTAATTCTTTACATGAATACAGAGTAGCGTATAAACATGATAGCGTATTACATATATATATATTTACCGACTTTTAGCCTAATTGTCTGCAATACAATTTTAAAGCCGAAGCAGTCACACTGATGTCAAATTAGCAAAAATTAGAACACCATTGCATAAGTTTCAAAACACTGCTATATACGAATGCTAAAAACTCTATTACTGTTCCATGGAATCAATTAAGTTATTGCTACTATTGCTATTAAGAATAAAACAAATATACAAGTCCTAAAATGACTATTGTTTTTTAAATAATGTTTTAACTAAAGTACATTTTCTACGTCAACCAATAGAAGAAGAAGAGAAACATTAATAATTTTGGAAGAAACAAAGGTAACAATGTCTTGTTCACGTCTTTATTTCCACTCAAGTTAGTATAAAGTGAATAATGATAAATGCACAAATCTCGTACGCTGCATTGCGCGATCGGCCAGACTGGGGCCTTGCCTAACTTCAAGAGCAACCCCAGGACTTGTCGGTACAGTGACTCAAAGTGAGTGATTACATACATCTGTGTTAACCTAAAGAAGCAGAAAACAGGCAGACCGGTCTGGGCGGCACGTGCAGTAAGAGACAGACAATCAAACCTAATAAAAATTTGTAATTTTTATATATCAGACATCAATAAGTATATTAATCCTGGAACGCCTATCAAACTGTGTTTTAAGTTAAGATAATCTAATCATTTTGTTAATTATAGAGTATTGAATATATTTCAATACATTGAACTATATTTATCCGTTTCGCATCGTATTTCCAACGAAAAATTATATATATATATAATAAGAAGAAAGTATAATGAGGAGAGAAAGAACATCTTTGGACCGTCAGAGTCACCTATAATGTGGATTTACAAAAAGTATATGAACACACACATATACACATAGACAGATACGTAAAAAAAAATGTGTTTGAGAGTATCAAAATATTAAAATCGTCAAAAAGTAATAATATATTTTTTAAAGATTTATTTTTACACTTGTTGACTTATAACAAAAAGGAAAAAGGTTTATAAGTTATACAACAAGCGACATCTGATCCCAAAAATATAATATCAAATGATCGGACTGTGGAAGAAATACTAGACAGTTGAGAGAGTGAGAGAGAGAGAGAGAGAGAGAGAGAGAGAGAGAGAGAGAGTGAGAGAGAGAGATGCTCAGTGGTGGAGATGAGGTTGGTTAAGACGTACTCAGTGATGTTATGCAACACTCACTCACTCACTCCCACCCATAGCTCTCGTGTATACTCCTCAAACTTCATTGTTTTCTGCTCCCCCATTATATCTTCGTATTGTGACGAAACACTTTATTAACCAACCAAGCTTCTATTTATTAAATCTAGGCTAAAACCACTTTGAATAGAAACAAAATCAGCATACTAAAAGTGTTTGACGATTTTATTTGAACGATTGATCCAAATATGAAATACCTTGAGCAAAACATATGTAATAATATATAAAGTTGACAACTAGGTACTTGTGGGAGTTTTACTATACGATAAGAGCAACCACTCAACATTTTATTGAAGCAGAAGATGGTATACTATTAAATGGCATTAATCTTGACCGAAATAAGCTGACAAGTAAAGTATATGTCCCATGGCCAAGATGTTTCGAGTTTTATAAGAACGCATTCATATAAACGCAACAAATTCGAACGTATTCATCTTAAGGGCGTGAATAACTTCTTGGGAGAATTCTTCTCTAATACAAGCAAGGTGGTTGTTTTTCTTAGTTGTTTTAATTATATTTATATATAATATATATATATATATATATATATATATATATATATATATATTATTAACATATATATATTTAGTATACGTATACATACAATAGATTTGTGTCTTTTAACGCCGAGTTATTGAGCTGATTATCATTTTCGATAAATAGCCTACTCACAGGTGGGATTTTATAATAGGTAGCAAGTGTTATTTTTCAATTGCATTTCTGCACATGACAATACAATGTTATTATGTCTTTGAATACCCTTTGGTCAAGATTCTCGTGTTTTAAATGCTGATTTTTAGTTTAGACTTATTCTATTATATTTTTTTCTTTTCTTAAATGAAGTTATTCTTTCAAAATTCGATCACATATATTCTTTAGAGTAACAGTTATTATTTAATGCTTGTTTCGTTCTATTAATGTTTGAGTCGAATATTTCCCAATTTGATGCCATCTTATATGTTCTGTGATAAAATCTTAAAGCTCTGCCATCTTTGTAGCGTTGAGGGCATTTGCTCCGGACATTGAGGTAAGAGTTGTAGTTGATTCTTTCTTATATACTCATGTTTGGTTTTCCTCGTCTAATACGTTTATAGTAACATCAAGAAAGTCGATTTTGTTGTCTATTGCTCTTTATGTTGTAAACATCAGTCATGCTTCTTCTTCCTCAAATGCATTTTTTATTACATCTATTTGGTTCATGTTTCTTTATATAACAAAACAGTCATCCATACAGCACCAGTAAATGGTAGGTTAATGTCATCTCTTTTGTTATAATAAACATGAAACATATAAGAATTGGCAAAAGTCAGACCAAGTGGTGAGCCCACAGCGACGTCATCAATGTGTATATATATATATATATATATATATATATATATATATATATATATATTGATCCATTGGTGTGGGTAAAGGGTTTTCCATTGTAGTGATTTATTCAACTGGTCTTCTCCTAAATGTGCTGGTATACCAGTGCTAGAATAGACGTAATTACATATGATTCCTACGGTTCTTTAACTGCACCATTGGTGAATAATGGCTCTATTTCTAAAGATGCTATTGTTCCTTCTATTTCATTTCCCTTATTGTGTTTAAGAACTCATAGGGAGAACGAAGCATATATTTTGCTGGTATACACGGTAAATCACTCTACTAAGTCCTTTAGCTAACTCGTAGGTGGTAGTGGTCATTCGATGAATGAAGGGGCGAAGCGGTTTTACAAGCTTATGATTTTTGACTGTTCCATACAAGCACGCAGTACGGAACTATTCTAGGCTGAAGGTAACAGCATCAGCTAAGATTAGTGTCATTTTCAAAAATATATGTCTTAAGGAAGACTGCTATTAAAATTTACAAACATAAATATTTAAAAGAATTCACCATAATAATAAATGACATAAGGGACGAAACCAATTAAGGACATTTAATGATTAATTCATAAAAGAAAACAAATAAATGTACACTTACACCAAACCAATAATTAGGCCTTTATACTTTTTCCTCCTTGCCATGGTGAATATGGGACGGTACAGTTTCGTAATGTATTAAGCATTTCCTATATATTTTCATATATAAGATTTTATTAAAATAATGATTTTAATAATTTATAAATCTGATCCGAAAACAGTTTGTAATTCTTAATTGCTTAATTTGGTTTGGACATTGACATCCATATATGTGTATTTGCGTGTTTGTGCCCGCGGTATAAGGTCACCGGTTACTTCTGTGCTTTAACCTTGTTTTTAATACTATAAAAGCCTGCAAAAGTTGATTTTTCGTGAACTCTATTCTTCTGTTTCAGAGTTTGTTTTAGCACGTGTGAGTCGCAATATGCCGGAACTCCTAGCTGTAATTGAACGTACTAGTAGTAAAACATTATTTCTTACGTAATTCTGGGAAAAGCAGTCAGCGAGAATACTCTAGACAAGGACAGGTGAGACTTGAAGTGGCATGCAGGACAGAGCAAGTGAGAGAAGGTAACCTTGAAGTGTCCTTGTCTGGCCAGTGAACACGCTTTACATGATAACAATGCACCGCCTCCCTTACACTGTCTCCATTACACAGACCCTTGAGTGCAGCTAAGACCGGAGGCAGTGTGGGCAGATCGCTGTCTTGTGAGTGGGCCTTAAGACAGTCACTACATTTCTCCTCATTTCAAAGGGAATCCAAGACGCATTGCCAGCAGTATTAATATATATATACAGCTTGGACATTCATGGAAAAAATCCTTAATGTGGGCTTCTTATACCATATTCTACACAAAACTTTGAGAGCAAGCAGATATAATTTTTAACATTTAAATTCTTTAATGAAATTACTATATGTAAAGTCACATAACCAGTGGAACTGCTGATATTAGCATGGATTTCAAAGACAACTTGGAATGTCTTGACCCACGAAAGCCTGTATTGGAAGGTAGGGATGAGCCAGAATGCTGAGCGCGTCACCAAACAGATTAACAGCAAAGGCTGGGCGTTGGCTAAGAAGAAGGTTTTGTGGTTAACATTTGGTCTGATTGACTCTTAATGAAACTGGATAATACGATTTGGAAACAGGTTCATTTTTTAGCTTATAAATATAACTGTTATGCAAGCAAGAGATAGGGAATTTTGATAGCAGTCTACCTTAACAGATATATAATTGAAAATAACACTAATCTTAGCTGATACTGTTACCTTCAGTCCAGAATAGTCCTGCGTACTTGTATGGAACAGTCAAACATCACAAGTCTGGAAACCATTTCGCCCTATCATTCATCGAGTAACTAGTCCCACCTACCAGTTAGCCAAAGAACTTAGGAAAATCGTAGTGCTGAAACACGACTTTTTCACATACTGAGTAAAACATTAGTGTAACCACGGTGGAATCCTGACATAATGTTGACTCAGAACAGTATATACACAGAATCACAAACTAACATTTACCTAAAAGTATTCAATATTTTTAATATTAAGCATATAATATACCGTCTTACCTCGTACACTCCTATTATAGCTCTCGGACCGGTTTCGGGTGTCACCCACCTTCAACAAGAACTGATGTATGGAATCCTACCTTTCTGATTATATAACCTATCTTCAGAAAAGTAACCTACCTTCATAATCAGAAAAGTAGGATTCCATACATCAGTTCTTGTTGAAGATGGGTTACACCCGAAACCGGTCCGAGAGCTACAACAGCAGTGTACGAGGTAAGACGGTATATTATATGTTTAATATTAATAATACTAACCTCTGTGGTAATGACGAAATGCATATATTTAATATTTTTTAACAAAAAAGTGTTAAATCGTTTTTTGTACACCAATTTTGATAATTAGAATCTAGAATCGTATAATGAATGACAAACAACACCAAATAGAGCAAGAAACTCAATAATCTTTGAAATAAACTTATTCGTTCGAAATCAGTCGAACGAGCAGACATACTATAAGATATGGCGGTTACGACCATAACAACAATATCTGTGCTATATTAAGAACTTAATCATGTTCTATTCATCCATATTGTTCCTTAATTTTCAAAGAATACTTTCATCTGGACAAATCACAAACTACATAAGGGATACGAATTCAATACAAAAGGTGTGCGATGGCACTTAATAAGGACGTGATAACAATTCATAGAATATTCTTATACCATTGAATTGAAATATTCTTCCAGAAAGCTGTTAATATATCGTGATTGTGAAGAGCGATACTGAATCAGGAACGCTCCAGTTCCTACACCTTATGCAACCTCAAAACTCTACTGTTCCACTTAAAGAATTTACAACCACACTTTTAGAAGGTTCGATATGTCTTGCAGGAATTGGTCTTTAATTGGGCGACTGCGGTATACGAAAGTGTTGCCTGGGGTGTTGTTCCTGTTATTTATTACTCATCACGAAATTACAGCCAAATAAACTAACTTCCACTGCCACCACATAACTTAAACGAACCAAGACAGCACTCTAAAATTAGGTTGCCCATCTCTATAATTTAATGTAGAGCGTTGATGTTCACGCATGAATGATGCTCTTCACACACTTTACACAAAATGAATGCAACAGACTATTCCTTTGAAATAACAAGGATTCATCACCAGAAATGTGTTTTATAATAAATTCACAGTCATTGCAGTATACTTAGAAATAGAGGAGCTGATAGCCTACATTTTGAGACATACAAAGTTCCTTCAGAGTCTTCAGTCAGGGAGGTTTCCTCACGGAAACATTACACATTGTATTCTTGAGTGACTTACGTGAAAAATATTAATCGGTCCCTTTACGAGTTTGACACATACCTGTTTTTCCTGAATATTTTTTAGTTATTCTTCTTAAGTAGTGAACATGATGGCTTCAATGTTTGTTTAATTAAAAGATGTCTGTAGTAAATGAAAAGAAATTATAAAAACTTACACACAAATTACTTTAATAATCCTTTTTCACTTAACGGTTAATTAACTGGTAACCGTTACTCACTGTGGTGAGTTACTTGAATATTTACATCACAAGTTATTGTGACAATTTTGTATATATATATAATATATATATATATAAAGATTTCACATAAACACGAGAAATAACAATCAATGATCAAACCACAATATGAAACGGAAGACCGCTTGTTACGGTTGAAAGATCTTAGTCTTGTTTTCCCATTTCTTATTGTGGTTTGATCATTGATATATATATATATATATATATATATATAAATGAAAAAAGACAACAAATAGAAGAAGCGAGAAAACCAATATTTTTCATTTATATATCTGTCCGGTTTGGACCGTTTTAATATTTTCATTATATATATATATATATATATATATACACTGACATCCAACCCACAAGAAGAAATTCAGAAATCTGTCTAAGGTTATTCAACAAAAACCACTAGTCTTTGTCAGAGTCTCGTTCATACTGACAAATATGCATTCATACTCTGAAGAAGTTTAGTTGTTTTGGTTGAAAGTTCTCAGTCACATTTTTTACTGTGTTTTTGACGTTGATTTTTAGAAACTCTGGTCTGAAAGCTAATTATAGAACTTGAAAGAGAAAAAAGAATATCTAAAAGTGGTCTATGCAAAGTAGCCAAGACGACAATGATTCTTAGTTGTTCCACTGCTTATGAATAATTTAAATTAGAAAATGAGGAATAAGAGAATTCCCTGTGTGGGTCCAATGACCAAGATGTTCTGTAAATAGATGGTGAGGTCACGAAAAGAGGACCTGTCAATCATAGACTTATCATTAAAATAACATGTCGTGTAGAAAGACAAGTTGAAGCAGCACTGTCGCAGATTTAAAATATCAGTGTCAGTGACCCGAAAGATCTGAAGCCTTGTCCTATGTACATTGCAATTACTTAAGAAGTGATGAACCATAAAGCATAATGGCATTACTCTATGTACATATGCCCTTTACACAACTGACCGTAACTGACCATCAACTTACCAACTTAATAACCAAATGTAATAACATTATTATTCACTTTAATTTTTAGAATTGAATGTTCCCTTTAATCATTGAGTGCTTAGATTCAAAGCACCCCACTACAGTGTTAACATTTTGACATGCATTTCTCAATAGCTACAGCAGGTCTGAAGTTTTAAATCTCCTCCACACTTTTATTAAACTATTCTAGTTGAATTTTTTTTAAATTTATTTGAGAATGGAAGTATAAGTCTAAGTATAAGTTTATGGTTTTCTGAATAATTAATATAATTAAGGAATTAGGATTATTAAAATGGTTATGGCTTTAATTAAATTTGTTAAATCCACTTTTTATAGGATATGAATATGGGATCAAAAAATACACGATCAATCTAACTTACATAATGACAGTTGATAGTTCATCAGAGTAAAAAATTATGCGATGGAATGGAAAATCAATACAGCTTTGTTCAGATACGAGGTGAAATTTGTTCTATCATAATTACACTTGTGTTTAAATAAAATGAAAATATTTTCCCTTTTAAAGAATGTTTAGAATAAAAAAAATAATAAGTATATAGTATTTTGTGCTCCCTCGTTTAAGGGGTAAGGCAGTATTATATATCTCACAGAAAAGTATTTCTGGCATCACAAAACAAAGCTTTCGCGACTTATCTCTGCGGCATCTTGATTATACATCCAAGATCTAAATTGCCATGGTAAGCCAGGATCAAATTTATGTCATCAGTTATATAAGAACAATCAAGTAAAAGAAAAAAGTACTACCCTACACCCAATAAGGGTGTGTATTTTGTCAATGAACACGAACAATGATTACGTTAGCTTCCATTCACAGCACTGTCATACCAAAGAGAAATGCGTGTGAAACATATAAAATTATGTTTCATTTTATGAATAAAATACCTCAAAAAGAACTTTGAAATATTTACCATAACTTATTTTTAAAAACCATAAATAATTATTTCATTTGATTTAATAATTTTCAGTTGTTTTTTTACAACTTATTCTAAAAATGTAAATAGTAATTCATTTTTTAAACATATCCATTTATTTCTGTTATGTATTATTTAATTTAAACTCATTATTAGAATAAGTTAAACGAAATAGTTCCATTGAATTGCTAATTCTGACCACTAAGATTTTAATATAGGTGGAAATAATGTTGTCGATTTTAGTTTGTCATTGATCCTTAGAATAATAAAAAAAATTATACAAATGTTGCCTGTATACTTATAAGGAAAATTCTAAATATGCAATTTTGAGACTCTAAAATAACCAGAAGACTTCAAATATTTAGTTCTTGATGAGAGAGAGTGAGAGGGAGGGAGAGATGAGAAAGGAGAAAGTGAAAAAGTAAGTGTGCAGGTATGAAAGCGCGAGGTATGGTTATAGAGAGGGAGAGGGGGGGGGAGAAAGAGAGAGAGACGGAGAGGGAGAGAAACAGAGAGAGGGAGAGGGAGAGGGAGAAAGAGAGAGAGAGAGGAGACATATCGCCAGAAAGAACAGAGAAGTAATATACCAGGTGTGAGCTAGAGATATGGAGAACAAAAGAAGAAATTGAAGTTCTATCTGAAACATCACAATAAAAAAAGAATCTTCCAGTTTCAATTTTGGGAGGTTACTCCCATCTGATAACTCCCGTACAACTAATAACTGTATACAGTTGTACAATATTTCAATTTTAATTTTAGTATGGAATAAAAATAATCATACTAAAAGTGTTGGTTAACTGGTCACAAGGAACTAATCAACAATACAGACTGATAACCTTGTTCATTCACCTTTAAAAGCAACCAGCTTGAAAATCAACTAAATGGTGAATAAATTAATTTTCTAACCATAAATCTGTGCCTGATATCCGCCAGAGCAAGATAAACGGAGATGCGGACAACTTATATGAAAACCATCGCATTCTCCAACCTTAGTCTGAAATTGTTCTCGTATCACGCAACTTTGACAACCACTGTCCAACCAAGAAACACTTCAGCAAACGCTGAAATTTAATAATTAATTAAATTTTAATTAAAACTAAATACAAAATAATAAAACCATTTACCATTAACAGATAACTGGGAAAATATTAGGAACCTGCAATAGATAAGCAAAGAAGCATAATTAATGTTAAGAAAAGAAAGGAAATGTGTTGGCTGAAGATTTTATAAAGACCTCTGACCATCTTCTCAAGAGCTGATGTAATAGGACGAAGAACAATAAGTGATTGAGAGGTGTGCATGAGTAGTTAGCAGACAGAAGTAATTTGCAGTTTGCTTAATAAACATATCCATTTACAAGCAAACACAATCACTCTGTCAGGACATTTAGATACCACATAACATGCACATCCTTCACCATAAAAATACAAACCTATCGTAGTAAGGATTTTTTTTTAATTAAAACTTTTCTAAATTTGCAAATCCAAAACAGTTAATGATTAATTACCATTAGGAAATTATTGAAAACAAAAATCAATTCCCAAATCATTCAAATTAATGAAATTTCGAATACAGATGAACACTGAAAACAAAAATCAATTCCCAAATCATTCAAATTAATGACATTTCGAACAGATTTTCTCAGAAGATTCTAATTTTCTCTCATCAGTCGGAAAGAAAGAAAAAAATTGAAAAGTGTATCATTGAATGTTTAATGTAGACTTTCCTTTGGACTAATGCAGCACTTCCCTTAATGTCTAAAGATCTCGCCTAATGCAGGAGTCTTTAGACCAATGGGAATCCCTTGGGAGTCTATCAAAAACTTCTTTAACGTTCTTTTTTTTTAAATGAAACTTGCTTGTTGAAAAATATACTTAGTTTATAGATCCATGAATATTCCTATGGGTCTATCATAAAGATTTTTTACTGAGGGTCAGAACATGTATAAAAATGAAGGATGACTACATATCCACGAACTTCTTAGCACATCAAGTTCTAGTTTACTATTTTGTTATATAGAAACATTTACTGCCTACTTCATGAAGCATGACTATATCCACGAACTTCTTAGCACCTCAAGGAGTTCTACTTGACTATTTTGTAATAAAGAGACATTTACTGCCTACTTCTTTGTTTTTCAGAAAGGAATAGTGACTGATTTAGCTAGATTTATATCCAGATCATTTTGCTTCCAATTTTTAAACAATTTTGAGATAATGCGGCATAAGCCCGAAGGTTGTACCATCAAGCTTTCACTTTAAAATAATAAGGTTATACCATATAAGTACGCATACCCTTGCATACCGTAACACTGATTATATACAGTACTCACAAGGCTGTCCACAATAAATTACTACTTTAGAGGGGCGAAAATACCAACTGAAATTACATTTCGAATTACCAACAATTAGGGGGAGATAGAACACCTCCTAATGTCATCCTTAAGTGGTCACAATTTCAGTTCTCCTAGACGCTATACTTACACTAATTATTCTTGCGTTAGATATATGTAATCCTATATCTATAGTTCTTGAATTGAAACTTCTATATATTTGTTATATTAGCTCTGGTCCATTGGATTCTAAAGCATGTTATCAAAAGCTTCTTCAATACCCAAGAAGCAGCCCAGAGTGGATACTTTAAGACTTAGGAATATTTTGTTAACCCAAGTCTTTTAATTTTCCCTTTTGTTAGTTGGTCTTTAAGACGATACTTAAAGGCAAAATTTAGGCAAATTGAGTTAGGCAAAATTTAAGACTCCCACTGTAGAATCAATCTTCATTGTGTGGTATCAAAAAGGACCAATGCTCAGCCTAAGTGTGCTCCCTTGTGGAACTGCCACTGCAACCTAACCTAACCTAACCTAAGACGATACTTATTAACTAAAAGCCTTTCATGCTGTTAATATAAAACCTAAAGATTGTACCTTTAGTGTAATATTCGCATCAGGAACTATTTTGGTAAAATTTCAATTTCGGAATGACCTGCAGCGTGCTCACAAACTTTTGAGTACCTTCGCACACAACTAAAACTCAGGCATCACCAACAAAAATATTAAAAAGAACTTCTGGGATCTTATTTGACGTAAATCAATCAAAATCTATAGACTTTTTTTTATCAACACTGAACTTTTAATTCTAACGTAGTGCAATCAGTCATGTGGTATTTACTCATTGTAGGGTAAAAAGCTAATGAAATGATCTCCACATATAAAAATTTAATGGTATAAACAACGCGTTTCGAACACTATGTGTTCAAAATGCGTTGTTTATATTTTTATTTCATTAGCTTTTTACCTACACTGAACTTTATTTATTGTAAAGGAAAAATAGATGGTTGATTTCTGTTCCGTTTACAGCATTATAAATAAATTTTTCAACAAATCATTTCAATCATTAAAATATTTTTAAATTGATTTTATTAAAAAGCAATTGACTTCGTTCAGATAAAAAAATCCATGACATTGTAAGAAAATCAAACAACCACAGAAGGTTGTCTAGTATTCCAAGTTGAGATTTCAGTTTTACAGTTGTTTTACCAATTGCCATAATCAACATTTAATGACATTTTTTTTTGTAGTTCACTGACTGCAAGTTAACTTTGTTTTCAAAATTTCTTGTTCTAAAATTTGTTCATTTAGAATAAAAAAAAAATTTCTGAAATTACTAAATGTACCGTCACAACGCCTCTATCAGTAAAACAATTTTAAGAAAAACAATTCAGTTCATACCTAAGGAAGTTTAATTTAGGGTACAGCTTTATTATGATTTATCAAACGCTGTGATCTCTTCGTGTTTATAAACCGTCGAAATCAAACAGAAGTCAAAAATGTTACAGTTTATTTCAAGAAACACCTTTCCAGATTTTTAAAGAAATTCTTTTTTTTTTTTTTTGCTACAGCTTCTGTCAGTTTCATAATAATCATTAAGTTTCAACGCTCTAGAGGTAGCAGTTTAGGGAAAAAAATATTACCAAAAATTAAATTTTGCCAAAAAAAAAGGAGAAAAGCTATGAAGTAATATTGTCCAAAAATATCAGAAAACATAAACGCTATACTATAGGGCCTAATTTTTGGTGAACTATGAACTTTATCCATCAAAACTGTATAACCTATAGCGTGTCCATAAACTTTTGGATATGCACACACAAACACATACAATCCATAATAATCCAACAATAAAGGACTTTGGGGACGTCAAAGTAAGTAAATCCGTCAAAATCTTAAGATCAAATTCTTTCGTGATTGCTACTTTATTGTTCCAGTAAAGTAAAAATGCAATATTGGTGGAGATTTGGTTAATTTGTCACACGCCAGGCAGTAACAAATCTGAAATTTAGTTATTATAATTATTATGATTTATGAGTAATCATGCACAATCACCCACACCGAGCACGCGCACACCCACACGCAGACCAATCTGCGAAATCTATTTAATTAAAAACTGAAAACTTGTATTCCGTTGAAAACTCAATAACGCAATTTTACCTACACCCAATACTTCCACACCTCAATATATCAAACAGAGGAAAAATGAAAGTAATATAAACACCCAGTCCATAGGCCTTTTGGGTGGCGGTGCGGGAACATTTTTCACAGAAGGGGAATTATTCATACTAACCACAGGGGCATAGCAGTCCCTGAAGCTTAGCTGTTGCCCATTCCTCATCTTTTACTGCAATAATTAACAAATATATATTTTGCCCGTATTTATTTTAAGTTTTAATAAATAAACATAAAGCAATATAATTGATAATATAAATATTAAAACTTAATCATAAATATATGGTTTAAAATTTATAGTGTTCATAGTCAAACACTATACTCTGCATTTGAAGAGTGAACAGGTAAGCTAATTTCAAATTAAGAGCTAACAGTAATAATCAACAGATAAAAACGTTTACTCGCAAAAATTTATTCCTTACATTAGGCAATACTCATGTAATTCTTGTAATCAAAACCTACATAACATCAAATCTCCTTTAGATATGCTCTTAATAAAGGAATCCTCATTTATGCATAACTGACAACCTCTGATATATTTCTAAAAATCTGATGAAGAATAGGTGAGGCCAACACTTTCCCAATGAAGCTCACTGGCGACTAATAAATAATTATAATATTATTAATATTAAAGAAATAATATACAGTCTTACCTCATACACAGCTGACGTAGCTCTCGGACCGGTTTCGGTTGTCACCCATCTTCAACAAGAACTTCTTCAACAGTTCTTGTTGAAGATATGTGAAACTTGAAGCAGCAGTGTACGAGGTAAGACGGTATATTATGTGTTTAATACTAATAATACTAACCTCTGTGGAAATGACGAAATTCATTATAATATTAATATAAAAGCCCGTCTTACTCCGTCTTCAAATAAGGCTGATAATTGGCGAATGCTTCTGGGAATAAATACCTGTTCAACAAGAAATGTTAATATATGCCTATATTTTCAATTATTAATAGGATATTTAGGCATATATTGGTATTACTTATTCAGTAGGTATTTATTCCCACCAGTATCTAAAATGATCAAACCCTCTTGAAAATGCACAACGTCTAACACCAGTTGGACGAAATGCGATCCAGAAAGACTGATACATATATACATATATCAAAAGATTCTCGAAGTAAGATGGGCTATTATAATAATGTTATGTTTTATAACCTCCGGCGCACTAACAAGTCGCAATTTCTTCAATAAATAATTAGAATCATGTTTAATTAGTGAATCAAAAAAACAACGGGCCAAACGAGATTGAGAGAATCTCAAGAAAGGAGAACTGGATGGAGTTGGGAGAGGCCAAGGCCCAGAAACCAACCTAGTTTCACAAATGAAGACTATTAAAAAAACCTTATTTCTATAACTTAAGCTTATCAAAAGAGATATGTTCTTTATTAACTAATTGAATTGCTTTTGTGAAAGAAATGGCTACAATTATTATTAATTAGTAAAATCAAAATTACACTTGGACTACCTATGTTCATAAACTAGTTATTGACATTTTACACTGGGGCTCACGATAATTCCTAGCGGCTTGAATTAAAGTGTCAGCAATTCCTACATACTTAATTTCTCGTAGTCTATATCAATAGTTTGTTCTTCTGTACTAGCCTATAAATATATAAATACATAAAAAGACTTTACATAAACACGTGAAATAACAAACAATGATCAAACCAGAATATGAAATGAGAAAACAAGACTAAGATCTTTCAGCCGTAACAAGCGGTCTTCGTCAGAGTCAAAACCCAATCGGAGTTGGTCAAAAACCCAAAAGCAGTTGAGTTTTTGACTCTGACGAAGACCGCTTGTTATGGTTGAAAGGTCTTGTTTTCCCATTTCATAATGTGGTTTCATCATATATATATATATGTGATAAACGAAATATGATCCAGAAGGACTGATATACATATATATACAATAAAAAGATTTCACATAAACCCGTGAAATAACAATCAATGATCAAACCACTTTGTTCATTGTTTTCCCATTTCATATTGCCGTTTGATCATTGACATATATATACATGAAACCACTGTGCCAATAGCACAAGTATGCAGATACAAAACGCTATATCTCAGAACTGGTTGGAGTCTGACCAACAGACCTACACTCTCGCATAACAAGTCTCCCAATCTATCTGCAATAATAAACCATTATTCAAATATCAGTCAATCAATTAACAAAGGTGTTATTAAAACAACCTTTTAGTATTAAATAAAACCAGTTTAATGAAAAACTATTGAATTATACCAGAATTTAAACTGATAATCAAATTAAAAACACGTTTTGAAAATAAATGTTTGTTGAATATGCAATATCATATGTTGTGTGGAAATATGGAATTCAATGTTGCCACATCACCCCACTGCTGATGACGGATGTCAAAATATCATAGTGAGTTTTACTTTGCTGTCGTGTCCTTTCCCTCTGTGATTTATTTATATATATATATATATATAAACTAGAATATATATATATCATGATAAACTGAAACCGGCAGGACAGATTTCACTTAAAATAAACTTTGACACATAAACAGAAACATAACAAAGACTCACTTTTCAATATTTCGACCGTAATAGCGGTCGTCCTCAGGACAAGTGAAATGACGGAGGGACGACAGTCAACTCTGTCGACAGTCTGTTGACTGTCGTCCCTCCGTCAATTCACTTCTTCTCCTGAGGACAACCGCCATTACGGTCGAAATATTGGAAAGTGAGTCTTTGTTATGTGTCTGTCTATGTGTGACAGTTTATTTTATGTATATATATATATATATATATATATGCAGGAGCGATTCACATCTATTCCTGACGACGAGGACATCGAAATATAGTAGTGAGTTCAGTGATTTCTTTTCTATGTGTTCTTTTGAAAATTCTAGTTTATAAACATATAATATAAAAATAAATCATAAAAACATAATATAATAAAATACTTAACATAATTAACAAAAGTTAAATAATAAAAATATATTTGCATATCAAATTTACTGTTCTAGCGATAGTAAAACCCACAATTTTGATCCAGAAATAGTGGATTCATGAGATTTTAGCAAAGAAAATTTTGTAAACTCTATGATCAAGGCTGAACTAGGAGATTTAGCTACTTTCATATTTAGTTTGATAAAAGTAAAAGAGTTAACAATAAGAATTTGAGATGACTCAGAAATGAACATTAAAAGCAATGCGCTAAAATATAAAAAAAGAAAATTGAGTGAGAATGACTGGCATCTAGATAGGGAGTAATCCGTAAATACTGTCATGGGAAGGTGAAAACAAGTGATTTGGCTTCTTGGAATGTAAGAGAGAAGATACTGAGTGTCAGAAAGGAGACTCTAAAGTGAAAATGGAACAGACATCAGTGAAGTAGGTTAATAGTGAATAGGTTGATAAGAGACCAGTACAACTCACCGCGAACAGCATGGATCTGTATATTCATTACACTGAAAGGCAATGTGGATCAGCTGAGCTACTTATTATACGGAAGTATATTTAATGAGGCAATATATCAGCCAAATCATTGCATGCATTCATATAGTATGCTTCGCGAAGCCTCTGAGCTAGTAGTCCGGGGTTCAATCCCCACCTGGCCCTCGATTTATTCACTTAGGAGGTGAATAACTGTTCTTCACCCCTCGGAGGGGACGTTAAGACACATAGGTCACGAGTCTCCACGACGTCAGGTACTCGTTTTTAGATACCTAATCGAAATACACTTCAGTTAGGCAAAATTTAGTAATCCCAATGTAGAATCTCTAGAATCACCGATCAAACAAAAAGCCGGTAAAATGCTGGCGTTTACACCCGCTAGGAGATCGGTTTAAACAATAAAAAAAGAAGAAATATTGTTAGAATGTACATATTTTCAACAATTACAACTTTATTGACAAACCATTATTGTATGGTAGTCTTGGAAGCATGAGATACTGCACAGGGGGGGTTGATTTGGGCAATTCTTACAGTAATAGAATGTTGCTTTCGTTTGCAAGCGCCTTTCCCCTTTAGTTCCTTTTTTTTTTATATTATACTGGACTATAGTCAACTTAACAGCTAAATGGGAAAAATGTTTCAATCGACTAGAGTTGATTTAAGAGTCCAAAGAGAAGTAAAAATGTTCATTCTACGAGGCGAAAGGGTGAAAGTATAAAAATTGGTCGTTGAAGGAATAATTAATGGCTCACTGCGGTATGCCATTAAATTTTGACCCGACGACCAAAACAAATGTATACTGTAGTTGTTCTTTCAAACAATGCTACTGTTTAACGAAATCTCATTTAATTAACTCCAGTTCCTTTCATAAAAAAGTTCATTAATTAATTAAAATACAAAACTAAAATATAAAAAAAATTTAAGTAAATATTATGAGGAAGGAATTGGGCGTATAACTTGAATCCAATACTATTATACTCGTCGCATACTCGTATAATAGTATATTCGTTTACTATTATACTCGTCACATACTCGTATAACAGTATATTCGTTTACTATTATACTCGTCGCATACTCGTATAATAGTATATTCGTTTACTATTATACTCGTCGGATACTCGTATAATAGTATATTCGTTTACTATTATACTCGTAGCATACTCGTATAACAGTATATTCGTTTACTATTATACTCGTCGCATACTCGTATAACAGTATATTCGTTTACTATTATACTCGTCGCATACTCGTATAACAGTATATTCGTTTACTATTATACTCGTATAACAGTATATTCGTTTACTATTATACTCGTATACTCGTATAGTATATTCGTTTACTATTATACTCGTCGGATACTCGTATAATAGTATATTCGTTTACTATTATACTCGTCGGATACTCGTATAATAGTATATTCGTTGATAGACAAATACACAGTTTAATTCATTTTGATTCAAATACTTTTGAAAATGTAAAAAGATACATTCGTTGAAAATACACGTCTTGGGAAAAATACTATCTAAAAATAAAAAAAACAACCTCGAAGAACTTTAATTGTTAGGCAGCGTTGAAAGCGGGGATAGTCATCAACGATTGTAACAGTGAAGGACACATGCGACCCACGCCATGATTAAGCACAAACACGATTAGGGATTGTCGCAAAAGAGTATTAACAATCAATATGACAAAAAGGAGCACACTATTATGTCGTACAGTGATATTTAAAAAACTTGTTGAAAATGTTGTAAGGTAAAACTGATAAGTCATTAAAACAACATAAATATTCAAGTTCAAAAAAAAAAAGATCACTTTAATATTTTATTTTTGTACAGAAATAACGAAACACGTGTTTTTAATTGACAGAAGCTAAAATAATCATGCATCAAATGTCAATTTACTCAGAAATACTATCCAGCCTTCATTAGTTAACTTTAAAATATCAACATTATAAATATTGCAATGTTTTACTCACATTAGACCTACTATAAAACAGATCAATAGCCTTGTCTAAACGCTTTACACCACCTGACAGATCATATTTTTTTCACAACTGTTCCTCAACTCAGATGTTTGGCCAGCTTTTCTAACTTTCTTTAGTTTCCATCTCTCTTAAGCCTTTTAAAATACCTCCGTTACCTCTTCGCTATATACCAATACCTCCCCATGTTACCAATATACCATATACTTACTTTCTCCTATATACTCTAATTCATAGTGTAACTCTACCCGGATCAGTTACTTAGTTGGAAGACCATTGTCCTGAGAACTGGTTGGAGTCTGACCAACAGACCTACACCCTCGCATAACAAGTCTACCAACAGATATACATTTATTGTATAAATTTATACATTTATAAATAAATGCTTTTAAAAACTGGATGTCTGTTTCCACTTGGTTCAATTTCGTCTTATATTTTTCCAAATTATGAATTTTTTTCTTTAATTCAGAGTTCCAAATTACGAATTTTTTTCTTTAATTCCGAGCGCATCTATAATTAAATCTATCTTAAAGAGCATCTTATATTTAAAATATAAGACGAAATTGAAACTGGAAACAGACATCCAGTTTTTAAAAGCATGCATTGAAGAAGGACTGCTCCCAACTTTTATAAATAAATGTAAATGTATTTAATTTATAAATGTATTTATACATTTCTTACAGTCGTTTAGCCGTGATTTTTTATTTCACATATTCACTGCGAAATGTTGTTTTACAGGATGTATACAACATGAAATATCAAAGACAGACGCAGTAATTTGTATTACTTTGTCCACATTTAATAGTACTGCTATTAAATAAAAGGATTGTGATAAAATGTGCTCCGGGCAGCAGTTAAACTTGTTCCCTGGTTGCTCTGAATATTAACTTTTTATATTTTGTTTAATGGACAACATAGAAGCATAACACTGAGTGCAAACTAATCGATGGACGCACTTACGGGAAGAGCAGACAGTTTGAAGATGCATGGAGAGGTACTATTGTTATGGATGAAAGCGGTATACGGTGTGGGATTGATAACCAGACAAGTTTGACAATTGTAACACCTACTCTCTTACTTACCATAGGAAAATTAGAAAGCCTTGAGAAAATATATTGTTAAGATTCGGAGGGTTTTAGAATGATATAGAAGGAACTTACTAATAATATTAGAAGTAGAAGGGAAGGATAACCCTTGCTATGTGCAAACCGGTGAAGGATCTCGGATGCTACAATGTGACTGTCGATTATTAGGGAGAATCACCGTTAGGAAAACGCGAATTTCAACTGGTGAGGGTGGAAGTGACAGTTTTCAATTTAGTATATAAAATATTTATATATGTCTGCAAAGAGACTCAAAATATATATTTCCTTTAAACTAAAAAACTTTAAAATCTATTTGTTTTTTGAAAGACGATCTTGAGGTTTTATAACTTAACTCTTTCAGCAAATATCTTGTATACCAACCCATGATGTCATCTGACTCCTCTGAAATCCCTAATACTTAATTTTGTGCAATAAACTCTATTTGTCAAATCAATTTAAAGGAAAGGTTAAAGTGAGAACTGTGGAGATGATATCAATGGTTTGTTTAAAAGCAAAAGTCTTTGGAGAAAGTAGTTCTCACATTACAGCCGACTTCAAAGCATTCGAGTTTTGTTTAAACTTTCAGTTTGACCATCAAGATCTGCTCTAATGAAGCCAACTAATACCAAAGTAAAGACTACATTGATTCAGGAAATACCGAACCGAAGTCAAATCCCCAACAAGCGATGCCTTCAAATCAAGCCGGTTTCCTCTATTAGTACCATTTAGTGGCTTACTTGTGGCTACTGTTTAATCATTACAAACAACATTAAGCCTACATACCCTTATGTTTCTATAAGTAAAAGAACCATGAAGAAAAAATAGATTTAGAATTTTTGATAGAATGTCATATTTTGTGGTCCGCAGAATATAGTGGTACGTACTTTTATGCTGTATATGTACTACATTGGCCTGGATCTAGAAATGATTGTACGATTCAATCTTTATTACTATTATTATATTACTAATCTTTTTCAGGTGCCTGCTAACGCAGTACTTTTATTAAACAGTACTTTCCTATCCTCTCATTTTCCTTTTCTAATTGAATGAAGTCTTCATCTTTATTATGCCAAAAATCTCCCAATATCAAAAGTATTTTCCTCAATACATTTCCAAAGCTTCCTAATATTCGATTTATTACACATCCATCATGAACAGAAACATCTATCCTATAACATTTCAAACTTACTTCTTTGTTTGTGAATGTGGCTTACCACCTGTACATTCACCGATTGAACTGCATACAGCGTGATGTTTATGTTTTTTTGACTTCCTCTAAGGTTAGTATTCATATGAAGTCAGATCAACTTGAAGACTAAATCTGTATTGTTAATTCTTATTTATACGTTTATTTCATTTTATTTGCCAATTATTTTATTTAATTTAATTTCTCTTCAAATTATAGTCAAGCTATAATTTTTGTGTACTTCATTGCTTTAATGAAGGACTGTTAAGCAAAAGGTTATTTAATATTTTATTCCTTATTCCTACTGTTTGTTGTTCCCTATAACAAACTAACGATATATACACCTACTGTTTATTTCTGTATAGTTTCGTTGTATTGTCCGTCTTAAATAGTTTAGAATAAAATAATATATACATATACGTTTCATAGTGAATCACGGACACACAACAAAGAAACGAAAACACTTACTCTCTCCAATTTTCGGTCATCAGGAGAGTTGAGATAGGGACACCAAGCGCACTTGCGAAGCGACGGTTGGAGACAAACTGTGTTGTCACACGCGTGCCCGGTTCAATAAAGTCAAGCTTGAAAAATTAACTAGGAATATTGTTGAGGGTGATTGTAGTACTGCGTCCTAAGAACTATTGTACTTTCTTAGGTCGCAGGACTCTCCTTAAAAAAAACTAGGAATAAGGGAAGAACTAAGCAATAGAAAGAGAAAATGAAGAAAATTAGGAAATATAAATAATAAAAACTAAAAGATAATAATGAAGAAAATTAAGAGGAGAAAAACTGAAACAAAAGAAAATCCAGGAATATAAATAATAAATACCTAAATAATAATAATAATGAGGATGATTAGAATAAAATAAAGTTGTATATATAATAATGTAAAATAAAATACTTAAAACTAATAATAAAAAATATATTAAACAAAATAGTCAATGGTAAAATAGTCTCTAAATCATTCAAAACAGCCCTCTCTCTCTCTCTCTCTCTCTCTTCTATATTATTATATATTATATATATTATATATATATATAAATATAAATTTAAATTACACAAAGCACGACACAGAAAAGAGAATACAAAGAAAACTTACAGAATTCAATATTTCGAACTGTTGTTCGTCATCAGGAGAGCAGACTAGTAGAGAGGACGAAGTGAGAGAGATCTCCCCACGTCGAAGAACGGAGCGCGAATGAAGAAATAAAGAGTCAACCGAAGAGAGCAGCACTAGCGTAAAAAAGGAGCTAGGCACTAAACGTCGGAGAACGGAGAAAGCAAAAACAATAGATAAAATTATAAAATTAAAAATTATAAAAAAGGAAATTAATAAAAAAAAATAAATAAAAATAAAAAATAAAAAATTATATAAAAAAAAGAAAAAAAAAATTAATAATAAAATAATAATAAAAAATATAATATATATATATATGAATATGAATATAAAAGTTAAAAATAAAAGGAAAAACAAATAAAAGTTAACGCTTCTGATTTAAACCGGGATCTGATCGGGCCCCCAATAACCATATGTGGGCCTCCTCAGACGCTCTTAATGTCAAACTACGGTCATCAGTGGTCACTAGCTTAATGATTTGAACAGAAAAAGCAGTCATTAAAAGAAAGGTTATGGCTGTTGGCATGGATAGCTACAGGAAGCTGTTTGCGCTGACCGACCGAAGCTCTATGGTTGTTCAAACGCTCATTGAGCTTGGTAGAAGTCATACCAATGTAAGAATGCTCCACATTGTCTACAGTTCAGTCGGTAGACGCAATTCCTGGATGAGCAGGAGGTGTTAGGGGGGACGCGGAAAGAGTTGGTTGGTGAGGAGAAGAAAGGTGAAGGGTTAACTAAAGGACAGGTAAGGCAGAGGCGACGGCCGCATTTCTCCATACCAGCACGCACCACCCCAATCCCAGGAGTTTCAAGGGATCTGTGGGAAAACAGGTTTCCTAAATTGTGGAGGCTTTCTGAAGGACAGGCGAGGGGGTTTTCGGAAGACGGAGGAGGTGGAGGGGGAAGAGGACAGAAGAGGAAAAATGTCCTTGATGATATTCCCGATCCTATGGACCCCAGGAAAGAAAGTAGTTACGAGGAAGGGAGAACTGTTGGGTTCAGCGGCAGTCCTAGGAAGATATTGATTGGTGGCAGGTATTAAGCGTTTATCAACAAACCTGGGAGAGTAACGCTGGACGAATTTCTCCCTAAGTTTGTCGATAGACACGTCG